>NW_027019317.1:5235734-5348400 GCF_013076305.1 Rhopilema esculentum
TGTTTATCTTGCCATGATCCTGGCAAAACTTTCGCTGTTCAAACTTGCAAGGTGGACCTGGCCTTTATATAAATGTACAAAAGACTAAATTATCATACTATTCACAAAAGCTTCAAAACTTAAGGGTGCATTGACAGGTTTAAGATCATAATCAGAGTTTCATTTGTGTAATGTACGACGTTTTCGGATTCCCATTCATTTTACCTGTGAAGAAACAAGCACACAAAGTCCACCATTCAAGAATCAAGGCATGACCAGATGAAAATTGAATTCACTACAGAACTCGTGATTTACCTTGTTGGTTTGCTTGGGTTGTCCCTGGGTTAAACTGTGCTGGGAACCCCTTACTCTGCATGCTGTAGGCCATCGCCATTTTCTTTTCTGTCTTTTGTCTCTTGTACACCTGTTTTGAAACAGCAGTGTAGGCGATAGCGAAGGCGCGCAGAGGTATGAGATGAGGGCTTGGGTTACACTACACACCTCTCTTTTTGATGAAGCCGTCAGTGAGAAGTTAATTTCGCAAGGTCATTTAATTGATTCGTTCGTAATTTCATCAGTAATTCGTTCGTAATTCAATCCAATCTACCTTTGCTCAATTTATTTCAATATTTGCGAGTTATGCTTTTTTGAAATTTTATCAGAGTTAAATTCATGACGGATGTTGTAGAATTTGATTTCGCTAGAGGTTCTTATTTTAGCTTATTGTATTATTCTCATTTGCTATAAGTCCTTTTGTGCTTATTAGTTTATTTATTTATTGTATATTACTTTATTGTCGATTGTCATGCTTCAATTTTGTATTTAAGCCCTTATGTGCTTCTTTGATGCTTATATGTGCTTTTTTAGATATCAAAAGGACCTTCTCTCTTGGATTGTGCTACCATCCATATTTTGAACTTGCAATGTACCCCCTTTTCCATTGATATTTAAGGGAATTTTATGATGAAATACCGTTTTGCTTTGATTGTATTTTGCTCGAGGAGAGCAAGTATGAGTGAATGCGTTTGCTCGTGTTGAGCATGGATAAATTAGTGTGCTTCTTCGTGCTGAGCAGAGTGCTGAGCAAGTTTAAGAAACTGTTACATTGAATATTTCTATTCTCTGGTCATGTCTTGCTCATGTCGAGCGAGTTGGTGTGAATGAGTGTCTCGGGTAGAGCAAGTAACAATGAGTACCATTGCTAATAGTGAGCTAGATTAAGATATTGTTATATTTCATATCTTTTAGTTCAATATCATATTTTGTTCATGATGAGCAAATTGGAATAAAGAAGTTGCTCATATTGTGTCGAATTATGAAATTTTTTAAATTTAGTTTTCACAATGGTTAACGTATGCTAATTAAGACTAACATAAAACAACTTCAAGGACAGGGGCGAAGATACCGGGGAGGTGTGGGGGGATGTGTCACCCCCAATCTAAAAAATAGTCGATTTCGTAGGGCAATCGAAGATTTCGCAGGGCGCCAAGAAGAGCTTTGTTGCCACGCACAAATGTCACCTCTGAAGTTCGTAAAGGGCCGTTTAGGAATTTTGAAATGGAAATATCATATTTGTTATGAACCTACCTTCCTGATATTGCATTTTAGAGAACGGAACAGGCATGTAAGGAAAAGCTCCGTTATTTGCAAAGCGAAAGCATGTCTTACCGAAAGTCATAGCCAATGGATGCAATGATTGATGCATATGTTTATGAGGGCAAGGTTGAGTCCATATAAATTAATTTAAGTTGTAAATTATTTTCATGACAGGCACGGCGTCACTGGGGGGAATAGGAGGCTGAAGCCCCTCATTTTGGTCAAGATAAGAACTTTTTTATCATTTTTTCTATTAATTTTTAACAGTGCATGAAATAAAAAGAGAGTAAACTGTTAAGATGCCGATTTTGTGATCTAAATACTAACTTTTTCACGTATATTTTTCTTTTTTTTCTTTTATTTGCATTAATTCAGTAAATCACTTTCTGTATCATTGCAATGTTTTAATTTTGGATGGCCTTCTCGATACAAGAAACTGCACATTTTTGTTCAGGAAATGAAATTCCCCCAATCAAAACAACATCTTCCTCTGTCATTCACAACTATGTGCAGTCTGAAACGAAAGGTTACCGTTTCTTTCTTTCCACAACGTCTATCACTAGAGTTTTAGCATGACATGCCCCTCCCTATTTTTCCCAATAAACAATAATCAGTTTCTTAGCACAACAGTATTTTGCTAAATTTCAGTCTGAAAGATGCTTTTTAGCCCTATTACAAGGTATAATTTCAAAAATTTTCTTCACGTCGGACCCAACCATGGTGGGTCCTCCTATATCACTAAACGTGATTCTTAGTACCCCGGGCTCAATTTCGTTGCTCCGCCCATATAATGCACCAAAAAATCATATGCTACGAGATAGAAGCTTTATTATCAAGAAAAACCAAATTTGACATATAATTTACGCTGACGTAGAGAAATAGATATTTCATAGGCAATGAAGTTTCAAGTTTGTTTTTATTACTTAGAAGTTTGTCCTTGGTAAAGACCAGTGTACACTGGTGAAGCTTTCACTAGTAACCTATAGAGTATAGAAAAACCTTTGCTACGAGGTCTGCAGGGCATCACTCAGCTTTGCAGGGCAGAAACCCTTTTCACCCCCCAAACCTACTGGCCAAGTTACGCCCCTGGGCAGACGTTTCAGCAATATTCCTTTTCAAGTTTCTGCTTAGCAGCGAAATTTTCTTTGATCGCCAGGCACCATCTTAAGTCCTTAATGGATAATAAGAGACCCCAATAAACAATTTTCCTTTCGTCAGTATTAGCTTGACTCAAATTGTCATGGCAATCCAATGATAACGACGAAGAACGCCATTAAAAAATTTAGAGACAAAATTATCGGGGTGGCAAACAGCTAGTATGCTCTTGATCCAGGGTGGCATTGCCACCCCTTGGCTACGAGCCTGATCCAACTCCGTTTTTAAAATGACTCACAATTGAATGTTCTTTTAAGAACGTTCTACTTGAATAACAGGTCAATGCTGATTATTTTACAGTAGAAACCATCGAAAATTAACCACAGAATAGAGAAAGGGACATTGGCAAAAGTATTAAAAGGAAGTAGATTGCAGACGGGGGGGATCTTCAAGACAGCATGACCACGCGGACAAACTGTGTGCACGACAGATGACGACAAAATACCATCATTACCTGATTCTGATCCACAACAGCGCACCTCCAACATAGGACAGAAGCTGAAGAGTTTTATGGGATCCCAGAGATTTGCTAAGTGCAAGAGCTTTCTAAGTCGCTCATTATGCAACAGTTTACAGCAACAGTGGCAGCTGCTTTGAAAAGGCTTGCAGAATGGAAGAGGTTTTTGATAATCTTCCTGACTCCACTGTTGTTGTGCCCCATCCCGCTGGTAATCGAGACAAAGGTATGGCGATTTTAGAATTTTATTGCTGTCCATTATCCAGTATCATACTGGGATTTTTGCTAGCCACAGGTTTCAGCCAAAATTTATCCTTTAAAACGGGACTCGCCAATAGAACTGGTGCACAAGTTTTCAAACCTGTTCACTTAAACAAGCACGCAGTACAAAACAAGAAAGACCTAAACATCAAGCAGGCCACCTTTATGTTTCTCATCTGTACGCCTTTTTAGATAACCACCTTGGGCCAAATGTTATTTAATACGATTGATGTTACGGGGCTGTTTTAGCAACTTTATCTTTTCCAAATCATTGCTTAATTTCATCGCTATTAACACAACAACCTGGCGTACCTGCAGGTAAATCTGGTCAAAATAAAACTAGTTGTTATAAAGGTTCGTGCTTGCCGCAGGTCTGACGCAGCAACACGGGTCGCCAATACCGGTCTCCTAGATTCGTCGTAAAATCTAAAATTTTACCAGTAAAGAAGATTTTGGCCTGAGATTAATAGTGGAATTTTTACCCTCACGAAATTATTAATTCCGTCTGTTTATATTGTGACAGCCACAAAACAGATGCAAAGCAGTGACAAGTAGCGCTCCCACGCGATATAATGAAGCGTATTTTGTCTGCACATTTCAAATTGATGGAAAAAGCGCAATTAGGTACAGTGGTGGAAATTCATAATTTCATTTGGGTGTTAGTGTTGCATCAGGCCCATTATTTTCCGAAAAGACAATGTCTTGGATGTGCGTTAAATGGTAGTCAAATATCCGGCCAAAGCCATTGTTTCTAAAAAGAACGCGATTGGGGGGTTCCAATCTCCCCTATGCCCCCATGTTTTATGTGGTTTGCATTTTGAAATGACCCAGTCTTTTTATAGGAGGTGAAATGCAATAGGAAGATAGAGATTTAGTACTTCCCGTTCTCCTTGGTCAAGAAGTTTCTTTCTGATGTTCTCTTATTCTGAAGGGGTCTTCTTCGCAAGACAGTTTCCCCCAATATGCACCTCAGAAATGAGATTACTGTCGCGGTCTTGAGAGTTTCTAACTTTTAATTTGAACAACATTTGATTGAGTACACTTACTCGAAGTTTTTCGGAAATGTTGAAACAAATCTCAAATTGAAATGTGCACGATACGCCAGTGATATCCTGTAGCAGAATTTGATACCACCCAAGAACCGCAAGGAACTAGAGTACTGATTCAAAATCGTATCCATGATTCTATCTTAAGATCCATAAATCCACGTTCAAATATTTCCATTCATAAACGCTGTTGACCCAAAGTCAACTGCAAATAATATTGGTGTGAAAAGATCAATAATATTGCGTGCAAATCCGACTGCCAAGGCTTTTTCTTCAAAGAAAGGGCTCTAGTCTGGCCTGCGTGGAGACGCTACGGAGGAGAAAAAGTCCTTGACCTCTGGATTTTTTCCTGAGTCTGCACGCAGACTAGCTCTAGTCACAATGGCAATGTTTGATACTTTTATATATTCAGGAAGTTTTCCAAAACAATCTTATTTTTATACAGAAGGAGCACTGCCAGAAACACTAAGGAGCTGCAATCGTCAAAGGGCGTAGTTATCCCGTGGCACTTGGGGGTAAATGAGAAAGACACGAGTGCCAGAGTCCTACCAAATGTTTAAGGGGTAATCGCTTATTGTATGGTCTTATAGTTTGATTGTAGTCTAGGGGCGAACCACTAAATGAAAATCTCGTACACTTTTGTTGGAAATCATATTGTCTTGTCTGTATATCTCTGGAAATCTCTTTGTTTTCGCGAAAATCTCCTATGCTATTTGTAAGAGTGAACTGCCCTCAGTTTTAGTTACATCTCATGCAACTGAGATACTGTAAATCTCAGATTTGCCCCCCCCCTCCATACATACAAGTCCCTTCCCCGAATAAGCCCCAACCATGTCATGCTAATTTTCGCTTTTTAAGGAAGAAGGAAATCGAAATAGGCCAGTCAGAAAACGCAAGCACAAGACCTGTATAGTTATTCAATCAGAGCTGCATGCCTAAAAAAATACCACTGGAGTCCAAGAGAGAAAACGAATAAACTCCTTCTGTCTACACAATGGAGCCATTGTGTATTTGTTTAGAAGTACGTAAACCAACGCAAAACATTTCAAAACCATGCCAGTAGACGGCCAGACTTCAATTCTAGTTCTTTATAAGATTTTGCTCGTTTTTGAAATTCCCTCATTGGAAATGAGCATCTCCTCATTTTATTTCTTCATTGTCGTAATATTTTGATGTGCGTATCAAGAATACTTCCATTTAAGCCCCAATGTTGTCCCATTATTTACTGAGAGAGACCTATGTATATGTGTATGTATATATATATATATATGATTTATTTAATGTTTATTTTTACAATAGTGGAAAACACTTATTCAGACAAACATGAAGCAATTTCAAGGATTGCATAAGGCAGCTAATTTACTGCAGAAAGAACACGTGCACTAATTTTCATGGAATCAAGCTTGAATCAGATTTCAGAATTTCAGTTTTTTACCCTTGGCCACTGAGCGATCTGATTTCATCACCTTTGGTATAAAATAGGAATTTTGTACACGAAGGTTGTGATTCGTTAATTTTGGCGAAAATTGTCCTTCATAAAAATATGATTTAGTTTGGTAGGAGTTTTATATACTTCGAGTGCTATAATTCTTATTGATTGAATATGGATTTCAGTTTCTTTGAGTTTGCGACTAGATTCTATTGGAGGTTGCATTCCGTTTAAGCAAGGTCAGGCGTGCTACAAAGATGCCATGAAACCCTTTTTAAAAGTGTTACTACCGGCTTCATTTATTAGTTTCTTGGTTTCTACTGTTGCTATGTTTTGTAAATTATCTAGTACGATTATAATAACAAACTACTGTTAACATTTCAGGAAGCTAGAACTGGCTTTGCGATCCTGTTGATGGGCGTCTATTGGTGCACAGAAGTTACTGACTTGGCTGTGACTTCGCTCCTCCCTTTGCTTTTATTCCCCGTCTTAAAAGTCGTATCAGCAAAGGAGATAGCACCAAAATACTTTGCAGACACAAACATTCTTCTATTGGGTGGATTGCTAATGGCAGTAGCTATAGAACGATGGAATGTGCATAAACGTATTGCTCTCAAAGTGCTTCTTATTGTAGGTGCTCAGCCAAGAAGGTTCGTATTGCTCCTTCATCGCCTCTTCTCTGCTTCGAGGCTCGCTGTGCAGAGCACAGTTTATTACATCTCTCATCAGAACGCAATGAACTGCTCTGCACAATGACCTCGATGCTGCGAGGGGCTCGAATTGTCTCCGCCAATTAGGATTTCTGTATTGTATCAGGTTTTCGTGTCCTTTTGAGAAAGGCACTGCACACTTGCACGACAATGAAGGCATGTACCATCTAGTTGGAGGAGGTTCCATGGATCAGTAAACTATTTTACAGAAAGGAAATTAAACTCTTGAACTTGCTATTAAACTCTATAACTTGCAGTTATTATCATAGAAGACAAATTTCAATTTTCAATTCTGGTATTTCTATATTGACCATGCAAGGAGTAAAACAACAATCCGTCCTTTGTCTGTTTTGCAAGGAAAACGTCCAACTAGAATTTCATTTGATGAACCATTGTCATGTTAAACTTTTTGGCTAGGTCCCATGCTTAAAATGAATAAAACTTTTATAGGTTAATGCTTGGCTTTATGCTGACGACCGCATTCATTTCCATGTGGATAACTAACACTGCAACGACAGCAATGATGACGCCAATCATGGAGGCAGTGCTTAAAGAACTCGATAAAGAATACCTAGGCGAATCTGATGAAGACGAAGATGAAGGAAATGACAATGCAAGTGATGGCAACCTGGAAAAGGGCGTCGATATCAACATCACAGATAAAGAGAAAGAAATAGGAATAACGAATGATGCGGTTGAATTAAAAGAGCTTGGGCTAAGCGAAGCCCCATCGAGAAGCTCCAGTACCAGGAAGCTTGTCATCGAGTATGTGTTCTTGGTTTATCGTATATTTTTTTTAAGACTGGTTGATATGTATCCAAGTCTTTCGTAAAATGATCATTTCTGGAATCTTAGTTACTATAACCAAACCGTCGTTATCCTTTTTGATCTGTTTATGTTATAGGCCGATGGAGAATTTAGATGATCCCGTCAAAACAACAGAGGTAAGTTCCGATCTCTTCAAGGGATATACGTCGAAGAAAGTGCAAAGGAAAGCATAAACTTTATATCCAGATGTGGATCGAAAGAAATGTGAGAGGGAAAAAGGGCTATTCTTCCTCTTACGCTGAATACCAAAAGCACTTTAGTATGGCATGTTTCTGCTTTTTCATGCTGTTTTCATACTTAAGTTTCATCAATTCTTCGCTTATCTGGCGTCCACATTACGAGACATGAAACAGGTAACAATATAATCAATAACACAGTTTTAAGCTTAATATAGGAATAAATAGTTTCAAGCAAGGGTTTTTTTGTTCAGTATTCTCATTGCTGTTTTTCAAGTATTTCTGATTACTGTCAATATTACACACATCGACCGTTCTGCACTATGTTTGTTGTTTACAGCATTGGTAAGAAATGTTTTGGTTGGGTCTTAAATATCCAGCTAAATGTTACACTTTTTGGTATCAAGCAAAATTTATCCAAAATGATTTTGAACAAAGATCCTGTGGAACGTTTGCAGATTTAGCTCACTGTACACAGGGGTGTATTTCTTTGGTATTCGTTTTACAGCTGGCTAAGATAATAAACCTAGACCCTCACAATGGGCGTCACTTAGGCTCCTTGTATAACAACATTTTTTACTTCATTTTCTTATCTTTGATTTTACTTGATTTACTTTTATTTTTTTACCTTACCTCAAATTTGAATCGTAGCAGAAAGACCCAAAGAAAGAGCGTTACCTCAAAATGTGCAAAGCCATGATGCTCTCAATTTGCTATGCTGCTAATATTGGAGGGACGGGAACTCTGACGGGGACTGCGCCACAACTAGTTTTGGCAGGACAGTTAAGAAAGTAAGTTTAATTCGATTCATTAATTCTTGCATGGCGTAATTAATTAAAGCTGGTGTTGCTGGCACAAGCTCCTTTATTATGTTCGGTATGCAGGGCCGCATTTATGTCTGTTGGGGCCCTGGGCCAAAAGTTGATTGGGGCCCCTTAAAATATACCAAACAATTTGTGTCACGTGCACAGTACTTGGCTAAACATAATCAAAAATAATCAACTAACTATAAGCCACGAATAAACTTGTATTCATTTCGCATTTCAGTACACTTCCAATAAAACTACCCAACTGCTGAAAACTTTTTGATTATTTTATTGGGGTTTAAAACTCCCAGGACATCAAAATCTGCTGCCATTAAACATAAGGATTCAACGCGCTACTGTGACATTGTGAACCTTAGGTCACACTCTTTTTATTTACCCTTTTCAGCATGATGAAAATTTTTCCACCGGAGAAATCTTTGTATGACAAATTGAGCAATAAACTAAGTGCAGTCATTGCATTTAGAGAAGCTCCAACCAGGACAAACGAAAGTTTCAAAAGCCCTGGGGTAAAAACAAAATATGAGACCCCTTGCAAGCAGAGCGGGCTGAAAATGCTTGTGACCACGTCCTTTATTTCATTCTTAAAATGGAATTCATTACTTTACGAGGCCCCCAAACTCCATTCAAACACAAGATTGAAATCAAGAGCACTTTAAAGGCTTTTAAAATTTTGCACGGGGCTCCCAAAATCGAAGAATTTTAGGGGGCCCATGGGTAAATGCGTCACTGTCGGTATGTTGGTACTGTTTGCTTTCGTGACAGTTACATTGGTGTAGAGGGGCGATTTTTCTCATATACAAGTCCTTTATCAAGAAAAACTGGTTATAAAGTCTATCTATAGAACATCAATTATGAATAAGATTAATGGTGCAATTGGCTTATACAAGCAAGAAAAGTTGATGAAGAAAGGGACACCAGCATTCACAGATTTCGATTTATATGAAAATGTTTATGAATTTTTCTGAACTCTTCTAATGATAAAACAAGAGATGATGATTATATACACAGGTGTTAATAATTGTACTTTATAAATTGCTTTTCAGTGTTTTCAAGAACGGTCCAGGAATCTCTTTTCTCGACTGGTTTGTTTATGCGTTCCCAGAAATGTTGTTTTTCCTGATAATAGCATGGCTCTACTTACAGTTCATGTTTTTCGGCATAGGGTGAGTACCACGTGATTCTCAAATGCGACTAATTAAGGGAAAGAGCCCAAAGAACCCTCTACAATACATGTCAACTCCTTCGGGGTTTCAGGGTTTGGGAGTTTGGGAATTAGAGCTCACCTTGTGTATTCTTTGATGGGTAGTTTAAGTTCTCAGACAGTATTTTATTGCAAACAGTCTTTGCCAATTTGGGATATTTATTTCCCCCCCGCAACGGCAGTTTGAAGGTCATTTGAGCCTATGTGGTATAATTGCGTTTTTTCATTTTCAATTCAAAATAAAACATAGTGTGTTTGTCATAATTTTTGAAAATTTAAATGCGTGTTTTACATGTAACAACATTTTACAGCATATACAACCTATAAGTAATTTTCAAAAGTAATTTAATTTATGAACGATTGAAAATTTCAAAACACTTTTAGACCTGATATTTTGACAAATTTATTTTGAAGGTGGAAGCACCTCTGCTTTTGCTTTCGTGGCGACAAGCGCAACAAATCCAAAGGTGCAAAAATCAATGCTTTAATCAAACAGCAATACCAGGATCTGGGACCTACTAGGTAAGAGAAATTGTCTGATAATTTTTCTTTCAAAGGCATTCTAACAAAGAATCCGGGAAAGAAAGATCGCGAAGCCTACAGTTACAATGACATGTTAAGCATGATAGATGCGTTTCTTCTAATTTGCATCTTTCTTCAAGGAAAATTATGAAGTTTTAACGGACCCTGGTTAGAACTGACCACGCTTGTTCTCGCTTCACCCACTGTGCAATCTGTGTATTCATCATAGTTGAATATATGCAAGCATGCATTTGTGACACTAAAAGAAATTGCTAGCGACTTTCATAACCCTAGCCTCGTATGTTCTAACATAGCAGCCCTAAATAATGCTAGCGTACTGGAGTCTTACATATAATTTTTTGAAAAAAATTTGAGCCAAGATAACTTGGTATAGCGAACATTAAAAGCACTAACTTGTTCGGGAGATGAATCATGCCCGTCTTCCAGGCATACACTAGCCCCCGTTTCAGGGTCATTCCACATGCGCATCGAAGCCCTGTATAAATACATTTAGGATACACGTAGAAGAAAAATATTGGGTGTTGATTGTTGATATAATGATTGAAAGTCAGTTAAATAGTTTACTTTTGAAGCGAAGTTCTAAATTTCTGTGAGTTAGATTCTTATTTTAACGTCCTTTGAACCGTGTTCGGTTATGCTCGCATTGAAGAATTTTCTGTTCAAGTGTCAAAGTCACACAAAAATTTATCAGATGCAATCATACGCAGGGTGGGTTGGGGAAAAATAATAACGCTAAACACTTGTCCTCTGTCCTCAGCTTATAAACTAAGCATTTCTTAAGTGAAATAAATTGCGCGTAATGTTTGTACTATATAGCCAGAACTCTATGACTAAGAAATTGGCGAATCAATTTTATAAATGAGGTTAGATTTAGATATCCGTAGCTGCGGTCTATCGTAAACAGTAAAACCCGCATAAAACCTAGAATTCCCTGTTGCAGGCGCTGCTATATCCTTACATAGTGTTTCTTTTATTGAAGCCTATTAATCTACAGTTTCTGTTATCATATGCTAATTTTTGCTATATCCAACCTGTTTTTGGCGGTTTAGTATTTATATGCAGTAAGAAAGAGTGGCGTGGTTAGAGCTCTTAGTCTGAAAGTGTGGAGAACTGCAGAGCGATATGACAATTAAAATCAAATACTTTAAGAAAACAATTTCACAAAAGAGTTAAGTGTTGTTTACTAATCAACGTTTTCCCTTTTCCTTGTGCTTAGATAAGCTCTATCGTCAGCTTTGTGTCAGTATTAAATTTGAAAACTGGATGGAAAACACGTAGCTATCATGGTCCAAGAGAATGGTGCTACATGGAAGAGGAGACCAACTGATCCTTTTTTGGCTAAACGTTCAATATAATTTTAGTTATAATAAGACCATATCACTTAGGGGATCACAGCTCATCAGTTCTGTCATGTGGCATCGTGTTCCATAATTTTGTTTCGCAGGTTGAGGAATTTCAATTGTTTCAAAAACATATTTATCTTTAGATCCATGTTATAATATTCTGTTGTTATTTTCAGTTTTGCAGAAAAGGCTGTCCTTGTACATTTTCTTTTGTTGGTCCTGTGCTGGATTCTAAGGGACCCGAAATTCATTCCTGGATGGGGCTCTTTGTTTGAAGTGTAAGTACAAACAAGCGGGCATTTGTGAAATTTAGGCCAGATTTTATTCGAAGCATGGTCTTGGATATATTGAAGTGACAGCGCGTACTGAAAGTATGCAAGACGATGAAATAGCCTAGGAAGAGAACCCCGTTTTTCAAGACAGAAACATGATACATCCGAGTAAACGTTCTGTAGAGTAAACATAATGTGTGCGAAAGCTTTAAATTAATAAACATACAGTTCGTAAATAGAAAGGTCCATAGAGCCATTTGCAATACAGCCAAAAAGAAGAATGAAAAAATTAAACGAACCTGCTGTCAAGTGTGAGGACGTCTCTTGCTTTGGTTCAACTCACGTATAATTCAAAGCGAACCACTTTGCAAATGCAGTGCTTTTCAGGGGTTCATGGGATAGACATTGTTATATGACATTGTTAAGCAGCTAAATAACAAAGAAATGGAACAATGGCTACAGAGTGAAATCAGCATAGATAGGAAGTAGTTTCAAACAGCGTTCGTAGTTTTTGAAACCTGTTCCTCTGCTGCCTGGCAGCTTTACAAATGTTGCATATTTTTACGCACCTTCCATGCACTGCTACCTCGTCTACCAATACATACTAGAAAACGATTTTTGATGCTGCCAGAAAAAAGCAATTTAATAAAATTGAGTGATGTGATGTAAAATATGTTTCGTTTTCCAAATGATTAAAATTTACAGTTTCAAACAAATAATCGTCGCTCTCTCTTCAATTGTTACAAATATCTTTCTATGGCAGGGTCTTTTTAAACAAAAATTTAATGGGTTTTGATAAACATTTTCTTCTTGTCTTTTAGTGGTGGTAAAAGTTATGTCACAGATGCGACTGCTGCGATTTTCATTGCCTTTTCGATGTTTCTCTTCCCTTCAGTCCGACCAGAGTTATTCGGCGGTCCGAGAAGCGCAGGTACAAAATTGAAATGATAACTAGCATGGGATTATATCATGGTTTTCCTTTTCTCTAGAATGACTTAGATGTTGCAGAGTTTTAGGAATCACGGACTTGACAATTCGGCCAACTGTAATCACAATAACAATGATTTAGGATCTGAAATTATTCCCGATGTAAAACCAGGCCTTGTTTCAAGATTAAGATATTGCCAATCAGGACTTTCTTATGATTAAGAACCCGAGTTTCAAGGATAACTTTGTCCGTTTTGTTCCAGAACCCCATATCCCACTGCTAGAATGGAAACCAACGCAGAGAAAATTCCCCTGGAACATCATCCTTCTTCTTGGCAGTGGTTTTGCACTTGCTCATGCATGCGAGGTACCAATGTTTGTCACAGTTCAATAATGCACATTTTAAATTTTCACTATATACAATACATAACTAAACCCAAACAAAGAGAAAAATTCGAATAACTGCAATTTATCATCATAAAACAATTATATCAATTATAATAAGCTGTATAACAATATGTTTAAAAATATAAATTACGTGAATTTGAAATATGCACGGGAGTTTGTTGAGAAGGCGCCCTCTCAGGAGCCATCTCTTTCGATGATATAGCTAGTTTAGATCCAACTGCTCTTTTCCATTTCAAAACAATTCTTTCAGACTACTAACAAGCCTTTTCACTTTTATTCATTTTATTCGCCTTTATTTGCATTTTATTTCCTTTATAACTAATAATAACACGATTCTTAATGAAAAGTTACGAACACTGAAGGTGATCTTTATTTCATATTTTTATAAGGTTGTGGATGTTTCTTTTTGCAGAAGTCTGGTTTATCGCTATGGATTGGCTGTCAGCTGACTGTTCTGGGTTCCATTCCCAATTTTGCCATCGCACTGTGCATTAGCGTTCTTATTACCTTCCTCACAGAATTCACGTCCAACACAGCAACAGCAACGATCATTCTTCCCATTCTCGCGTCACTGGTAATCAAAGCGTCATTAAGGCTCTTGCGCAACCAACATGCTATTCGACATAATTCAAAAACCGGCCTAATATCGTTCTGCATGAAAATACAAACACAGTGAATTTGTCAAGACAACTGCCGCTAAGCATGCCGGTTGCGCAAGAGCCTTTAAATATGTCTTTTTCTTTGTATGATCAACGGGAAGCGGGAATATATATAAAAATGGATAAAAAAGTTAAATGTCAAAAGTAAACAAATGTCAAAATATTTTAGCTTTGATTCATCCTGTATTATTACTACCTGTTGCAAGTTGTTGTTTTTGCAAATATTTCGAACAACGCTCGCTTAAAATGACTTTTAAGCGAGCGAAAATGACTTTTAAAATCGCTGCAAGAACTCATTTTTAGTTTAACTATTATTATCTTTGGCTTCACAACTATGACTTCTAATCTACTAGGGAAATAATTGAAAATTTGTCAACAAATGTGCTTTCACCTGTCTATAGTCAAAGAGCGTGCGCAATAATGATTGAGCTTAGTCAAAATGGGGAACTCATTTCATCGTCTCTCTAACAAGACGTCTCAAAGTACCAGTGTACGTAATTAATTCTTGTTTGCAGGCCCAAAGTATCAATGTGCATCCGTTTTACCTGATGATACCAGCAACAATCTGCTCTTCTTTTGCGTTCATGCTGCCAGTGGCAACACCACCGAATGCTATTGTCTTTGCAACTGGCAGACTGACAATCCCGGACATGGTATCAATTTATATTTATATATGCTCAATCCTGATTCGTGTAGAAAACTTCAACTTCGCACAAGTTTAGCGATCGTTGATTTGGCGCATACAAGAAATCAATGAAATGCGCCATTTTTGACCTTATGTTATGATCGATCACGTGGATATAAATCTCCGCCTTTTTATTCGACGCATTTTTGTGTTATTTTCAAACGTTGTGTTATGAAAAACCTCTTCAGTTACAAACTTCAACAGAAATTCAATTCGGCCAATCGTTGTGCAGCAACTCAAGAATTATGGCACTATCAGTTCACCCCTTAATTGCTTTTGTAAAAAAGCAGAGATTTTATGAAAAGTTACCTTTATGTGAACTTGCTCACCATAATATTGAAGCTCAGTGCTCTACCTGAGAAAAATATAACAGAAAACAATGTAATGTACTACGATCACCGCACGTTTATACGTTTGTCGAATCAATCTTGAACGTTCGATCTTCCTGTTTTAGATGAAAGCTGGCTTTGGCATGAATATAATAGGAATAATTGTGGTGACAATTTCCATCAACACATTGGGGTTGGGCTACTATGGACTAAACAAGTTTCCAGCATGGGCCTCGTCTGGTGATTCTACAGATAAATGCAATCCGGGCAAGTCCCTGGTTGGCACTACAATTGCGACATTACTAACAACAGCAAATACAACGAGCCGAATATTCTAAGCTCTGTCTTGCAAGACGGACTGATCAAGATATCCCCTACAGGTTTATTTTAGTAGGTTTAATAAAGCGAGAAAAAAAATTATACAATCGTACACCGTATTTCCTCTAACAAGCACCCACTCTAAAAATCCCCCCCCTCCCTCCGAAAAACTGCCCCCTTCCCTAAACTTAACATCTGACATTCTTAAAAAATTCTTGATTGATGAAATGTCGAAATAAAGTACGGCGCTTCAGGTTCAAATGATTTTATATGTAAATTCAAAATGCGTGTATTTTGTTTTTGGTTTTTGGTAGTTCATTATTTGAAACGTTTGCTTGTCCACCATCAATCATCATAGCTTTAAACCTTCCTGGAGAAAAGCCAGCTTGATGCTTACACTTCCCTATTGGACTTGCACACAGTTTTTTTATGACAAACTAACTTAGTGAAATGATACAAAATTTAGCAAGCACCCTCTAAAAGCGCCCCTCCATACCATCAAAGATCTATTTTAGAGGAAATACGGTACCTATCCATGGTATTCATGGCATGTTTGCTAGCAGCTTTGTAAGTGAATATAGCAGATTAGATTAAACTATAACTGATTATAGGCCACGGTTTTGATTCATGTTTGAAATATCATTGGCTAGATTTATGATAACTAAATGAAATAATTAAATGAAGTGATGAATAGTTTTATATTTCAGAATTAAAGATAACTTAGTGATAATTCAAAAATAAGCTAACATCTTGGCCCCCATTCACGCCGGCTAGTTGTTAAAAGGCCTCACTATCGAAAATTAATGTCTTGAAACTATTTCGAGAAATGAAGCGTCTTGTATGAACAGACTTCGTTATGACAACATCACAAAGATATTTACGGTCGATATTTTGATTTTCGGATGTTCTGCTTTAATTAAAATATTCATGCGATCAGATTGGAATTTAAAAATTAATTTATGAATCTTGCAGTTGTATTTTACCCAGGTATTAAAACCTTCGATGAATTTATTCAAATGTAAAAATCTACAATCTTTACCTAAAATAGTTGGAGCATCACAATATTCACTTTTAGAGATTGACAACTCCAGGATTTTACTTCCTCTCTAAGTCAAAGCTGTTGCTATATCCCCCCCCCCCCCTCATTACAGTAGTGTATTGATTTAAAGCAACATTTTTGTGTTGGAGGGGAAGCAACCTCCAAAAACCGTAGACGTTCCAACATGCAGATCAAGTGAAATTTTTTTTAACAATTTTGGCAAGGATTGTAGAGGGCTATTTCATTATTTTTCAAAAAACGGCTATTTCATTATTTTAAATATGCAAGCCAGAATTCCGAAAACAAATGCAGGGTCACAAATTCCTATTCATAATATTTCAAGTTGATAAAAACATATTAATATTCATAAATAGCAAATATCTCAAATTCATGGGGAATTACAGGCTAAATGCAAGTAATCTCAGCAAAAAATTACAAGATAGAATCTGAGACACAATAATTTTTCGCATCATGGCACTGAGAAATATTTAATAATCAAACACAACATTTTCAGTAAGCTTTAATTCTTGTAAATTAACGCAAGATTTAATAGTGATTTGGAACAATTTCTAGAATTTCTCCAATCGCTTTACAAATATATCAAATAGAAAAATTGATAAATACAAGGTTATAACGTGTTTTTACATATTTTAAGCAGTAAATACCAGACTGAAATGCAAGAGTTACATGGTTGTGTTTTAAAAAATTTAGACAAGATGTTGGGAAAATGACGGTTAATTACGACTACCATCGTTTGCTAAAGGTGCTCTCATTATGGTATTCCATCAAATTTCTACAAATGGGACGATTTTATGATCTAATATCTCGTGTACAAATTTATGTATAAAATAATTAGAAGAATGCATGCAGAAATATGATTTTTGAGTCAAGCAAAGCTTAGAAATTAGGTTTCGGTTGACCTGTAAATATAGCAGTAGTAAATCGATGAAATCAAAATGGCTAGCCAGCATGGCCTATAGCGTTGATGTAAAGCTCTTGATTTATATGAACATTAGAAAAACAGTTATGAAATGTAAGGCTTTCTGTTATGAAGGCCACTCTTGTGGTCAGTTTGCATCTAGTACGAAACTGCCCTTGAATGTACGTACTTTTTACATATTATCACCACCCCCTGCCATTCGACCTTTTTTACGTCATTTTACTTGGAAGTTTCAGGCACCTTTCGAATTCTTAAGGAGTTTGTGGTTAAATAAAAAGGTGCAGGGCTCCGTCTGCAGGAGGTTTAAGCACCAAACTTATACTTAGGAGGCATTTTTGCAGATAACTTTCAACAGTCATTTGACATTATTTGAATTACGTCATTTTTAACATGCAAACGTCAAATCATGAAGTAACAGTTTGGGCAAAAAACATCCGTTAAAAATTGTTTCTACTCTTCCCACCCAAATTAAATATTCCCAAAGTCAGTTTTTTCCATAAGTGTCATACCATTAAAAGAAATTTGAAAGCAAAGTGTCTTTGCTTTTGAAACCGATGGACTGCGAGCCAGATGGGGCGTTGAAGGCCCACAGGGTGCGCTGATCTTCCTCATTCGTGGCTTTTTTACCGGCTCAGAAGTTGGAATCGCTAGATTAGACCACGAAGAATGCCTAACAAATGGGTTCCCAAAATCCTCATTCCTTTCCTCGCTTTCATCGAATGTCATGTCATCTGCGAGTATAACCGGAGTCTTTCTGGCCATGTCATCTGCGAGTCTAACAGAAGTCTTTCCGGCTCCCTGCAATGTTTCTAATTCATTTTGCAAACATAATATTTCTTCGTTGGCAAGCATATTTTCTTTCTCCAACTGTCGGTTGCTCTTCTGTTCCATTTGCAGTAGTGCTTCTACCCTCTCAAGCCCTTTTCTCAACTCCATGTTCTCCTTTCTGCTGTGGTCAAGTAGTCTTCTAAGATCCACCATCTCTATTTGCATTTCGTCGATTATCTGTTTTGGGTCGTCCCCTTGGGTATTCCCGTGCTTGTCCCCAGTGCTAAAACTACGTCGAGTGCGCCTTTTGGGGTTATAATGTGCATAGCTATAAGGGTCGGTGGTGCTGTCAATATAGTCTTCGACAATGATTGGCTTTGCTGCAACATCACCGGCTAAGCAAGAACCAGACAAGAACAATGCGAATCATAGCTGTGTCAATGTTGGTCAGCGGTTATCAGTCGGTTATTCACCCTATGCATGTGGTAGAATATTAATGTTAGTATAGTTAGTAGTCTTACAATTTCTATATATAATATTTGTTAACATAAGGTCATTTTGGGCACGCAAAGCTAGAGCTGAGGCCCTGCAAACAATATAAACATTTCAAAAAGAGGAACGTGATGTTTACGGATTAACGTAGCCTAAATTAATTCTTAGAATACAAGCAATATTTTCAGGAAAAGCATGCGCCCAGAAAACCAAACAGACAAGATTAAAATCATATGTAAACAAACTTGAAAGGACTGCTGTTGAATAGCAATTTGTATCAAATTTTTTGCTCTGCTAAAACTTTAATAGTTCAATTCACAAGCAAAGCACAGTCGTCACTATCGCATTCGAATTGGTGTTGCCAAGGTTTTCATTGAATAAAACCAAAGGCAAATAATAACCGGGGCATATATTAACTGATTAACAAAGGGGTTCAGTAGCAGGGGACTCTAATAGAAAGCTCAAAGTAAAGGACAAATGGATTCGTAACATGCTTTAGTTTAAAGATTTGCAAATCAAAATTAGGTCACAGTTGTATACAGAATAATAAAAAGCTTCTTAGTAAGTACTTTATAAGAACAGAACTGTTATCTTACAGCAAACCGCATTGAATGAAAATTTGCAAAGGTCTCAAAATTCCAAGATAGAGCTGAGAACCTCTTTCGAAAATAACTCATTTTATTTAGCAAATCAAGTTTCTAAGCTAAAACAAGTCGAAACGGAAGTTAAGAAATCTTACTGTAAGACCCCCGGGCAGTATTTTGGGGCATATCACAGTGTCGCTACAACTGACATGTCCAAAAGTTATCAGAGACATTGTTGAAGAGACTTAAATGCGAAGGAAATCAGAGGGACACGAACATTCTATGTCTTAACCATGTGCTGCTGAACAATTCTAATGGCGACAAAAGATGGTTTTTGATACAGAAAGCAACATCCAAAGAATTGTTACATCAACATTGACATTTGCAGGCAAGGTTAAAAAAATTTCCCATATATCAAAATTAATCATATAAAGAATGTAAAAATATTTGTAAAAATGCTATATGAAGAGAAAGTTTATATTAGACGTTTCAGTAGTGAAGTAATACTCGAATGGGTGAAAGTGACTGTAAGCGGCCCTTTATAAGGCTTAGAAAGACGAGAAGCTGACTGAGGTAAAACTACAAAACCAGTCGGAATTCGTCAAGTATATTAATAGCAGCCATGTATCTAGGTATTTGAAGATGCACATAGTTTGAATCCGAGATGAAAATCACTTACGATCTGAGTTTCCCTTATCCATTGTCAATGCCTGAAGCGACTTAACCAATCCTAGTCTATCTTGCTCGGCAACTTTCAAATCTTCTAGCAGATCCATTTTATTCTGTCGCATATTCTGCAAGTGTTCTTCTAATGTCTTATTCTCCTGTTCTAAACTTTCCATATTTTGTAACAGGCTTTCCATTTCCTTTTGATACTTTGTTGACAGTTCGTCTGCATCCGTCTTTAGAGAGGAAAGCTCTGAGCGTGCTTCGAACCTCTCTTTGGTTACTGTCTCGATATCAGTAAGCAACTGTTCCTTATCTCGGCGAATGTCAGAGAGCGACTTTTCTAAACTGAGTTTGTCTTCTGTCAGTGTTTGTATGATGCTCAAGTACTGTCTTATTTCATTAGATGACTTAATACAGTTTCCGCAGGTTTCTCCCTGACTTGCGGATGTATCTGCAGGTTGACACTGATCTAATTCATCTTCAAGATGCTCAATTTCATCTTTCAATTCTGAGACCTGAATAGACAAGAAGAGGATAACTTTAACTGCATACTTTTCTGATGAAGCTGCAATTGCAAACAAATAAAATTCATCTGTAACTGTGGTTAACGCATATAGCGACCATTATACAAGCTATTGATGGGTCCAATCGCGGTGACAAAGCCAATACTGTCTTGGAGAAAAGCGGTACTACGCTAGCTTGATAAGATAAAATCTAAACAAAACATTGACAAACAATTGATGACCTTTCACTGGAAGAAATTGTATGCTAAAGTAGGTTACCTAACAGAAAAAGTTCTAGATATATTGGTTTTGAAAGAAAACAAGACAAGACAAGGCGATTGACAAGACAATGAAACAACCTAGTCAGAGATAAAACTAAACTGCCATTCTCCCATGCAGTATTCAGATTTCAAACATTCAGACATCAACTTTACCTGCTTATCTTGTTTACACAAAGTATCCAGGAGAGAGACCCTCTCGTCTTCCAAAACCTCCTTTGTCCTCTTCATTTCTTCCAGTTTGCTCTCTAAATTTGCAATGATTTCTTCAGGCGTGCTCGGTTTTGCAGGGGGCTCAACCTTCCGTCTAAGAGCTTCCGAAGGAAGTGAGAGAGCCTTTCTGAGGGAGGGGCGGGTCTGGCCATTTTCTCCTTTTCGGTCACTTTGATAGTCATCACTTATCTGCAAATTAGAAACTTGAATGTCAAAAGGCGGCAAACATTTACGATGAAATGAATATACAGTCGAATCCCGCGAATACGAGCGCTATTACGAATTTCTTGCTATGACGAGCTAAAATCCAGTCCCTTGGATTGTGACATACTATTCTTCTGTAAATAATTTATGTAAATCGAGCAAACTACCGCTATTTCGAACTTTTCATGTAGTCCCTACAGAATTCGAAATAGCGAGATTTCACTGTATAATTGAGTATGAAAAAGTATGAAAAGGTTGGAATTATCATTGACATAGAAATATTGCAGCTACCTCATCTTCTTCGTCGGTTAGTTCACTTTCAGAACCGGCTCCATTGTCGTGTTCATCTTCGTAAGTTTCATCATCTTCAGTGTCTGATAAATCGCCGCTATCTTCATCTTGTGAAGAACCATCTGTACCGTTGCGGGACGGCTCGCGAGACCGCGAGGCTGCCTGCAGATTCAAGAAACTCATTAAGAGGCTTTGCTTGTCTTCATGCAGCCGCTTTACTTCATCTTCAAGATGATTGATGAGGGATGCAGCTTCATCAAGTTCACGCTTCATCATTTCCTTTTCACTGCTACAGTTACAGGTTTGGGTAACTTGCATGTTTTGGATTTCAAGTCGACACGACATAGCGTATTTCAATGCCTTGTTCTCTTGTTTTATTTCCTCGAGCTATAAATGAAACGATAAAGTATATAATATTAATTTTGAGAAATATTAACATGTTAAAAGGTCAAAAAGTTCTTTTTCGACTCGACTCCAGGAATAATTCGTAGCATTTTTGTGATGAAAACGAGACTCCTAGCAAACAGAGGTTTAAATACTCAAAACTTTGTTTAATGATGAAAACACTATCGTTGATGTAGGCTAGATTTGCCGCTTTCGGACCACTAACCTCCTCCTTCAAATCCTGAACATTTTCTTGAATCTTTCTGCTCGGTGTCAAATGTGCTGATATTTGCTTGCCGAGGAGATCTGCCTTTTCCTGCAAGGAGTTTGCCTCTGCGTCGGTTGAAACAATCTCTTCACCCAATCTTTCTTCCATTTCAAGTGAAAGCATCTCAATGAATTTCTGAAATGCGACTTTTTCAGATTCAAGCTCTACCTCCCTGCGTTTCATATCGATCATTTTGGCATTCGTTTCATCCAGCTGTGAGGCTAATTCATCATGCTGCTTTTCCGATGCCTTTAAGTTGTCTTTGGCCAATCTAAGCTCTGCTTGGACGTGATGTAGTTTTGTATCAACCTCTGCAAGTTTTACCTACGTGATAATCAATCATAAATGAATATTGACTTAAAAAATATAAGCTTCTTATGAGATGCTTCATGCAGAAGACAATGTGTGAGGGAAAAATTTCATCGAGCTCAAATCCTGAATTAAATGCTAGGACTTTGAATGTCAGCTTGTAGATATCACATGTAGAAATGAATTGCAAAAAATCCTTAACACTCAATTTTTAAATCTTATTTTGTTTTCCAAAATTGCATATTTCGAGATTATCCTAAGGAGTGTGTAAGGCATCCACAGAAGAGCAATCGTTAAGAGAGCTATCGTTAGAGCTTAAAATTGTAAGCTAGAGTCATTCAATGAAACTATGTGTTCTGTGACAGTACCTCGCATTCATTTTTGGCTTTTTGGTCCGCTTTCAGTGAATCTCGAAGAGACATAACTTCACATTCTAAATTAAGTTTTTCCTCCGTCAGAAACCGATTGTCTCGAGTTACATCATCAATTTTTCGGGTTAAGGTCGAAGTCTCTTGGCTTAAATTGTATTTTTCATCTTCTGTTTGCTTAACACGTGTAAGCAATTGTGACATTCGCCTGTCGAGACCCTTCTCTCCTTCTTCTCCGATAATATCTTGAACGTCCTTTATTTTTTCTTGCAACAAACGTTGATCGTCAAGTAATCTAGAAAATATTCCAGGAGATAAGTCTCCTATAATGTAGCTAAACTTAGGTGAGCAGAGATAAGTAGCAGTAAGAAAGTAAGGAGTACAAAATGCTAACAGATAACTGGCGCACAATTGTTGGTGACGAAATTTGTTTACAAGGCCCACACGATAAATTGTGATTAATCATGAGAAAACCAGATTGTCTTTGCGCTCGATTCAGATCATTTTACAGCATTGAGAAACCGTATAAGCGATTTTTGGGGCAAGTAAAAAGTGCACAAAGTAGCTACTTCTTTATGTTAAGAGATCTGGTCGGAGAAGGAAAAATATCCAGAAAGTAATGACCATTAATGGACTTAGTAAAAGTAGGCAATAGTTGCAGTAGCAAAGAGCGCTAATTGGGCATTAAGCAATAATTCCAAAGCCATTCATCATTAATTTGGGAAAATCTCATTGAACCAATAATATGTCAAGTCAGGCCCAAAACAGAATGCACAAAAGCTGAAATGGTACTTCACTCTTTAACACGTTTAGCATCCAAACGCATCTCCGTCGAACAATCATTATTCACAACTATTCATTACTAAACTCGACTTATTTTCGTCGTAAACTTAACAGTCCAAGAAAAAAGATCCTTTGCACTTACTCGACCGGCGAACTTTCCATAACACAATCAGAAAGAGGGAAGAGCTATAAAATATTACATACCTTGTTGTCGTGGATTCAAGTTTGACTTTCATCTCTTCATTCTCTCTTTGCAGTTCATCTACCGTCTTCTCTGAATGCTGTAACTGCGCAAGCAACGACACGCAACGTATTTGCACTTTCCTGATCTCCTCGTCAAGCCTTTGCCTTTCTTTAATCATCTTTGACCTCTCCTGTGCGAAGGCATCTGCCTCGTACAATAATCGTTGTTTGGATACCTCGACTTCAGCCTGAGATTCATCACTTTCCTTGGATGTTTTTGTATTTGTCCGCGCTCTTTCGCCGCCAGGAACGTTCGCGGGACAACGGAGTTTGTATATCTGATTCAACAGTTCAGCCCGCTCTATTTTCAAAGCCTTGTTTTCACTTTCTACCAAAGTCAAACGTTTGTCCAGCCATTGAACTTTGGTGTTCAAATCCTCTTTTTCTGAAATAGTCTGACGCTTCTCCCGTTCCATTTTTTTACAAAATGAGATATAGGAGTCGAGCTCTTTTCTGCTGAGAAAAAGCTTCTCTTTCAGGCTTTCTTTTTCCGAGTCGATGATTACTTTTTCGGACAGATGATCTCCTTCCGTGGGCTCTCCTTGAGTTTTTTCTTGTGGTAGAGCAGCGTCCTTAAGCAACGGCGTTACGGCATCTCGAACCTCCGAATCGAAGAGATCAACCTTTTCGAGAAGACACTTCAAAGCTTTGACGTCAAGCAACGAAAGCCTGTAATCTCGCATAACGCGCTCAGTGTTGCGGCGTGGCCTCATTTTCACCGGCTCAGAGACAGTTGTTTGAATTGCGCTCGGCGATGACGGAGAAGACTTTCGTCTTTGGCCCTCGTCAAAAGAGACTTGTCTCACCTGACTGCGAGCTCGAAAGTTTCCTGCAACAATGCATAGTCAAGATTATAACCTGGGTCACAAACAAGACAATACTGTTGCTGTGAAACCGTGTACAAACTATCCGTAATGAGCTGAGCAGGGGAAGGTACGTATTAATTTAGACTTTTATCCTGAATTAGACAAAATTGAATGCAACTTTATCTATACCCTCTTTGGGCTATTGCAAGAACATGATTATCCGTATGAACTCAAGAAAACCAAAGGAGAGATCTGAAAGGCACAAAATCTTACTCACCAGACCTCTCTTTAGCTGGAGAATCAGTTGTGGTGCCTCTCCTACAAAAAAAGTGTCTCGTGTTAAGAATTTGCTCAATGAGCTGTACGAGAGATAAACTTGCTACTCTTCCACCAAGTCAATTTTAACAAACGAATAACAAACACTTCGACCACTTATCAATGAAGTATCTAAAAATGTAAATGCTCTTCAAGCCTCAGTGACATTTCATTCTTCAAAACAACGAACTGATCATGCTTTCAAGTCTCCTTCATGAAAAACTTTTACCAAAAAATCAAATCTCATACAAAATCCATCCTATCGACAGAATATAAACAGTTCACCCTTCCCTGTATAGTCTCTGACACAGCTTTTTTGCTTACCCGTGCTCCTTTGAATCGTGCTTATGAGAAGGGACTGGTGACTTGGTGGGGTCTGGTCCTATAAGGCCGGAGTCTTTTGATGACTGCCTCCTCATTCCACTTTTTCTCGACCTGATCCGCTCGAGCGAATCACCCGTTTTCTTTGGAGCTAAGAAATAAAACACATAATTCGAGCAAGATTTCACGGAATAGAAATATCTTTTCACTCTGAAACATCTAGACAGCCATCTTCTAATAAATGGCAGACTTGTTAGCTTTTTGAGCAATATACAATAAACGGCCAGCATAACACAGCAAAAAATAAATGTGTCATGAGATACAATACTCGAGATATCGCTCTTTTAAGAACAGAAACAATCAAAAATAATTTTTATCGGAGTGACGTAGCTTTCCACTTATGGCTCGCGACATCTCAGTTGCTTTCTGTTGAGACCTACTTCGAAACACCACGATGGAAAACTGATTAATCAAACGACTTTGATAAACACTTATCCCTTACATGCTTCTTCTACAAGGACTGATTTTTACAAGGCATTCAATTGGAGAAAAGAACAGGCGGGCCCAGCAACAAGGCTATGCCTGTGACTGCTAAAGTGGGTACCATGTTCTCTTCGCCATGTTATTTACAGATACAAGCAACTGTGACGCAATTATACAACCAGGCAAGGATTGCATATCTAAGCTAGACATTACCATATGCAAACGAAATCCATGATCCATGATAGTCAATAACGGTGTATACTAGTATCTAGCGAACAGGGAATTCTGGCCTAGTTACAACAAATCCAGTTATAGCAGCTGAGTTTTGATTTAGGGAATGCGAACCCTGCCATTACGAGTAAATCAAAATATTGATTTAGACAGTTCAAGGATGATGATGCAAGACTTAAACCTAATGAAAATGGATTTAATCATTGTTTTCTTATAATTCTGTAAAAACCGTTGCTTACCATTGTTATTGTTTGTATCTTCTTTTCGTCTTTTGTCCTTCTCATCACCCCGTGATTTGGTTCCAACCAATTTTGAAGGCTTTGGAATCTTCAGTCTGGCTTTCTTTTGGTTTCCTTCGTTCAAACTATCTGTGGAGCTGCTCATGTTTTCTCTTGACTGAGATTTTTGCTTTTCCATGCGAATTAACTCGCTGGAGCGGGGAAGGCGTCGAACTGGATCCATAAGTGAAACCACTTTTTGAACAATACTATCCTCCCCAATCTTAGCTTCTACTTTAACTTTGGTTCTCAAACTCGAATGCAAATCTTCTCCTGCCGTATCTTCATTCTCATCAGAGGTCTCGTTTTTTGTCACAAGTGATGGAATGAACAGATTGTTGGGTCGAACTACGGTGATTTTGCAAATACGAAACGAGTCCTTGCCTTTACTCGCCTCAGCTGCAAGATTCTTACACCCCTGGCCTGGTGATTTCACAATAACTGGAAAGTGAAAAGAAAACATTACACAACCCAAATAAACAAAACTTGCGCACTGAAAGAATGAAACGGGTTTAGGCAAATTCGAATTCATTTATATTCAACAACAGAGATTTACAAAAATATTACTAATATCATGAAAGAAACAGAAGATTACTACATCTGTTTTTTAGGTAGAGTACATTCATAGGAAACAGTATGTTGTCTAGGACACTGAGAAAAATTATAAGGGTTATCAAACTCAGTGGCCTATTTGATATATACTCAAAAACTAATCAAAGGGAAGAGACACGCTACTTTTATCATTTTATTTATTAGATTTAGCAATATGTGAAGCTAGTCTATTAGCAGAGAGCCATCACGAGACCCTTTTAGCTCATAATTTACATTAGGCATTTGTAGCAGCAACAAGGGACAACATCAACAAAGGAACAATGAGTGCAGACGACCCCTTTTAGACTCAAGTGAGTAATTTATGAAACGTAACAGTAGCATTGAAAATCTCTATCTGCATCAGTGCCCCCCTCCCCACACATAGCAAATTCTGGCTAGCGACCTGATTCTTATAAAGCTGACAATAAATATTTTCATACAGGTATTTGAATGTGTTCAGATAAGCACTCATTGTTCCATTGTTCCTTCCTCAGTTTAGTGCAGATGAGGGTTATACTCTCCCTTGAATCCTTCCACACCCAAAGTAACTAAAAAAGCATCGACTACTCAAAAAAAAGCAGACTGAATAAAGCTTTTTCTTCTCTTGTTGGCTTCTCTATTCATGATGAAAAACATCACACATGAACTGGGGAAAAAAGATTTCCTTTCTAAGAAGACATTGCGAGGTGGTATGCAGACATGGTCCAAATCAATCTGCAGCATCATTTTAATTCATCTCTAAGACTTCTTTAAGACATCACCATTTACCTACTGATAGTTCTGTAATATATTTTACTTTTTTTAAAATACGACTTTAAAGGCCTGGGTTGAAAAATTGCAATTTAATAATTTTGCTGCACTAGGGGGATTTCCAAAGAGTTCCAGCTTCTCTCTGCCTTCTAACCTTACAGCAGTGGAAAGATATCCAGTTCAATGTCTTCACAATATGTGATACTTATAAACAAGAAAATCACTGTATGTCAAAATGCAGTGTTCTGTATTATAGAACAGAGCCTTAAAATTAGCAAGAAATGCCTGTATTAGCTAGCAGAAAAAGGGTAATTTTGTATTAAATTTCCTTGAACTTTGAAGAGAGAATTTTGGTTCTTCTGGGCAGGATAAATAGCACTTTTGACTTCTTCACTGATTTATTCAAGGTAGTTTACATTTAGTTAACAATATTTAAAATTACTTTTCAGGAACACAGGAAACACATGTTTGAAGCTCCTTGAGGGATTTCTTTTTACATCAAGAGTTTTTCATGAATTTACAAATCCAAGCTTCAATTATTCCAGAGGCTTAATGGTAGGGTTAAGATTCAAAGTTGAAGATAGAAAATGACATTTATTATTAATGGGGGATGTAGACAAAATATTTCTGTCCCTACTAAACATTAATTTTTGAAAATTTAAAAGACTAGGTTCTGGCACTTGGGAAGTATAATCCAAGTGAACTAGAGGAGGCAGTTAAAACCAATCATCAAAACAATATTCAATTAAATATAATATGTATCAAGCTCCACATCCCTGCTTCCTCAAAACAGCATCCTCAAAACAGAAGGCATTTATTTCTTTCAAAAAGTTACTAGAAAAGATTCAATGCTTCTGTGCCTTTTTAAGGTAAACAACAACCAGAAAATCGAGAAGACGTTCAGTTTTTGGGTACAAAAGGAAAAATACACAGATACTGATTGCTAAGAAAGCCATGGAAGAAAAATATCATTTTTGGATGCACTGCATGAAAAGAGATGGAGCTTCAATATCTAAACTGACTTACAAAATTCATAGTATGCAATCAACCAATAGGACATAACTATTGTCAGAAGATTCGAATCATTTCCTTTAGGCCCCATTTATACTGATACGGATCATTTTTGATAGAAGCAAAAGTGATACAGATAGATTATGTTTACACTACACCAGATGTGCTACCGCTAGCCTTTCCGTTTACACCAGTACAGATATGTGAGTGCATGCTACAATTTGTATGCAATATAGTAAAGCTCCTATAATGATTCAAAGTCCTCATCTGTGAGGTGCAAAAATATTGCCAATCATCTGCCCTATACAATGACTGTTTGACATCACTCATAACATAGATTTCCTAGATCCTCCTTCGACCTTCAAAAATTCTCAACCCATTCCTCTTGTGTTACAGCATTATTGATAAAGTTATCTTACCAATATCCAACCTACCAGGCATCCCCAAAATTGAGTCCAGTCATATCTGTTGATACAAAATGGTCTAGCTCGTGTGCTTATCGTTAATCCGTATCAAAAGTGATAAGGATTGCCCTCTTTACACTGGGTTTTTATGGAAGATGAATCAGTTTCACTTTTGATATGGATCAAAAAGTGATCCGTAGCAGTGTAATGGGGCCTAATACATCTCATCAGCTAATGGTAACAACTGCATACTGTTTCATAATATGCTGTATCTGCATACTGCATACTTTGATTAACTTATTTAAGTAAAAATTAATTGGACTATTGATAAATTGAGTATTTATGTATCAAAAATTTTTTGAATTCAAACAGAGGGAACTATCTAATTTTGTGATTGGTAATAAAATCTTCAAAGTATAGAGAAAAGGATTGGCAATTGTTTCCAAATGTTTGTCACTATATTTCTGACTAGTTTTCCATTAATTTAGTTTAAGAGCTAAATGAAGCATGATTATATTTACTATCTTGCAGTGAGACCCAACACCATAGAAAACATTGAATTCAAAATAAGTTCATTTACAAAATGTATTGAGGCACATGATAAAATAAAATGGCATTGTATTTGGCTAAGTCTCCCAATCGAAAGTTGTCCAGATGTGAGCTGTCTGTTCATTAACCTTGTCTAAGTATCATCAAAAAAATACTTTTTTGAACACTTTTACTTTTGAAACATTAATACATTGGTCTCCTGATAAATGAAACATTAATACATGGGTCTTCAGTTATACCTATTCAAGATTATTATTTTTGAAACAAGACCCAATATGACAATTAGTATTTTTATCAATGAGCATTTTTTCTTCTGCATTTTGAAAAAATGTTTTGAGGTTTTCCAATACCTGTTTAAAAAGAGGTTTTTGGTATGCACTTATCTACCAGTCACTTGCTTTAACCTGTACACTGAAAATAGATGCATTCATATTTTAATGAGAAGTTTGAATATAAACAATGGGTTGTTCAATAGACACACAGCAAAAAATACCTGCATATTTGCAATGAATTTAAAGTTAAATGCACATTCCCCTACACACAACAGAAGACCATTAATCCCTCTGTGTAATCAAAGAACAATGTCTGCATGATTTGATACTGATCACGTGCTGAGTCTGTCAACACTCAAAGAAAACATAGCTGAATGGCCTAAGCCAACTAACTCCATAATTTATTGGCTGCCTTTTTTCTTTCCTTCATCTTTGCACTCATCGAATGCACTCATATTTAACATGAAACATGACCGACCGATGGTTTAGCAATTTATCAAACATATATTTAGCTTACAGAATAAACTCTGAAACTTTGGGATAACACATGACAGCCACACCTTTGAAAGAAAGCCTTGGGAATATTATCAAGCCGAACCACCCAATAATCTTCATAAATAATAATTCATACATCTCATAATGTCAATCAACACAAAGAGGAAAACTAATTTTATCCAAACACCACACCTTTGATAGGATAAAGTGTCAAATTTTCTTCGCTCTGGCTTCCTTGTTTTTAAAAAAATGTATTAGCCCGGCTTACTTGTGGCAATTCAGATTCCACAAAATGTCAAACAAGTCAAATTTACTTAGCATAAACAAACAATAAAAAACTAAATATTCGCTTTAGGACCAGATTGAGGCGTTCGGTGCTTGTTTCTGGCCTACGCTCGCTTGTTGTGGCACATACACAAGCAGACACATCTGCTCCGTCGAAATGGCTGTTTGGCTATTAACTATGCTTTATAACATACCTTCAACATTGACCTGATAATTTTAAAGCGGAGGTTATGATTCATCTTCCAAATTCCTCTATGTTTAAGCCCCTTCTAAGCCAGACATTTCTTCGAGATTACTTAGAAGCTCCAACTGTCTTAACACAATTGTTTTTATTTGGTACACCTCGGCCTCGTTTGAAACGAAGGAGAGGGCAGACGGGGCAGACAGGCGAAGAGGGAGAAATGGGCGGATATGCTTTTCGTCTATCCATTGCTGAAAGTGAAAGGTTATAAAAAGCTGGCAGAAACTGGAATCTCATAACCCTTTGGAAAATATTCCTCAGTGAAGCAACCTTACTTTACAATTTAAGAGTGCTTCTGATCATATTAGTTTGTAGGAATATACTAAGTACATTCGAGAAAGTGTATAATATTGCTCTTTACCTGGAGACACATGTTCAAATGAAGAGCAGTTTTTCACAACGTGATCATATAAGTAGGAGAACGCTCCGTATGGATAAGCAGATACCAATGAGGTGTATTAGAGATATATTCAAAAGAGGTACCAGTGGTGGCGCCAGAAATCTTCCGACAGAGGGGTTGGAGCTTCCGACAGGGGGGCTAAAATGACAAAAATAAGCAGTTTTCGTACGATATTTTGTCAAATTTGCTCCGACAATAACCTCCGATGGGGGGCTAGATGCTTCCGACGGAGGGGCTGTAGCCCACCCCTAGCCCTCCCCTGGCGCCACCACTGAGAGGTACACTTGAGCTGTGGGGCTAGGGGAGGCTGTAAACCTCCATTTTTGCTGAAGAATGGTATCAAGGTTATGACATCAAAGATATCTGTGACAAAGAGCCACCAGTGCCCCCCTCCCCACTCCAAATTTGCTCCGGGGTCCGCCCTCATGCTCCATAAGTAAATACTACCAGTAGCATACTATAAGTAATAACTTTTTTTTGCAAAATGTGGTTGTTGTTACTTTTATTTATCAGGGCTGCCCCCCCCCCTCATTCTATGCATCATGGCATCGTCCTTGTAGTGTAGTCAAGAAGATTCTACGCAGCATAGTGAATAGCTTGTAATTGTAAAAGTATATTGAATATAAAAGAATCGTTACATTAGCTAAAGAAATCATCCAGGCCTCCGGAAAAATGGACGATAACCGATTCGTGTATCGCAACACAAATGATACTCGTCGAACCTTCTGATGTTTTTTGAAAAGAGTCAAAGAAGAAGCACAGAAGATGCAGCTTAATGATTCCTGGGACATTTAATTAGACTCCGATGTGATTTGGGGTGAAGGGTTGCCAATGCAAGAAGCATGCACCAACAAAAAGCGAAAACATTTGCTGTGTAATCTCACATGAATATTTATCTGAGAAAATTACACGTTTGGCTGTCAAAAAATGTTTTTGCCGCGTTGAATTTTGTGGAGTGAGAAGTGAAGTGTTGAGAAGCTGTGAGAAACTTGACGTTTCTTTATCGGTGTGCCCAGAGCAGATATATGATTCACCTCCTGTGTTTTATTATATGTAGACTGTCATTAATGTCTGCATGTTTAGAAGTATAGAAGCAATCCAACAGACCAGTACCGGAGTGCTCCATCTCATTAATTCAATTTTAATTTGCAACATATTGAGAGGATTTAATAGAACTCGAAGAACTTTAAAATTCGCGGTTTTGATTGTTCCCAAAAGATAAGTTGTTACGATTCCCAAAGAAATGATTATTGTTCGATTGAAAGGAAATAAAACCCCAAATAAAAACACATCTTACCTGGTACTTGAAAAACATCCTTCTTTACATGGGTAGATTCCATAGTGAACAGCTAGCTGATGTGTCGTCGTTTTAAAGGAATATTATGAACTATTTAAACTCGTATCACTGCCTACACTCGTATCAACGATCGGTGGAAAGAGCACGAAAAAACACATATTGCGTACACATGGTAAATCCTTCACTCAGGACGCCGTCTTGGCTTGACCCAAAGCCGAATTTCTTTGTTCTGGCAAGCTTACTTCGATAGTGATTCTCAAAATGATGATTGGCCTTATGATTCTAATTGCTGCATGAATCAGGGCCTTGTTCTTGCGAATACACTTCTTTCATTGTTAATTTGTCACCTCAGACCCTCTACAAGAGATACACACGAAAATAAACCGGAGTCAGGAGACATTGCCTCAAAAAAGAAACACGAAGCTGTTTAGAAAGTTAAATTGTAAAAATGTCAATAGGAAGACACAAGGGAACTCTTTTCAATTAGATTTGTGTTGTATTCAATGTATAACTGACGTGGAATTTTTATCGAAGAGCCAAACTCAATGAATGACGAAATAACAAAGGAAAGAATGAATATAAAGATCGAAATGCAATCATAAAAAGAATAAAAAGAAAGACTATCCGTTCTACTTATAGGAACTGGAGGATTTTATAAATTTTTGGTAATTTTCACATCCCTTTGTTGGATACTGATGATCTGTCACTCTATGAATTATTTTGAGAATTCTCTCAAAGGGACACACCAGTCTGCGGAGTGAAGACTCTGGTAAAAGCAACCACAAAACGGAGCCTAGAGAGTATGGAGGTCACATGGTCAACCGCAACCGCCATGTTTCTATCCTTATTCCAAGGAAGTGTTTAAGGCTTTATCACTTTTTGCTGCAGCGTTTGTGAGGTCATTCTGGCCTCAGCAATATTTTCCTTTTCAGGAAAGATGTCCTGAAAATAGACGCATAATTTTTTCAGAAGAATGACTCTGACTTGAGGTAACTTACCGATGCACGCCTTTCCAAATTCTGGAAATATAATCAAAACGAACAACGTTTTCGGGAAAAAAGTGTTTAAATGTTGACCTTTCGAACAACTACCTAAGAGAATCCTACTTTATTTCTAAATTTACTTATCTATCCAAAAGAAGATAAACATTTATCTTTTACAAAAGAATCTCCTATTCAATTGAAGTTCTTTTTGGAGGCAAATCTCCCTGCAAAATGGAAGATAAGTTTTGAAGGCAGAACTTCAACCACTACTCCTTCGAAATATTTGCAATCATACTTAACAAATTTTGTAATAAACATCACAATTATGCAGTACAGCTGTGAAATGAATTTTTAGCTTATGGTTATCAAGACAAAAGTGAAACTCTGGTTTTTGAGAAACGCCATTGACAATCCTACCACAATACAATTTTGTTTCATAACTTCGATAGACAATCTGTCGCCATTATTCTCAAGCGTTAGGATATCAAAATTTCTAGCACTTACGTTAAGTAACAGCTTTATCTTTATAAACATGAAAATAAGTAGACAAAAGCCCTTCAGCTTATTTTCATAAGGCCAGGCCTAATTCCAAGGTTCAGTGATAACCAATCTATGCCGCGATAAATCCAAAATGTGCATAACGATAAATAAAAGATTTTGCAGTGATCAATTAGCTGTGACACAACATACAAATTTAAATACAAAAAAGAAGCTGGAATGTGAAGAACACGACACAACTCTTAATTATATGACAAACAAAGCAAGGAAATCAAAAGGAACTGTTTATCATAGTTTACAGGTACAAAGATTCAAAAACATTTTTTCAGCTGCTTTTCTACTTTTCAATGAACATGCAGCCTCGATTACACACAGTTTTAGATTCATTGTTTAAGATTTACAAAATAAATTATAACATTTTAATAAAATAAGAACTGCATTATACTGATTCAACTATAATGTCATGGTTTGCGTTAGTTTTCCTGAGCAAAATTAAGCAAAATTTAAGTTTTACCAACGCTTTTACCTTGTTTTCAGCTATCTGGAGTAACTACTAGCTACTTCATCATAAAGAAAGGCTTCGTTCCAATATTGCCTTTCTATCTACCTCAGTATTGACTTTCTAAAGAAGCTTTTAAGTTGCATATCTCGTTTAAATCATTCGTCGTCTAAGTTTCGATGACTACGCACGATGAAAAACCTTTCGATGGAAAACACAGTACTGAGGCTGCGAAAAAGTCAAGAATCTTTTATTTTTGGCCCAGAAATCATCAAGTAAATGTTCACATATTGTCAGAGAATTGAATAAAGAACCTGCTGTTTCTTGAGATTCTTCAAGCTTCAACCTAAAAACTATGACTTCATTTTACTATCGTTTAAAATTGCTTTCATTGTCAATTGCTGATAACACACTTCTGTTCATATAGGCTGTCCTTGTATAGCAGATCATAGTAGAGTATATTTACTGCACCTCTATAACGTAAATTGTCACCAAAATCTCAAAAAACTTTTATTGACTTTAAAAACTTATATAAAGAATTAAGAATTGCCAGTAGTGAGGGTAAATTTTTTATACCAAAATGTGTGTATCTACAAACAATGGAAACATAAGCAGCCGAAGAAGTTTGTTTAGATAATTATTTGCCCCAGTGTAACAAAAAATTTTAGGGAAATGTTTTGTAAACATTTTTCAGGCATGATCTTGTGTATTTGAGACGAAAACAGAAGCTATACTTACAATCAGGCATAAATCTACTATTCAAACGGCACTTACCAATCAGAAAACCAGCACAAAAGTTCAACAAAGTTAAAGTTGTCAGCAGCCCAATTTCAAATTTGAAAATGTTGCTACCATCTCTCTCTTCCGCATACCACACCAGCCAGCTGCATTGCCAAGTGAATCTGTCTGTGCTCGTGTTTTCTTCTAGAGACTTTAAAATCCTTTTAATTCAAATAAACAAATAATTCCATTAAAAAGCCTTGGCAATATTTGAAGTCGGCTTTTTGATATTTGAACATTGCGTATATGTGGTTGAGACAATGCCAGAACTTGGGTGAAAGAAGCACTTTGCTAAGTTTTTTCTCTTTCTGTTACCAGTCTCAGATGGTAACGACAAGCAGCTGGATGCATGAAACTTTTATCACTTCAGTCATCACAAGGAAGGCAGCCAAGCCAAAAAAACCATATCATCGCCTTTTTCTTCAAAATGGATCATTGCGTAAATCGCAGCTTAACAGGGTCTTAGAAGGTCTCAAAGGAATTTACAAAGATTTTGCTGCTCATGGGATTCCCGTCTAAGGACAGGGAAAGGACGAAGTAGATTTTGTCAATACCCAAGTCTCTTTGTTTAAGCTTGGATATATGTATTAAACTAGTGGCCTCTCCTTTAACTTGAAAATGATGGATGTGGGGTAGACTGGTTACCTTAAAGTAAAAAAACAGTACATAAACATCATAAAATGAGGCTTTAACAGGTAGTTGGCTAACAACACTAAAATTCAAAAGGCCTTGACAAATTTGAGACGTTTCAGTTTAGACTAAAACCCTTTGAACGACGATTCACAATCTATCCGATGCAATTTTTTTGATACGATGCTACATTTTGACCGGTAGAAGGCATTAAGTCTTCCAATTTTAACAACAAAAAGCTACCTTGTGGAAATGAATTATACGATATGTGAAGTTGCAAATTTGTCTTATGTATGTAAATGAGAAGGATTCGAAGATGACTGAATTCTTGTGATGTGGGGTAAGGGCCTAGATTATTCTTCTTTGTGAAAACAAAGCTAGCCAGTAACATTGTTGTAATACGAACAAGGATCCTGTCTTTTCTTCTAAGGGGATATAGATGCTAACAAATTAGGAATGGAATAGATACTAATAATTGGCTCAAAAAAAGTAATATTGGTTTTTGTGTATTGCTGCAAGACTTCAATTGATGGCAACGCATAGTCTAGTGCTATTATTGCACCTTACGGGAAAAATAACTGAAAGAAATTGTCTGAGGTAGGGCTAGGGGTCTAGTTGGGAAATTCTCTACTAGTTTGTGTGTGAAGAGATCCCCTGTAAGTGGCCTTGCACAAGATTCTTTTCAAAAGTATTAAATTGATTTATATCAATTGTTCATCTGTGTTGCATTCAATGCATACTTATTTGTGACGTCAGCTATTGTGATCATTGGTGCGTACTGGCTGTTTCTACGTTTGCTCTCAATTTGGTCACAGTAAGAAATGACTCTTTTCAAATAAAGCCCCACACGATCACTTGCATATAAAGTTCTTAAAAGATCCCTTGCATTGAAAGATTTTTGATATTACTCTATATAGAAAGAACTTTAGTTCCAATATATTCAAAAGGGTGTTGCACTATGATTTTGAGTATCTGGGACATGGGTGTACATAATGTTTCAAGGTGTCTGTTTACCTAGACCCCAACTTCCAAAGAGCGGCGTTGAAGAAGATCAGTGTCAGCTCATTGACTTATCCAGACAGGATGCGTACCGTATTTCCTCTAAGGAATGCCACTCTCTGATAAACGCCGCCCTCTATTGAACGCCGCACCTTCAACCAACTATTTGTAAAAAGCGCCGCCCTCTGATAAACGCCGCCCTCTTTTAAACTTTTAAATTTTAATCTTGAATTGCGGTGCTCATTAGAAAAAACACCAAAAATGAAGTAACGAATAGTTTATAGCTACGCTTTCTATTCGAAAGTCATGAAAGTTGTTATGCCATAGAGTTGAGAACTCTGACAAAGTCAGGAATATTGACATTCCTTGAACTTTTATGTGAAAATTTTCACTCAATCTTTATTACGCGTTTCTGAGGAAAAGAAAAAATTGTTTTAAGAGTGTTTTTATCTTTTATTCATTTTGTATTAAACGCCACCTTTTGATAAACGCTGCCCTCTATTAAACGCCGCATCCAAAAGTTGGATTTTAAAGAAAACGCCACGTCCTAAAGAGGAAATACGGTCGGTGCAAACCCACTTCAGTCAAGAAATGATTTGGCAAGAAACGCTGAGATCCACCAAATTGTTTCCTATATTACAATACAGTCAGAAGACTTATTTCTTATCAAAAATCGGGATACCAACAAATGTTACCTCAAAGCCTTCAAAGATCTGTGCCCTCAACGGCATTTGCATTGACCATAGCGCCTTTTCAGGTTTGTAAAATTTTCAAATACCTTGTCATTAAGTTTTCGAGACCAAAAAGTAGCTATAAACACGTTTTTTATCATTAGCATCACATTTATAAGTTCATTGAGAAAGAAATAGTCCAACACCAGGAAATAGATTTCGTATACAATGGAACATCAAATCTAAAATTAAACAACTATTACATTATAAATCTTAGTAAATCATTAATACAACGAAGGTAATGCATACAATTGTCATTTCCCCTGAAACAACGAGTTAAGCAGACTGCAGGCACAATGCCCCACCCTCCTGGTTAAGCAACTATCTTTGAATGATTCCAGTTTTGAAAATTTACATTATTAAGTCGTGTATCGCAAATAAATCAAGTAGGTTAATATCTAAAGGATGCCTTCAAAGCATCGTGTCCCCACCCCCCTCAAAGAAAGTTTAAGATGCTTCCTATTGACCTGAAGATAATGTATCTCTCTTGGGTGATATTGACGCTTTTATGATATGTTGCATTTTGATGATTTTGAAATGAGATTACGAAAAATTAGTGCAAAAATACCAAGCCTCAATCGGAGTCGAAGAGAATAGGATTATACGTAATTTATAGACCTATATGTATTTTTTAAAGTACGAAAATCTTTCAGAAGTATTTCATCTTTGTTTTTTAATAGTGCAACATTAAAAGATCTTATGTGAAATTATACTTAATTTAAAAAGAAATACCGTAAATCCTCGAATTGGCCCACCTCGAACCCCCCTCTCTCGAATAAGTCTCCAGCCTAGAACTACAAATTATCAATAAGCCCCCCCCCCCTCGAATCCTCGAATAAGCCCTCACTGCTACCGTAAATTCTCAAATTGGACCCCTCAATTTGATGATTTTTGCCATCTGAGGTTGCCTATGAATTTGACAACAATTTCATACTTTCGATAGTAATTAATTAAATGCTCATAAGAAATTTCTACTAAAATAAACGAGGTCTTTTAATAATGTCTTCTTAATGTCTACAATAATTTTATAAGCCCTCCCCCCTCTAATAAGCCTCCCTCGAACAAGCCCCCATCCAAAAAGTAGAAAAAACAAATAAGCCCCCAGGGGGCTAATTTGAGGATTTACGGTATGAATATTTTCCTTCAAAGAATTGTGAAAGTTTTGAAGAGAAGTATGTGAAGGTAAGTACGTTGACCAATTCGGTGCGCCACACGCGAATTTATTCTTTAATTTCCTTCAAAATATGAAACTTTACATAGAATCTGAATAACCATCGAAAACATAGAATTGTTCAGAAATTATGAAATCTTGTTTCAAAGAACCTAGGTCATAAAAAATGAAGTATAATATGTACTAATTAAACTCCAAACTATCGTTATAAAATTTTTTCCTTTGCCATCTCCTTCGCGGCTTAGATTTTTTCCCCGTAGTAGTACGAATGCCTTAACAAAAAAGACTTCGGGAAAGTATAATAGAACAGCTACAGCTCAAATTTCCTCTCACACTTTTTGAAAATTTCACACAGATTAATTTCATTATACCCGTTAGGCCTTTTAACTACTGTACACGGAGGTTACACAAGCTCCCCCCCCCCCCAGCAACAAACCCATTCTTTTTCTAGAGCCTCTAATTCTTCCCTGTATACCTGTCTAGGATTACACGATCAAATTAGAGTCATATTCGCGCCATATTTTTCGCCAAAAAAATATACGATGGTTATCTATTATCGTGTAAAATTCATATCAATGATAGAAAAACGTTTTTATCTAGGATTCCTCTCTCTTATCTTTTTTTCAAATATTAACGCTGAAGTGCGAAATTTCCATTCAACTAAATTCGTCGCTGGGAAAACCAGTTGAGTCTGCGCAGGTCACACACTTCTTTCTGGTGTTCAAAACATTTGCGAAAAGGCAAAATGGCAGCATCGAACAGGATCACTCGTTTTGTTCGAAGATGTTTCCATACAAGCCTTATGACAAGAAAAATACCAGTTCCTTCGAAATTCAACGAGCCATTAAGTGCTCTTCAAGCACCGAGACCTGGGGGTATTGCCACTATGATGAGGTTGCCCGTGCAGGAAACAACAGAAGGTTGGTTTCCATTTCTACTTATTGAAAGCTGTTCGTATTCTAGAGTTCATGAAATAAATTGTTCACACACGACCTTCGCAGTAACCTTATCGATCATCCCAAAGTGATCATAAATTTAGACCTACTTAAATAGCCAATTTCTTCAGCTGTGTTACTAATGTCTAGGCCTAATGCTTCGCTCGCAGGCCTTTCTTGTGGTTTTTCGCTTGCAAAATACCACGCACGTGCCAGGGCACGTGCAGCTCTTCGAAAACCGAAATATCGAGAGCGAAACTTGGTCTGCTTTCAAGTATTGTAAACACGCATTTCCAAGCGGAACTTTATCTGGTATTTTTTCTAGCGGAACTATACTCTCTTCAGCTTGTATTTTTTCATGATCTTATGACAACGTTCAGTTTGAGATCACTACGATGTTAAGATCCCTACAGGGCCGGAGAGAGTGGGGCAGAAGGGGCAAATTGCCCCAGGTCCCCAAGGTCTAGGAGCCTAAACACTACGCATGTACAGGGTTAACGAGAGGTTTTAGAGGTCCTGGGGTAAAACCGAAAGACGAGGCCCTACGCGAGCAGAAAATATTTGCCCCCATAACCTTAAATTAGCTTAGATTCGTCAATTCTCTAGCAATTGTTTAAAAGTTTTACTATTTTTAGGCATAAATCTGTCATTTTCAATCAATTTATCGGAATCGATTTACAGTATCTTTAATCGAAATCATTACTTTATGTGCCCCCTGGCATCGAGGCCGTGAGGCATCCTGAGAAGATTTCGTTTTCAAACAAACATCTACGGACAAAAGCTGCAGCCCCTGCTTTTGTGACCGTGCAAAGCATATTTGTGCAGAGAAGAACTCGTTGCACTCTCCAAATAATTTGATGAAATGACGTTCCTGGTGATGATAACCGCCAAGCTAAGACCCCTAGAGTTACTGACAGGCCTCCTTAAAAAGAGGGGGTGTGATAAACCCAGACCCCTACCTCGACACGCTCCTAGCACCCACTTTCTTTGTTTTCTCCACCTCTGTTCACGGCATAGCAGCCACTTTTAGAGCCTCCATTGTGTCTATGTTATCAATTCGGTGGCTCGTGCTCAGAGGCTGGCTCCTTTTTATGGGGCATAAACCCTTTGAATATGAATTCAGATGTGCCAGTTCTTTCCAGGTCTTGATGTTTGCTTCGTTGGAGTTCCACTTGACGCTGGAACAACAAACCGATCGGGAACAAGAATGGGCCCAAGACAAATCAGGACAGAATCAGTGCAAATCCGGCGATTCAACAATGCGACAAGTAAGTCTGTTTGATTATGAGTACAAATTCTTTCGAGTACAAGTTGGTAAGAAATATATTTAAATGGAAATATTTACTTGGGTAAAGTCACCATTAACGAGGAACAGAGCCAGATGCTAAGGTTTTGAGGATAAGGGGAGGGGAGGGGGCAGAAATTTCTCGACGTCAAATATTTTTCGTAAAAAGTACATGATCGTCTAAAATATGGAGAGGTAAAAAAATCTTAGCTTATCCATATTTTTCAAACCTAGGCATGGGAATTATTGATTGAAATTAGCAGCTAAAATAAATGGCAGGGAAAACCCTTTAAAAATGAATATACCGAGGAGTAACTATGTGTGCAATTTTACAACGGTTATTAAATTTCACAAAACCAGGGCCATGCATGTAAGAAATATTAATCTGAGTAACACCAAAATCAGGGCCGGCGCCACCGGGGAGGGGGGCCGGGATGGCCATGGCCCCCCAGTTTTTTTGCAAAGCAAGTAGTTTAAAAGCTGCAGTAAAAGAGGTAAGAAGCCTTGCCCCCCCCCCCCACTTTCAAATTCATGGCGCGGGCCCAGAAAATAAACAATAAATGGGTTGCAATTTCAAAACGAATCACGATATAACAAACTGCATGAAACATTTTACTTCGAATTTGCTCAGTTCCCTTTACACGAATGTAAGCAAGTTTTGTGTTGCTACAGTTCAGATTTTACAACCTTGTATTCTTTGCAAGAGGCATCACCATTTGAGTCTCTGATGGTTGCTGATGTTGGTGACGTGGCCTTTAATATGTTCAACCTACCAGAAGCAGTGAAACAAATCAAAGAGCGAGCGTCAGAGCTGATTAAAAATGGGTGCAAGCCATTGGTTATGGGAGGAGATCACACAATCTCTTATCCTTTGTTACAAGCAATGAAGGTATTATTGAGAGAACTTTTTTCCACTTTGTTCAAAATAATGGCGCAGCGTCTATGAATGCTATGCTTGCGGTGCAAGCGTAAAAAATTCCAAATTCCAAAATTCTTGCAGCACTTCTACCAGTAATAAATATATTGTAGTGTTGAAGTCAATGCATAACATTTTCCGCAATAAACTGCTTCTCGTTCTGGTCATGAGCAGCATGCAGTGAACTCCAGCGCCATCATGCCAATTGGCTATTTTGCCAAATAAACAGATCGCTAAAAATTGTGAAATTCAAAAAATTTTAAGAACTGAAGCCCCTCATCACATCACTCTTTTTGCCTGTCTAACATGCGATGCTCCAGTGCAGCTTCAGTGCAGCTCGAGAGCTGCTTCTGAGAGAAGTGAGAATTTTCCGGACTGGAGCTTGCGGACAGCCTTAGCGGGCAGAAGGGGCAAAAGTCTATTTGTCATGATCCGCATTCCGTCAAAAGGCTTGCCAGTATAGTCAGAATAGTTGGTAGTATAGTCTGAGCGCAAGCCTTGTCAAATAGTTGGTAATTTGCAAGGAACAACTTTCTGAAACCATAACACATGTAAGCATCTTCAATTCTAACAACTCCCACAACTCATTATTGTCATCTTTGTTGACTATGAGAGGAGAAAATGTGTAGAAACTTTGCTCCTGTTCGCCTTGAATTGAGAATTTTTCCAAAACTTTTCGCATGGGTGATAATTTTTCCCTTGGCTCCCCTTCACTTTCAAACCTGTGTCGGAGCCTCTGATACAGAGAATAGACACCTTGATTGATTAGAATTAGAGTACAAACAATTTGTTACTTTCAAAATCAAAATTTATTATCACCGCTTGCATTTTCAAGAAGCTGAAATTACGATTACATTCATTCAACATAGCCGTATAATTTATGTCACTGCATGCCTTAGTTTTGCGCTCACGCTACGCCACTGATTCGAAATGTTTTTAATGTTCCACTGTTACCTGGTTATGACTGGCAACTGGGCAACCAGGCAATAAGTTGGCAACCGGGCAATAAGTTGGTTCCGGGCCGATAAATCAGTTCTTTGACAAAATCAGGGAATGCCTTCTTATAAAGTATGGCATGAATGACATATTACTTTGTCGTAAAATGAAAATCAAGCAGCCAATTCCAGAAATCAAGCTTTTGGAAGGACTGAAACAGACCTTTAACTTCCGCTAAGTAAAGCTTTAACTTCCGTTCTGTAGTTATCTAGCAATTCACATAAAATATGCTCTTTTCTGCAAAGTTTTCAAAATAAGATTATACTAAAGATGTAATAAGGACGATCTGAATCTTCGATGCTGTTATCAGTTATCATAATCTTCTTCGCTCTTCTAGTTTGATTGGTTTGAAATTGTTATTAGGTTTGATTCCTTTTTTAGAAACCGAACAATGCAAAAATTGTAAAAGAATAATTAATCATGCTATAGTATGTATGACATTCATCTTTAAAAGAAAATTAAAATCCTAATATCCGGAAGTAAATATTGAAAATTCTACAAGTATGACATGATTTATTTCTGCTTAGATATTTTGCAGCAGTTAGACTAAGTGTTCAACTGGCCTATTGAGCATCTTGCAGATAATCAAACTGTCTTCAGTATCTTTTCAGGCAAGCAATACTTTTCAAAATACTGTATACAATAGCACGAGAAAATGTTACGAAAGCTATGAATGCCTAGATTGATATGGTTCTCTAAAAAAATTGTTTGGGTTGCTTGCATTGGAACGTTATCATTGGGATGATGAGCCAAGTGGATACGGATTTGATTTTATACTTCTTAAAAATTAAGCGCTGCTCATCTTACTCGCTGTGTATTCTAAATGTTGTACTTTTCCAACCTTTGCATTGTTCTTGTAAATTAATGATTTTGTACTCAATCTTGTAAATGTTCAACCAATAATCAACATTTTAGCTTTTTTACTTTATCATTTAAATTTTACGTCGTTTGTTTTTTTGTAGTAGATTAAAGGCCATTTCGGCCTAGATATCTATCATTTTAAAACAGAAGGAAAAAAACTATTTGATCTAAATGTAGACAATGAAACCATAATCTTGCCGGTGAAGTGAAGAAGAGATACAACGTTTTTAAAGCCTTGAAATAAGGGCATTTCTGCGTACTAAACTTAAAATGTCATGCTGAAATAACTGCTTAGCCAAATGACTGGAAAAGCCGACTGTTTAATGACCGAATGATAGAAGTATTACTGACGTAACAATCATATTTGTCATATGAAATGTCCATTTTTTCTAGGAGAAATATGGCAAAGTTGGTCTGGTGCATGTTGATGCCCATACAGATCTGTATGGTGAAATGTTAGGTGCAAAAATTCACCATGGAAATCCATTTTTGCTGGCTGTTGAAGAAGGTCTTATAGACTGCAATCGTGTTGCACAAATTGGACTGCGTGGCTCAGGGTATGAAGACGATTACGCACTTCCACGAAAGCTGGTACAGTAATTCTTTTATCATTTTTTTGTTGACTTGATCGTAAAGAAGAACCAAACACCAACAATGAACAGTATATCTGGTCACGCAGGTCTGCTGAAAGGAGATCCTATTGTGAATTTTGGAGGCTTCTATAGACATTCCTTAAAAGATCCAAACCCTCAAAATAAGGATATCCTTCCTTTCTCGTGCCTTATTTTTTGGTACGAACATAGACGTTGGAACCAGAGGCACATTTTATTAAAACAATGTCCATTCTCTTAGAACTGCCTCTATAACTTTCAGAAACGTTTGCGCTACCTGTGCCCCTCCAACTTTTAACGTCCCTAAAAACGAAGAAAAACCCAGACCAGACTATGCCCCGCCATTGTGTAATTTGAAACAATGAAAATTAGGGCGCCAACTGGTACACTGTTTGATTCTCCCTGATAAAATTTGTTTTCCGTATCAAAATCTATTTTAACACTAGGGATTTAAAGTTGTTCCTGCAACAGAGTGTTGGGGCAAACATATGGAGCCACTTATGGAAGAAGTCCGCCAATTAATTGGAGATGGTCCTGTTTATATAAGTTTCGATATTGATGCAATTGACCCAGGATACTGTCCCGGCACTGGTATGTATGCGTATCATGTTAATTAATAGCTTGGTGTAGTTTGTGTTATGTGGCTAAATAATAGTTGTTTGAAGGTTGTTGGTGTTCTAGTTGCCAGTATAGGAGTACAAAGGAGTAAGACGCAGTGCAGCATGAACAAAGATATCCTAATTTGGATTTTTCCGTTCCTGCCATTGACCTATGCCATTATATTTTTAGGCACACCAGAAATTTGCGGCCTAACAACTATTCAAGCTGTGCAAATAATTAGAGGGTTGCGTGGACTAAATATAATTGGTGGAGATCTCGTAGAGGTAAGCAAGTTGAAAAATCTACAACCATTGCTATAGCCCCATAACTTCTTTATAATTCTACTACTCCCATCACCCTTTCCAAACTTCTTTATTGTGTCACAGGAATTGCCAGGATGTAGGACTGCCGTTTGCGACAAAAGCAACTTCTTGAGAACTGAATTTGATTTCAAAATCGACAATAACCTTTAAAAAATTACTAGCTATCTTTACCATATATTTATTAAAGACATAAATGTTAGATTAAATAATAGTATTTCTTAAGAAACTGAATATGAAGGCAGTCTCTCGCATTTGTTAAAAACTTATAGCTAGATTTGTTGATGGCTACGTTAAAAGCGCGGTTAGAAGCATACACAGAAAATGCGTAAAGTGAAGACAAGAGGGAACATTGGATGCCCAATCTCCTAAAAGAAAAATATGTTTTGATCACTCTAGTCTTAATTGCAGTTCTATATGTAGGAAAGAAAATAAATCATACAAAATGATAAGCAATGATAGCACAATAAATGTGCCCTGTGAAATACTGACACTTTTTCAAAGTCTATAGTATGAATAAAAGCCAACAATGAAGCAAAGCATGGACCTTATGCTAATCTCGATGACAGACTGGCAAGGGATGCTAGGGTGCGAACCCATCCCAGGCCACCATTTAACTTGCCTTCAGGGGCCCTTAGTTCTATTCTTTAAATAATTAATTATACCGTGTGGGCCAACTTTTTCCCAGCGGCAGCATCCTTCGAAAGGTGATGTCTGTTCGCCCCTGACTCATCTGAAAAAAAAAACAAAACTTACTTCCATACTTCTTATATATACTTCACTCAGCCCCTAGTAATTCAATCCATTTTTTTCAATCAGCTATTTAAACAGTCAGTTTGGATGTTAAGTTGGAAACTACTCTTCTATCTCTAAAAGTAAACGTAATGCCTCGCTATTCATTTTATTGGAAGATTTGAGTAGGGGGGGGGGGGGCATTGGCGCTACAAGAAAGATAAAGTTGCATAAAATAAATTAATTTTTTTCATAAGAAAGAAAAGTTTGGTTTTTTATGGGATTTAGGAGCTCTGGAAATACATAGCAAATCAAAAAAGTTTGGATAAGCCTGCTTTTTCCTGACTTTGATTAATCAAATTCTGGCACCATCTTTGAATCAAAGTAAAAAGAGTGACGGCGCATATTTGGAAATGGAAGGAGCCAAGTGCGAATTAAAGCCTCATTATATAAGAATTAATAAAGCTCTTTTTTCCAAAAATTGGAAGCATGACCCCCAGCTTCCAGTTTTCGGAGACTTAAATAATTCTTGTGAAGTAAAGAAAATTAAGAAGTAACCTGATTAATAAATAGTTGGCTACGTAGGACCGACAATCCAAAGATTGGGGGATAGGATAAAACAACATGTTCCTTCCAACATAAGAAACAAAACTGCTCCTCGCAGAGAACAGCCTCCTCGATCTTGTAGGTCTAGAAACACTGTTAAAACAAGTGATTCTGCCATCGGTCAACATCTTTTAGACAACCCAGATTGTGCAAAATTCTATAATGACGACATGTCTCGGATAACTGGCAGAGCCCGGTCGTCTTTCCATCTAGCAGTTTTGGAATCGACCTGCATACAAACGAAAAAACCGCCATTGTGTAGACAGAAGGAGTTCGTTTTCTCCAGTGGTAATTTTTCTTTAGGCACGCTGCACTGATTGGTCAACTATTCCGGTGTTGTGCTTGCGTTTTTCTGATTGGCCTATTTCGATCCACAACTGGGTATATATTTTTCATCGTGTTCTCTCGGACCCTTATTCTGACGTTTTATGTTCTGTGGAGTGTTAGACGAAAAACCTTTTAGCCAATATGTTGTAAAATATTTGATTTTTTCAAAGCCATAAAAGATAGTTGAGAAAAAATTTGTGAGTAGCTTTTCTTTGGAGGTATATGTGACAGAATACCAAATTGCAGGCCTGAATGAGTTTCTACTTCTTTCTTCTCTAGGTGTCTCCTCCATACGATAGAAATGGAACAACCGCCCTAACTGCTGCAAATTTATTATTTGAAATGCTGTGCGTTCTTCCAGGAGTAAAATACCATGCGTAACAAGGACAGTGGACAACTAAAATTTCTTAGAATAAAATATAGCATGAAACTCTAGACGGGGACTTTTATTGTTGATAATTCTAAAAATGAAATCAAATTATGGAAATATTGTATGGATATTATTTGTAGAAAGAAACAAAATCTGAAGTAAATATTGTTGTCATTTAATTATACAATACGAAATGCTTCAGAGTTACTACACAAAGAATTAACAACGAACTGAAAATAAAAGCTGCTTACAGGAGAAGTCCCGCCTATATTGATAGATGTGCGGATACATAAGGAATTTTAAAACTATTGTCTGTGATTCATTTCTAATAGATTACACAATCTTTCAAAAAGGATTGTTGGTCATGCAAATTAATCGAACGCTTTGAACGCTTTAATCCTTGAGTAGCCATTCAAACGCTTGCTTGAAAAGGATGTCATACATTCGAAATGTTGGGAAGAGGATAATGTCATCTGCATGTATATGATATAATGACGTTTAACTTAATCTGCCAAATCATTAACGTGAATGAGGAAGAGCAAGGGTCCTAACATCGTTGTCTGTGGCGCATCGAACAATATTTGCTCCTCTTTTGACTTAACCCCTTCAAAGCTTACGTTTTCAGATAAATTTGACATCAATTTGAGAAATAGTTTTAGACCCATCTTGACTCAGCGAATAGCCGATATAAAGGAGGACCTTTCTATTGACTATACTCAAGATTGATGGTCTATTGTATTGAGCTCTACTCGGAGATTAGTGGAAATAGCACGTGTTAGTTTGCCAATGTAGATGTTTTTCTTGATAGAGTTAACTACTGCCCGTGGTGTTGACTGATAATTCTTCAATCCAAACTGGTTTGAAACGAAAGTTTGTTGTTTTCAAAATATCCGTATAGTTAAGAATAGACAACTCTTTCGAGGATTTTTGTGAAAACCAGTAGCACCAAGATAATCCCATATTTCTCTGTTGCTTCTCTGTTGTTGGCGTCTGTTGCGTCTTCATCCTTGAGGAAAGGTACACATCAGGCGACTTTCCATTCTAGAGGAACTGCTGATGGTGATAGACATAGGTTCTGTAACTAAGACCCCGTTTACACTGTCCCGTGCAAGTTTGGAACCGTGACAAAACTGTCGCGGTTCGCCCTTCCGTTTACACTAGCACTGTGGAACCGTGACGATTTTGCTCTGCTATCCGGAACAGTTTGGACCCTGCTTTGAAAGCGAACGAATTTTGTACCATCACGGTTCCGTTTTTGAACGGGACAGTGTAAACACCTATCCGAGACGATTTTGTCACGGATTCACAAAGAGGTCTTTTGTATGGCTGTTTCAGGTAATCGAGGCTTTGATTGTGGCGTAACTACGTTGTCAAATTCTGAAGAAAAGGAAATGCTGAAGAAAAGACGACCACAGAAAAGGCTTGTAGTGTTTCCCAGTCCAAGCCTTGATTAGACTTTGCAGTTTTGTAGTCTAAAATAACACTGAAAATTAAAGCCACCTTGTCGCGTCCAAGTAAAGTTTTTATCGGCCTTCCACTCCATTTTAACTCTCAATAAAAATTCGATTGTTGACTTCGACGGCAAAATAAAAGCCTTGGTTGACTAAATACAGCTTCTTCTAAACAATGTTCTGCCATTAAATTTTGAAGCCATTACACTGTACCGGTACAGTGTAAACGGAACGGCTAAACGAAACAATTTGGAACCGCGACAGTGTAAACACTTGCGAACCGTAACGGTACAAAATTGTCCCGGGACAGTGTAAACGGGGTCTAAATGTGCTGGATCCTTCACAGTTCTAAAACGACTACCAACATCAATCCTACTCCAATCCTACTCAGAGGGTAAATGATAATGCAGGTGCTGAAAATTTTTCTGAAATTTGGGACGAGAGTACTCTGTATACCAGTGATGTAATGGGGGGTGGTTTCAAGTTTCTCCAAAAAAGTTCCTGAATCGAGTTGGTTGAATGAATGACTGTATTAAGACAAGAACTGACTAAATTTCAATAAAAGGACAGCACTTATGCATTAGAACAATTACTATGACATTCTTCAATACGGGTACAAGGACCATATTCGCTGCGTACGAAGCATTTTGCCTGTTTTTGTGAGTTAATGTAATATGATGCTCTAAGGAAACTCTGCTATTGTCCAAGTTTCCTCGTGAATTTTGCCAAGGAACCAAGTTCTGTCTTTGTTTTAGCCAAAAATGAATCCAATTTATCAATAGAAATAGGAGTTAGGGGGGGGGGGAGGAGGAGTTTTTTGTATTCCTAGTAGTAGGCTATAAGTCCGCAAAGATGCTACATATCTGATTCTGCTCCAGCTGCAAAGGACATTTGTGTTGCATACTTCAAAGTGCAACTGGAAAATGTCGTTAGTGCCGCTGAATTTGGCATTGGAAGAGCCGCTGAATCTTTTCGAAACCTTCAATTTGCGGAACATGATGTAGAATGAAATTTTCCGCAATGCATAGAAAATACTTGTTTTCAAATAACTACTAAAAAGGCACTGATATTTGAAGGCAAACAGATAATGGAAAAATATATATTCACGAATCTCAGAAATTTTTCGGTTATGATACAAAGCATAGCTTTAAATTGAGCTCAGACGCAGCCTTTTTATATGGATTTGATGATGTGATAATGGTTTGGCTTCCACTGTGTGAATATCGAATCTCGTTCTGCTACTCGTTGATCGCTAAGGATAAACTTACTGTCGGTCAAATTGATTGACAGCATTCGAGTGGCATGGCAGCCAATCGGATTGAAAGTATGAAAGCATGTGATGAATTTTCCAAGAAATAAAGAAATTGAAACTGGATCCCTGGATGACAAAGATTAGTGCAGATCCCAGCCCTCACTCATTCTTGTTAATTCTCCTCAAATTACATTGTACTTTTGAACAATTTTATTTCCTGTTAGCTTGAAATACAACACTGTATCAAGCCCCACCAAGCCCCTACCCTCGAAAAAGACCCCATTGGGGGTTAATCTATCTTCAAAAAAGACTTATTCTCATTTTTTATAACTCAACTCATTGGTCAATTTCACAAGATACAACTGTTACAAATTCTTGCCCAATCTCATTTTAAATTTCTTTAATTTGTCCATCTTTTCGATTAGATTTTCGACAAGAGGCTTTGCCATTGTCCCAATGCATCTGCATTTTAAGCATATTGACCAGCCTTAAATAGATTAGGAAACTTTGCTCAGGTAATACTTTTGGCTGCTGCTAAATAAGCCCTGCCTTTGAACAAGCCCCTCCCTTGAATAAGCCTCTCCCTTGAATAAGCCCCCACCCCAAAACATTTTTGTGAAATAAACCTACGGGGGCTTATTTAAGAAATTACGGTAGCTTTCTGTATGCCTATTGCACCGCATAGCCTATTGCACAGTTGACTGAAAGGACTGAGGGCCTTTAAGGTGAAGCTAGAGCTTAAAGCAAGTAGAAGGCTTGATCATGAGGTATAAAGTAGACAAAACAATTCATTTAGGGCTTAATGATAAAACAACCGAAAAGGATTGTTTGGCAACAAGCTCATGACTGATTGCCGTTTCTCTCTCTGATCAGAAACAAGCCCAGGCCCCTGGCAGTTAACGCTTTATAAACATTGCTATGGGTTGGTTTCAATGCAAACTGAATTTAACAACAAATATAAATTACATCTAATTATGGGTTGCGAAACAAACACAATAATTGAAAAAGCCAGCAAAGAATTTCACGAAACCGGACAATTTAGAACTATTGAACTTGGAAACAATAACGAAGTGGTTTTCTTTGTACTGAGTAACGCAGCTAATTCGACAGCCAATCAGCTTTGAACAGATTAGAAAGGTTTGATCCTTTCATTATTAAATGGAATATCATTAAACGGCAGAATTTCTGTTCTAAGAAGAACCTGACATTTGAGCTTGTGGAAACACATAAACATAAGTCAACCCGTGATTTTTTGGCAGACGAGAAAAGTGTCCGCCTCACCGACATTGTGCTGTAGATCGGTCTCTTATTCATCGTTCCACTGCCATTAGCTAAAGAAAAAATGGCGGCAGCTTTTATAAGAAGTAAAGGCATCAGAATATTCGCTGTTTGCCATCGCTCTTTCCAAAGCAGCAGTAAGATCTTGCGGTCTTTTAATGAACCGATGAGCGAGGCAGAAGCACCGCGATGTGCAGGGATTGCGTCGATGATGCGGCTCCCAATTGAAAGTACAACTGAAGGTATGTTTGGTAGTACTGTGAATTGTAAATGACTCTTCTAACCATTTATAAGAAAGCACTATTTTAGATATTCTGATTTTAAGCACAGACCTAGTAGTACTGTTTCTTAATACTTATTAGTCAAAACTTTAAATTTCTTTCATAGTATTCCTGTGTAGAATAAGTGAATAAATCGTGCTATAGTATTGGGCTTGCTTATAGTCAATAAAAGGGTGGAATTGCTGCACTTAATAGGGACAAAGAAATCGAAACTCCAAAGAAATCGAAAGTTTTTTTCTTTGAAGGCAGAATAATACATTGTTACAAAATTTCACTCAAAATGCTCTTCGAGCATCACTAACTTGTTTGTAAAAGGAATAAGATAGTTGCAAACAAGCTTGAATTCCTAAAAATATCATTTTGTGCACTAACATATAGCCTCTGCATACAGTGATCCAAATAGCATATTATGATCTAATTTCTTTTATTTGTGCATCAAAATGTCAAAATATCCCCAAAATGTGCAAGACGTGCACACAAACAGTCAAAAATTGGCATCAAGTTTCGTAAAAGTTTAAGAAACGATCCGACTTTGAAAGACAACCGTTTCTTTTGTAAATAAACATAAATAGCTTGGTATGCCATAGTCAAATTTATGTGGAAATTAGGCTAGGTTTCAAGTTTCTTCAAAAAGATTCTTCAAATCGAGTTGTTTGAATGAATAAGTGTATAAAGCCAAAAAGGGACTAAATTTCTAGAAAAGGACAGCACTTACGCATTAGAACACTTACTATGACATTATTCAATACGGGGAAAGGACCATATTCGCTGAGTAGGAAGCATTTTGCCTGTTTTTGTGAGTTAATGTAATATGATGCTCTGAGGAAACTCTGCTATTGTCTAAGTTTCCTCGTGAATTTTGCCAAGGAACCAAGTTCTGTCTTTGTTTCAGCCAAAAATGAATCCAATTGATCAATAGAAATAGAAGTTAGGGGGGGGGAGGAGTTTTTTGTATTCCTTGTAGTAGGCTATGGGTCCGCATAGATGCTACATATCTGATTCTGCTCCAGCTGCAAAGGACATTTGTGTTGCATACTTCAAAGTGCAACTGGAAAATGTCGTTAGTGCCGCTGAATTTGGCATTGGAAAAGCCGCTGAATCTTTTCGAAACCTTCAATTTGCGGAACATGATGTAGAATGAAATTTTCCGCAATGCATAGAAAATACTTGTTTTCAAATAACTACTAAAAAGGCATTGATATTTAAAGGCAAACAGATAATGGAAAAATATATATTCACGAATCTCAGAAATTTTTCGGTTATGATACAAAGCATAGCTTTAAATTGAGCTCAGACGCAGCCTTTTTATATGGATTTGATGATGTGATAATGGTTTAGCTTCCACTGTGTGAATATCGAATCTCGTTCTGCTACTCGTTGATCGCTAAGGATAAACTTACTGTCGGTCAAATTGATTGACAGCATTCGAGTGGCATGGCAGCCAATCGGATTGAAAGTATGAAAGCATGTGATGAATTTTCCAAGAAATAAAGAAATTGAAACTGGATCCCTGGATGACAAAGATTAGTGCAGATCCCAGCCCTCACTCATTCTTGTTAATTCTCCTCAAATTACATTGTACTTTTGAACAATTTTGTTTCCTGTTAGCTTGAAATACAACACTGTATCAAGCCCCACCAAGCCCCCACCCTCGAATAAGACCCCATTAGGGGTTAATCTATCTTGAAAAAAGACTTATTCTCATTTTTTATAAGTCAACTCATTGGTCAATTTCACAAGATACAACTGTTACAAATTCTTGCCCAATCTCATTTTAAATATATTTTATTTGTCCATCTTTTCGATTAGATTTTCGACAAGAGGCTTTGTCATTGTCCCAATGCATCTGCATTTTAAGCATATTGACCAGCCTCAAATAGATTAGGAAACTTTGCTCAGGTAATACTTTTGGCTGCTGCTAAATAAGCCCTGCCTTTGAATAAGCCCCTCCCTTGAATAAGCCCCTCCCTTGAATAAGCCCCCACCCCAAAACATTTTTGTGAAATAAACCTACGGAGGCTTGTTTAAGAAATTACGGTAGCTTTCTGTATGACCTTGTTGGGTCTTAACGCTTTATTAGCTCGATTTTAAAACAGCGTGTGTACTCAGAAACAAGAACCCTTCAAATTTAATCGAAGCTTTTCGAAAACTGGGCCGAATTTCAGCGAAGTGACTCATCCATTCAGCAATACGAGGGGTGTTTCAAGGATAATAGAATTTTTAAGGATATTTGGGAGAAATTTCTAAAAAGGGATTTTCGTCAAAGGCGTAGGAGATTTTTGTGGAGTGATATGACCCTCGCGAATATATCTTTATTTGAAAAAGACAGCCAGAACATAGCGGAACATGCAGACAGGCAGAGCTGAGCATCATCAAGCTGAATTCCTTATAAGAACAACTTTATAAGAGCAGGAGCCTCAAAATTGTATTATATTGTACTAATTGTTCTGTTTTTTATATATCATAGTTCTTGTTTTGTTAACTGTTTGAATGTTAAACCTCATATTGGGCTCTTTACCCTATTGTTTCTAGCTTTAGCCAGGTGCTGTTTTCATCAAAATATCAAACCAGGGGGAGGGGAAAATACTAACCGTTGATAGTTATCAATAGGCTTGCGGTGCATTTATGATTGAGAAAACATTGCAAATTAGCCTTACGTCTATTGTGTAGTCCAACCAATAGGAAATTGAAATGGCCAGCGAAATGCATCTGGAAATATTCTCTTAACTCAGTCTTTTAGTAAAACAAAAATATGAAATTTTCTATGTCTTTTTACTGATTTTTTGTCTTTTCCAACTTGCGGCCCCGGCTCATTGCTTCATGCGTACGATTTACAAGCCTTTATACAATAATCTCAAATTAGCACTTGAGTCGTAGGCGAAAATAAATGGAAGAATGGATTATAGAAGATGCGATTAACATGAAACGGTTTGGATTTAAGATCAAAGAAGGAGTATCTTTTGTGCGTTACTTGTTCGGGTCTTAGGCCCTTTGGCCTAGCCCATCGCTCCACCAACGGGCTAGTTATATACCAATTATTCACCGTCATAAGAAGAACCCTGACCGTAACAAACAGCTGAGAAGAACAAAACGATAAGTGTATTGTTGTGAAGCACAGGATTAAAGAAAGTACTTCGATTTTTGCGAAGCTGCGAAAAAAGCACGCAAAAGGAAATTAACTGAAATGAATAAATGTGATGGACCTAGCATGACAATCAAAATTTTGTGTTACAGTATGTCTACAATATTAAACGTAGAGACATGACCCTACCCCTTTCCCCACAAACATAATCGCTCAAAATGGTAACATGGCTCGGATTCTTGGGTAAGGAGCCCACTTGACCTCTCATATATTAGTTTTCGGAACGCCAATAATTTTACTCTTTCAAAAATTGGTCTATAAGGACGAAACTGTATTAGGACGAAAGGACTTTAAATAGCACTGCCAATGACGTTTTCTCGTACATTGTCGCAAGTAATGAACACGGGTGTAGAGGTCACCAAACTATAAGGAATCTTGCCCAAAAGTAATTGGTTCTTCAAGATGGCCGAATGGGGCCTGAATAAATTTTGTCTGATTAGCGGGGCTGCAGCCCCCCAGGCCTCATGCCTCATGCCTCATACATCCAGTAGCGATGACACGTCCCCCCTCCGCAGTTCTCGGCAGGGTAATTTTTTATTTCATTGAAATTCGATGAGAAAATGGTAAGGGACGGGAAATATTTTGGCAACGTTCTTTTTGTGATGTAATACTATGCTTTTAAAACTGCCTTTACGAAACTAAACGTTAGTCGTAGGCTTTTCTTTCAGGTAAAATTGGCGTTCCATGTTGATATAAGGGCATTTTCTGGTTTTGTTTGCCCCCCCCCCACCACCACAGAACCTAGTTGCTGTCACCGCCATTGCATACATCTTTTGTAATGAAAAAAGGGTAGAGATTTCGACAGGAGATTTTCAAATACGTGTACTTGAGGAGCAAATTTTCTGCCTGATGTGGAGGAGCAAGTTCTCGACACATGCTATTCACACTGCAGTTCTTGACGGTCGAACTGGCTTCGTAATTCCAAGAACTACATCGGTCAGTGTTTATAAAGGAAGACAATGAAAACAGTGACCCAAATAACCAAGAGTCTCAGACCTTCAGCTAGGTGTCTTCGTTTATTTCATGGAAGCTCTAAGCTTTCCCGTCGATTTAATGAGCCGATGAGTGAGGCAGAAGCTCCACGATGTGCTGGTATTGCATCAATGATGAGGCTTCCGATTCAAAAAACCAGCCAAGGTGAGAAATAGGAAGTAGAACAGAATCACATGAAAATTACATGTTTACCAGTGTTTTATAAACTCCTCGATGCCGTATTGGCAAAGTTGTACACGCTTTAAGTGTATAGAACAGGGCAGTTTTACTTCGAAAGTTGCTACTCCAAGTTTTACGGTTAATGCGATTATCAGGGAGATAACTGTATCAGATATCCAATTGGCTTTGTGCCATATTACCGTTGATATTAAAGATTTCTGGGGTATGTATAAAAAAATGATATTCTTTATTGAAACAAAAATATATTTGCCTTATTTGGTGAAAAAGTAGGAATTAAGTTTTCAGCGGATTATTTCCTGATATTGAAACAATGGAGCCTGTGTGTGACTTAGGCCGTTTTGAAACTGTGTTAAAGACCATAACAATTTCATGCCTAGCGCTATGCTAAGTGTAATTCTTTTAAATAGATTGCGTAATGTGTTCTTAAGTGCATTTACCACGCGCAACCCAGTGCGCAAGATTTGTTATATTGTTGTTGCAGGCAGGTGGTGAGGAAGCCTGTGCAAATAGATATGGGATGTTCCCTCTGGTATTTTGGTGCCAACTCTGCATATCTTACCAAAAGCAGATATTAAAGTGGCGAACCCAAAAATTAGAAATGTTGCTAGGCTTCACAACTGTAACATTATTTATGTAATATTTGGATGACCTGATACCATTTTTGGCTCTGGTTTATATTGCCCCAGCTAATACTTAGACGGCCCTGAATATTTTTTGAGAATTTTTTCAATCATGTCTTTTGTAAAGGTTTTCTGCAACAGTCATGAAATTCCAGGTTGCAGTGTTAAAAGCAACAAAAATTATTCGATCTGGCTACACAATTCATATTCATCATCATTTATTGGGCCTCTAAATTTAATTTCAAAAAAATTGATAAGAATGATGAGGGGCAGTTTGTATTTCTGATGTGCAGATAGACAGCTACTGCCCTTTTAGATACACTGCAAATTTTTATCAGATTTCGAATAGGACAGTTTTGCAAATTTTGTGTCATTCCCTTTTATTCATATTAGCAATGATAATTCTCTGGAGAATAGAGAACCATTGAGTGTGAGGTCCCTGGAAACCTAATGAAAATTATTGTTCCCCTTTCTTTCATACAGAACAGGACAGTGATTTTTCACTGGCACTGTCTGCACCAAAAGTAAATTGGGGGAAAAAATCAGGCATTTATAAGCACAGCATATCCTTATTAAGCTAACTGTGGTTTCAAAAACTCTGCATTAGGGATGAAATTTGCCTTCTTAAAAAATTCAAAAAATTGGAATATAAAAAGTCACTTTTCATAAAAGTATGGATTCACCTAAACATGCAAAAAAAATTTCCTGAAAATTGGTATTTGAACTTTGGGGTATTGTGAAGGCATGCTGCTGGACTCAAGAGGTTGTATTTGTCTAGATCAGTAGCCAGCCCAAGAGACTGTATGGTCACAGTTCATAGCAACTTACTTAACATTAATCTAACAATAGCAGGTCTCAAATTTTGGGATTTTGATGTTGGAAAGGGGATATTATCCTGATATTAAGTAATTGTATCAAACATTTAAAAAGAGTGTGGTTGTCAGCCATTGTAAATAGACAAGGGATAAAAGTTAGAAACAAATTCAAGTTAACCTGCTCCATCAAAGTTTCCATAAGTGCCTCCTTGAAGTTGTGGTATGTTCTCAATTTAACTCTTTTTGTGGCATTTACCATTCCAATATGTCTGCAGAAAGAAAACATCAATAAAATCATAGGAAGCCATGGTATTGAATTTTGAACAAGGCAATACAATGAAAACGCATAAATGTAACAGCTTTTATACAGTCTTTGATACATCACAGCCTCTGATGTGTCAAAACCAAAAGCATGATGTTTCTATAGAAATAAAATGATGGTAAAATTTTAAGGGTGTTTGGATTCCAGGGGCGATTCACTCTTGTAAATAGCGTACAAGATTTTGCTTAAAACAAGATGATTTCTGAGAATTTTCAGATAAAACAATAGGATTTTCACAAAAGGTGTACAAGATTTTCTTAGAGTGATTTGCCCCTCGTTTGGATTGGGGATGACACTTTAGTAGGCGGGAGCCCTGAGATGATGCTTTCAACTTTTTCAATAGTCTTTTGATGGTAATAACTCAAAGGTTGATAATCCTAATTCCTGTTTGTAACTCTGAGAAAGAGTCTAGTTTCTTACTTTTTTAGACTGATTGTAAATTATGTTGAAACTATTTTTTAGTTTTGTTTATACTTTTTTAATCAAAAATCAAGTTTAGTCTCTCTGAAAGGACATTAACTGGGTTAAGAATCCTAGTTAATTCACAGCATTACATGTTCAAGATAATGTTAGAGTCACATAAACTGCAAACAATACCAAATCTTATGCCAACATTGATCTCACTCTTTGCTGAATTAAACCATGCTTATCAAAAAGAACACCATCAATAAATCATTCAGTATATAATGTTTCCATATTTTACTTGTCTTTGTGTTGATAATCTCTTGGCAAATTTGAGAGTTGCTTAAACAGGGTTGGGGAAAGGGTGGGGGTGCTTAAACCTTTTTATTTAAAATTATCTGACACTTGTCTAAAAAAGCACTTTTTCAGAGCTTTTTAACTCTTTGAAAACCCTGTCTAAAACATGTTTAAAATACCCCACAGGCCTGGCCATTTGAGAAGAGCCATAGCTCTTGCTCCCTTCCAGGCTCTCCTCAAACGCTGGAGGGGAGCTAGAGATTGCTCTCCTAAATTGTTCTAAAAAAGCAAATTTGCTCTCCTTGAAATCAATTTTTCCTTTGTTTTTCTATTCTTATAGCTCACCTGAATACTGCTAGGAGAGCTGTTCACTGCTCCCCTGTCAAAAGTCTTACGGCCAGGCCTGACCCCAGCTATTAAACTTTATCATTTTACCACTAAATTTGTATTTTACAATTTCCTGTGGTGTTAATTTTGTATTCCTTAGGTAAATAAATACTAGTCAATCTTAAAAACTTAGAAACTTGCTATTGAACCAAAGCATTTGATCATTTTCTTCCTTGAGTATATTTCTGTTTTGTAGGTTTCTTTGAATAGGGTTCTATTACAAAAGAATCCCATTTTTGCAAGAGATCCCATTTCTCAATTGTGTAATACAAACTCCAAAGATGTTTCTGCTATTATTCTTAGAGGGCTGAGCGTTTTGAAAAACATAGATTTTCAGCTAATGTTGACCTAGGCAAGTCTATTTTCTTTCCTAGGTGACAGAATCTGCATGCAAAATGCAGCTACCTAGCCCATTATCATTTTGCTCTGCATTTATTTCTTTGGTTGCATATTGTTAGACATTTTCTAATCTTTAAATGTTACAGATCATCACAGTTATTCTTTGTGAATATTGAATTTATTTTGGGTACTTACTAAAACATGGAACCACCTAAAATCACCTACAACCACCTACAACCATCTACAACCACCTACAATGATCTGAAACCATCCAAAACCACAACAACCATCACATTGTTTTCAGAATTTGCATTGAAGTTAGCCGCCATGTTTGTGTTTCTATTGTTGCAGTGAGGCGCCATATCACTACATCACAATTATGTAGAAGATATTTCATATTTAGGAACATCTAGCCTTTATATTTAATTTTGAGAAAAATATTCTCGACTGTGGAAAAAAACAATTGAAACATGCGGAAAAGAGGAAGAGTGGAAATGTATGAGTATCAAACAGCCTTTTAAAGCATGAAGTTTCAGCCAGACAGTTATCAAAGAACAACAACTCAAAGCAAAGTTGAAGGAGTATTACCGTCATATGATGTCGCAATCTCGACAAACCAAGAACACAGAAGTCGCAGAAAGCTTAGGTCCTAATTCAAGACACAAGGGATTCGAGAGACCCAATAGGCCTGAAGTAGTTCTAATGAGTTTGCGGAAGTCCCACAAAAAAGGAAATCTGGTGATAAATATAGTGGGATAAAGGCCAAGGGAAGGGGATGGGTCTGCCCTTAATTTTTATATGTTTATATGCTTTTCTTAAATTTTCTTCTATTTTTGGCAGAAATGTTCTTAAAATGTTTTACTTTTTCATAATACATTGAAAGCCTGTTTTTGCTGCCATTTGTGATAAACTTTCGCTAGTTTTTACGTTCGTGCCCAATCGGGCACCCCAGTGTGCACCAAATTTGCTTGTTTTATTTGTTTCTCAAGTCTGATAACTGATTGTTATTTTTTTAAATTATTTTTGAGAGCTCAAAGAGGCCAGCCTCAACATGTTCTCAGCTTATTCTTGAATTTTAGTGAAATTTGAGGCTCTTGTTCTTATAAAAAAGTGTACAAGGAAATATTTCTGTGTTCATAGAATTTATTTTCATTTATGGCAGCTAACCTCAATGCAAATCTTGAAAACAAAGCAATGGTTGCTTTGGTTGTAGAAGGTTGAAGGTGGTTGTGGGTGGTTTTAGGTGGTTCCATGTTTTAGTAGATACAATTTATTTTGAAAATAAGTTACTGAAAAGCTCTAGCCCTGTTTTATGTTTTTTTAATAATTATTGTTACTTATATTTTCTAGTGAGCTTATTCTAACAAACACTTCTGCACTTGCTTAATGATGTATGATTGAAACATTTATTGAATTTGCTTGGTCATAATTTTGCTTCATCTGGTTTATCTCATGCTTTTCTAGCCATAGAAATGGCCCTTCTGCTCCCCAATTCTTGTTAAGTTGATTATTTATAATTCAAGAGAAATTAATTCTTTGTGAAAATGTTTTTTGTTAATCATTTTACAAGGTAGTCAACATTTGTTTCTTTCTAAAAAAAGTCATTTCAAAGACAATTAAAAGGGTAAGGTTATGACAGGTTTTCTAGTACCCCTTATGTCATATTTTTTCTCTTATATGGGTTAAAATTGTTCAGGATATAGCCCAGGTGATACCTAAACAAATTGGTGAGCAATTCATGGGTCACTGCCAACATAAAAAGGCATGTAAACTGCAAGTTTACAAGAAAATGAGTATGCACCTTTCTCGCATTCTCTTCTCATTGCTACACAAAAGGTTTTTCAGTAAAAGCTATATTACTCAAAAACTGAGATATACAAAATAAAATGGAACTTGGAAGTTTTGCTTTCATTCAATTCACTTGGTGTTTCCAAGCTCTTTATTTCTAAAATCTACATCTTTTTTATACATCAGAATATTGGTTATTAGAATATTCAGGCTCAGAATCATTCAATTTCAAAAATATTATAAGAATAGGCTCAGTGGCTCACATATTTGCATCTTATTTTTTGCAGTTGCCTGTTTTGCTGTGTTTATAACAAAGAATTTATATGACTGGCATATCTCATCTTTTCCAAAAATGTGGATCTATTAGTTGTTTCTATCAGATTTAAAAATGAATTAAGAATACTTAAAGAATATAAACAGGTTCACAAGAATTTTGAGGGTGAACAAATTTAAATAGTGTTGTAGGCACCCAGATGGCAGAGTATTGCAAGAGCACAACCAAGATATTTTTTCAAAAATGTCCCTGCACATCTGGTAAAGGGTGTGCCATTTAGAGATCTTGGTGTGACCTATTGCTTAAGGCAAATGAAGAATTTATGTGTTTTCTAAGATCGACAAAAGCGGCATTGGTTTGATAGATACAATCAGGGGGTGCCCCCTTGTTGATGCCAAAAATTGGCAAATCTTTTGATATGGAAAATTGGCTTCTTTTGCTATTGTTTTTTGCAACATTTTGGGCAAGAGCCCCCCCTTATTTTGATAGCACTACACCATTGGATACAATTAACAATTATTAATTATGTTCATTTCCTGATCTTCGCCAATGTTGTGCGCACTATATACACAATTGAAGTGCATAATTAGTCTATACCAAAGCGTGCAATTGCACCCTTAAATTTTTGCCCTTGCACACCCGAGACATCTTGGGAAACTGATCGTAGGTCTGCATCTCCCTGTCATCTAAGGACGCTTTACGCCAAAAGTATAAGGTAACTGATCGGAGAACAGAATTCTAGCTACAAACAAAGTTTGTATTATTTGTAATCTTTAACTGTGACTTTTATTAGAATCCGATACTTACCGGTTTGGCCCATCGCAATGCATTGTCAGCTTTCGTATATGCAGCTAAACTCAATTTCAGATAGAGTAGTACGAAGTCCTAGCTGCACCTAGTCAACCACTGCATAGATGTGTCCATGATTTAAGAAGAACGTGTTAGTTTTTAAATTTGGCAAGACTTCGAAAATCCCATTGTCTAAAGGCCGTCAAAGGTGATAGGCCACATTCTCAATTCTGACACCGCATTGCGTTAATGCGGCCAGGAAGACTGGGCTCCAATCCAAGTAATCACTACGTAATGAAAGCTTGAAACTCTAGTTATTATTTAGCTTTTTATTATTGTTGTTATACATAATATCTATACAGATTACAAGCTTGATATAAAGAACATATAGAGAACTGGATTGAAGAGAACATATAGAGAATTGACCTGTAAAGGAAAAAGGAACAAAATAGAAGAAACGTCGAAATCCAAAAAAGTGTAAGAAATTTCGAAAGTCAAAGAACCAAGTCCAGAACTAACTTTAGAACTGTTTTAACTGTTAAAAGCTGTTTATTTAAGGTAGTTGAAATTTTGTTAAGTTTAATCATGTTTATTCTTTACATTATTATACACGAAATTAATATCTATGAAAATTAATAAAGTTGATACAAACCTCTCACTTTAGGATTGGATGTCTGCTTTGTTGGCGTGCCTCTTGACACAGGGACAACAAACCGTTCAGGGACAAGAATGGGTCCAAGACAGATTAGGACAGAGTCAGTGCTGATAAGAAGACACAACATTGCAACAAGTAGGTTGAAACTTTCCATATAATAAACTAGCTTTGGGGTGCATAAAATTCCATGTAAGGTAGGTTTATTCTACTCAACTTGCATTTTGTTTTAAGGTTTTCAGTATTTTCGGTTAAAAAGCTTTATTTTTTCTGAAAAATTCTAGACTATTTGAAATTAAACTAACTTAAAATGTAATTCGACACCAAATTGTCATCGTTGTAACAGAATCGACATAAAACATAAAGAAATTCGTTATTCAACAGAGGCATCACCTTTTGAAACACTCATGGTTGCTGATGTTGGAGATATTGGAGTCAACATGTTCAATTTGCCTGCAGCAGTGAAGCAGATAAAAACACACACGGCAAAACTAATAGAGAATGGCTGCAAGACGCTTGCAATGGGTGGAGATCATACGATAACGTACCCTCTCCTCCAGGCTGTAAAGGTTAGACATACATCTATAATTGTCCTTTTTAACAATTTTTAACAATACATAATCAAGTTATAGCATCAGGAAGCTTATACTTTTACACATACTCAAGATTTTTGTCCGACACTTTTTAGAGTTTCTAACACCCGAACTGAATAATGATCGAAATTTTGAAGTAACGAAATATATATAACTAGCCAAGGATCTAAATAGGTTAAAAAGTAAGGCTAGAACATGCCTCTTAATGTGTTTCTTTTCAACGCCGTAATTACAGTTGTCTTGTTTTTAATGGTGTTTCAGCCCATAGCATGATAACAAAGTCCACCAACAGTCGTTACCATTTTTGGTAAGTGATGAACTGTGAAATTCATGTTGATGTAAAATAATATAAAAAAATTAGAATATATGATGAGTCATTAAAATATCAACTGACCAGCAAACTTGTTCCAAAGTGTTCAAGGCATGTTTTGTTTTATGCGTAGACTTTCTTATTTGAAAAAGATTTGGAAGTCACGCCTTACACAAACACAGTACTGACAATCCGTTTGTCAAGCATGGCTGGAGATTCCTTTCTTCGCTGCCATAGGCCTCCAAAGAACCCTTCCTAGGGTTTCCTTTGCTGATGGTGGGCAACACGGAAGCATCCAAAATGTTTACCATTAAGCAAATAGTATGGCACGTAGCAAAAATTTAAAATCTTTTCACACTGGCAAGGATACATTTTCCTTCTATTCATAGGAAAAATATGGGAAGCTTGGGCTGGTGCACGTCGACGCACACACAGACCTTTACGGAGAATTATATGGTGAGAAAATCCAGCATGGCAACCCGTTTCTGATGGCTGTAGAAGGAGATTTGTATCTATCCTGTTTGTAATCTGAGAAGAGTCTAGTTTTTATTTTTAGAACTGATTGTAATATGTGAACTATTTTTAGTTTTGTTATACTTTTTTAATCAAAATCAAGTTTAGTCTCTCTGAAAGGACATTAACTGGGTTAGAAATCTCAGTTAATTTACAGAGATTACATGTTCAGATAATGTTAGAGTCACATAAACTGCAAAACATACAAATCTTTATGCCAACATTGATCCTACCTCTTGCTGAATTAAACCATGCTTATCAAAAAGAACACATCATAAATCATTCAGTATATAATGTTTCCATATTTTACTTGTCTTGTTGTTGATAATCTCTTGGCAAATTTGAGAGTTGCTTTAAACAGGGTTGGGGAAAGGGTGGGGGTGCTTAAATTTTATTTAAAATTATCTGACACTTGTCTAAAAAAGCACTTTTTCAAGAGCAGTTTTTACTCTTTGAAAACCCTGTTCAAACATGTTTAAAATACCCCACAGGCCTGGCCATTTGAGGAGAGCCATAGCTCTTGCTCCCCTCCAGGCTCTCCTCAAACGCTGGAGGGGAGCTAGAGATTGCTTCCTAATTGTTCTAAAAAAGCAAATTTGCTTCTCCTTGACAATTTTTCCTTTGTTTTTTCTATTCTTATAGCTCACACTGAATACTGCTAGAGAGCTGTTCACTGCTCCCCTGTCAAAAGTCTTACGGCAGGCCTGACCCAGCTATTAAACTTTATCATTTTACCACTAAATTTGTATTTTACAATTTCCTGTGGTGTATTTTGTATTCCTTAGGTAAATAAATACTAGTCAATCTTAAAAACTTAGAACTTGCTATTGAACCAAAGCATTTGATCATTTTCTTTCCTTGAGTATATTTTTGTTTTGTGTAGGTTTCTTGTGAATAGGGGTTCTATTACAAAGAATCCATTTTTGCAAGAGATCATTTGCTCAATTGTGTAATACAAACTCCAAAGATGTTTCTGCTATTATTCTTAGAGGTGAGCGTTTTGAAAAACATAGATTTTTCAGCTAATGTTGACCTAGGCAAGTCTATTTTCTTTCCTAGGTGACAGAATCTGCATAGCAAAATGCAGCTACCTAGCCCATTATCATTTTGCTCTGCATTTATTTTTTTGGTTGCATATTGTTAGACATTTTCTTAATCTTTAAATGTTACAGTTCATAACAAGTTATTCTTTGTGAATATTGAATTTTATTTGGGTACTTACTAAAACATGGAACCACCTAAAATCACCTACAACCACCTACAACATCTACAACCACTACATGATCTGAAACCATCCAAAACACAACAACATTCACATCTGTTTTCAGAATTTGCATTGAAGTTACGCCATGTTTGTGATTTTATTGTTGCAGTGAGGCGCCATTTCACTAACTCACAATTATGTAGAAGATATTTCATATTTAGGAACATCTAGCCTTATATTTAAATTTTGATGAAAAATATTCTCGACTGTGGAAAAAACAATTGAAACATGCGGAAAAGAGGAAGAGTGGAAATGTTATGAGTATCAACAGCCCTTTTAAAGCATGAGTTTCAGCAGACAGTTATCAAAGAACAAACACTCAAAGCAAAGTTGAAGGGAGTATTACCGTCATATGAATGTCGCCAATCTCGACAAACCAGAACACGAAGATCGCAGAAAGCTTAGGTCCTAATTTCAAGACACAGGGATTTCGAGAGAACCAATAGGCTGAAGTAGTTTAATGAGTTTGCGGAAGTCCCACAAAAAGGAAATCTGGTGATAAATATATGTGGGATAAAGGCCAAGGGAGGGGATGGGTCTGCCCTTAATTTTTATATGTTTATATTGCTTTTCTAAATTTTCTTCTATTTTTGTGGCAGAAATGTTCTTAAATGTTTTTACTTTTTCATAATACATTGAAAAGCCTGTTTTTGCTGCCATTTGTGTGATAACTTTCGCTAGTTTTTTACGTTCGTGCCCAATCGGGCACCCCAGTGTGCACCAAATTTGCTTGTTTTATTTGTTTCCTCAAGTCTGATAACTGAATTGTTTATTTTTTAAATTTTTTTGAGACTCAAAAGAGGCCAGCTCAACGTGTTTCCAGCTTATTCTTGAATTTTAGTGAAATTTGAGGCTCTTGTCTATAAAAAGTGTACAAGGAGATTATTTCTGTGTTATAGATTTATTCATTTATGGCAGTCCTCATGCAATTTGAAACAAGCAATGGTGTTTGGTTGTAGAAGGTTGAAGGGGTATGTGGGTGGTTTTAGGTTTCCATGTTTTAGTAGATACAATTTATTTTTGAAAATAAGTTCTGAAAAGCTCTTAGCCTGTGTTTATGTTTTTTTTAATAATTATTGTTAATTATATTTTCTAGTGGCTTATTCTAACAACTTCTGCACTTGCTTAATGATGTATGATTGAAACATTATTGAATTTTGCTTGGTCATAATTTTGCTTCATCTGGTTTATCTCATATGCTTTTCTAGCCATAGAAATGGCCTTCTGCTCCCATATCTTGTTAAGTTTGATTATTTATAATTCAAGAGAAATTAATTCTTTTGTGAAAATGTTTTTTTGTTAATCATCTTTAACAAGGTAGTCAACATTTGTTTCTTTCTAAAAAAAGTCATTTCAAAGACAATAAAAGGGTAAGGTTATGACAGGTTTTCTAGTACCCCTTATGTCATATTTTTTCTCTTATATGGGTTAAAATTGTTCAGGATATAAGCCAGGTGATACCTAAACAAATTGGTGAGCAATTCATGGGTCACTGCCAACATAAAAAGGCATGTAAACTGCAAGTTTACAAGAAAATGAGTATGCACCTTTCTCGCATTCTCTTCTCATTGCTACACAAAAGGTTTTTCAGTAAAAGCTATATTACTCTCAAATAACTGAGATATACAAAATAAAATGGAACTTGGAAGTTTTGCTTTCATTCAATTCACTTGGTGTTTCAAGCTCTTTATTTCTAAAATCTAACATCTTTTTTATACATCAGAATATTGGTTATTAGAATATTCAGGCTCAGAATCATTCAATTTCAAAAATATTATAAGAATAGGCTAGGGCTCACATATTGCATCTTATTTTTTGCAGTTGCCTGTTTTGCTGTGTTTATAACAAAGAATTTATATGATCTGGCATATTCATCTTTTCAAAAATGTGGATCTATTAGTTGTTTCTTCAGATTTAAAAAATGAATTAAGAATACTTAAAGATATAAACAGGTTCACAAGAATTTTGAGGGTGAACAAATTTAAAAGTGTTGTAGGCACCAGATGGCAGAGTATTTGCAAGAGCACAACCAAGATATTTTTCAAAAATGTCCTGCACATCTGGTAAAGGGTTGTGCATTTAGAGATCTTGGTGTGACCTATTGCTTAGGCAAAGAAGATTTAATGTGTTTCTAAGATCGACAAAAGCGGCATTGGTTTGATAGATACAATCAGGGGGTGCCCCCTTGTTGATGCCAAAAATTGGCAAATCTTTTGATATGGAAATTGGCTTCTTTGCTATTGTTTTTTGGCAACATTTTGGGCAAGAGCCCCTTATTTTTGATAGCACTACACCATTGGATACAATTAACAATTATTAATTATGTTCTTTTCTGATCTTCGCCAATGTTGGTGCGCACTATATACACAATTGAAGTGCATAATTAGTCCTATATACAAAGCGTGCAATTGCACCCTTAAATTTTTGCCCTTGCACACCCGAGACTCTTGGGAAACTGATCGTAGGTCTGCATCTCCTGTCATCTAAGGACGCTTTACGCAAAAGTATAAGGATAACTGATCGGAGACAGAATTTAGCTACAAACAAAGTTTGTATTATTTGTATCTTTAACTGTGACTTTTATTAGAATCCGATACTTACCGGTTTGGCCCATCGCAATGCATTGTTCAGCTTTCGTATATGCAGCTAAACTCAAATTTCAGATAGAGTAGTACGAAGTCTAGCTGCACCTAGTCAACCACTGCATAGATGTGTCCATGATTTAAGAAGATGTGTTAGTTTTTTAAATTTTGGCAAGACTTCGAAATCCCTTGTCTAAGGCGTCGTCAAAGGTGATAGGCACATTCTCAATTCTGACACGCATTGCGTTAATGCGGCCAGGAAGACTGGGGCTCCAATCCAAGTAATCACTACGTAATGAAAGCTTGAAACTCTAGTTAATTATTTAGCTTTTTATTATTGTTGTTATAACATAATATCTATACAGATTACAGCTTGATATAAAGAACATATAGAAAAATGGATTGAAGAGAAACATATTAGAATTGACCTGTAAAGGAAAAAGGGAAAAAATAGAAGAAACGTCGAAATCCAAAAAGTGTAAGAAATTTCGGAAAGTAAAGAACAAGTCCAGAACTAACTTTAGAAACGTTTTTTAACTGTTAAAAGCTGTTTATTTAAGGTAGTTGAAATTTTGTTAAGTTTTAATCATGTTTTATTCTTTACATTATTATACACGAATTAATATCTATGAAAATTAATAAAGTTGATACAAACTCTTCATTTAGGATTGGATGTCTTGCTTTGTTGGCGTGCTCTTGACACAGGGAAACAACCGTTCGGGACAAGATGGGCAAGACAGATAGGACGAGTCAGTGCTGATAAGAGACACAACATTGCAACAAGGTGGTTGAAACTTTCCATATAATAATAGTTTGGGGTGGCATAAAATTCATGTAAGGTAGGTTTATTCTACTCAACTTGCTTTTTTGTTTTACTAAGGTTTTCAGTATTTTCGGTTAAAAAGCTTTTATTTTTATCGAAAAATTCTAGACTTTTGAAATTAAACTAACTTAAAATGTAATTCGACACCAAATTGGTCATCGTTGTAACAGAATCGACATAAAAACATAAAGAAATTCGTTATTCAACAGAGGCATCACCTTTTGAAACACTCATGGTTGCTGATGTTGGAGATATTGGAGCTCAACATGTTCAATTTGCCTGCAGCAGTGAGCAGATAAAAACACACACGGCAAACTAATAGAGAATAGGCTGCAACGCTTGCAATGGTGGAGATCATACGATACGTACCCTCTCCTCAGGGCTGTAAAGGTTAGACAATACATCTATAATTGTCTTTTTTAACAATTTTTTAACATAGACTAATCAAGTTTATTAGCATTCAGGGAGCTTATACTTTTACACATACTCAAGATTTTTGTCCGGACACTTTTTTAGAGTTTTCTAACACCCGAAAACTGAATAATGATCGAAATTTTGAAGTAACGAAATATATATAACTAGCCAAGGATCCTAAATAGGTTAAAAAGTAAGGCTAGAACATGCCTCTAAATGTGTTTCTTTTCAACGCACGTAATTACAGTTGTCTTGTTTTTAATGGTGTTTTCAGCCCATAGCATGATAACAAAGTCCACCAACAGTCGTTACCTTTTTGGTAAGTGATGAACTGTGAATTCATGTTGATGTAACATAATACAAAATATTAGAATATATGATGATCATTAAAAATATGACTGACCAGCAAACTTGTTCCAAGTGTTCCAAGGCATGTTTTGTTTTATGCGTAGACTTTTCTTATTTAAAAAAGATTTTGGAAGTCACGCTTACACAAACACAGTACTGCAACCCGTTTGTCAAGCATGGCTGGAGATTCTTTTTCGCTGCCATAGGCCTCCAAAGAACCTTCCTAGGGTTTCCTTTGCTGATGGTGGGCAACACGGAAGCATCCAAATGTTTCCATTAGCAAATAGTAATGCACGTAGCAAAAATTTAAAATCTTTTCACACTGGCAAAGGATATTTTTTCTTCTATTAATAGGAAAAATATGGGAAGCTTGGGCTGGTGCACGTCGACGCACACCAGACCTTTACGGAGAATTAATATGGTGAGAAAATCCAGCATGGAACCCGTTCTGATGGCTGTAGAAGAGGGCTTGTTGGACTGTAATCGAGTTGTACAAAATTGGCTTGCGTGGCTCTACAGACCAAGATGATATGAGCTACCAGAAATTTGGTACTGGGATTTCTAATTGCAAATAATATGAAAGATGTTTTTTTTGTGTTTAATATTAGATAAAAAGAGAGGAATACGTGATAGAAGAAAAGCAGGATTATTGAAAACTATACAGTGGATTCCAAACTTTCCGATATGAATTGGTAAACCTTTCTTTAACACTCACTACAAAAATTTCACAGAAGCTAAGAGAACTTTCGTTTGCCAGATGTTTCAGCCTGCCTGCTGTTTGCAAGTGTAATTGCAATTGCAGATTCAGTTTCACCCTTTTTAAAGACGTGGACTTTTAACCTCTTTTTAATTGTCTTTTATAACACGTTCTAACTTTAATCCTCTCTGTGGGTAGTTATATTGTTTTTCATTTTTTAGACTTTTTTATTCAATTTAAAGTCGTGAATTAGATAAAACGATTCCAAATCAAGGAATATTTTTTTGAAGTTTTCACATATTTTAAACCTATTTCTTATAGGGTTTTAAAGTTGTTCCTGCTACTCGAAATGTTGGGCACAAATCGATGGTACATTGATGGAAGAAGTGCGAGAGTAATCGGGAGATGGTCAGTGTAATGTGAGTTTTCGACATTGATTCATTGGATCTGCTTATGCGCCAGGAACAGGTGTGTAATATGCTTAATGAGCAGGGTAATTTTTTGCCCTCATTTCTGAACAAAATGGTAATGGAGGTATGATTTGATTGTGATGGACACAATACACAGGTTTTCTTATAGAATAACCATTATTTTCAGAAACTCTACATTTTTTAAAATATTTCTAATTTGACTTCGAAACTATTTTAATTTCCATTCTCAACGGCAAAAAGTGCAAATTTAGAAAGGTGTTTCTTTACTGTCTTTTATGACTGTCTTTCCTTATATGAAACATTTTCGGAATCGAAAAAATAAATAAGCAAGAAAAAATACAGCTGGATAATTATAGTTTACTTTGGACTTTTTGCGAGAAAAGCGTTGGGCTTGTCTTGTTTGCTAAATACTTAGATAATAACAGTAAAACTGTGTGAACTTGAGGTGGTAATTATTTTTAGTTAACTCTTTTATTGCACAGCTTCAAGCGACATATTTTTATAAATCAGGGATGGGAAATACGTCTCGCGGGCAAAAATCCGGCCGTGAAGAGAATTTTTGTGGCTCACGTGATGATAGGGTCATTTTATATTTTATCGGTTGGCAAGGACACAGAAAGGATGATATCGTGAGCGTTCGCAAATATTTAATGAAACATATCTTTTTAAAATAAGGTTATCTTCATGAAACCTTGGAATAATGGAATGGTTTTTTTCGTTATCAGTTGTTACGTATTCTTTGAGATCCTATAATTAGAAGACGATCAGATTTTGATCATATTTGTCACAATTTTATCAATTGTCTCAATTGCCAACTATGCGCTGCTGGATAACTTAGTGTTTACAAATATTAAAGCGAATAGCCTGAAATGCTTAACTCTGATTGGTAGATAGTTCTGTATTTCCTCCCTAGAATGTTTTCTCCAAACCCTGAATAATTTCATGGCTAATTTTGATTGTAGTTCTTTCTTTTGCACTTACGACTTAGCCTGTGTTCAAGACCCCTGAGTTGAAAGTCTGGAGCAGAGGCTATCATGACTGTATAATATTTATATCTTGAAAACCCAAGCTAGCCAGTTGCAAAGTAGATATGTTATAGAAAGGTCTCCTATTATAGTGTAATTGAATCGAAATGAAAACTTTCCTTATTATTTTTATTATTATCATTAAAATAGTTTTTGTTCAATGTACGTGTGCCACCTACAAACTACCTTGTAATAGTGAGGTTTGTAAGTGTTATATGTTTTTGCAAAATCAAATGAAAACTGGTTTAAAAATTATTTCAATCGTATCAAATCTATCGTATTCGTTTTCCTTATTACACTTGGCCCGCTTAAAGAAAAGGCTTGAGAGATCTGGCCTAATCTCCAAAAAGGTTGCCCATCCCTGTTATAAAATTTATTCTTTTAAAAAATATTGTGTAGGCGGATAATAAAATATGTTAGTATACACGAAAATATTGCCACTACTTCACAGCGGAGTTTAAAAAGGATGTGACATTTGTGAATCTTGGTAATATGCGCTAACTCTTGCTCTAGGCACACCTGAAATCGGAGGCTTGACTATCATCCAGGCACTGGAGATAATTAGAGGATTGCGTGGTCTGAATATCGTTGGTGGGGATCTTGTTGAGGTAGGTCTTTCGTCAAGTTTAGTTAGACACTAACTGACACTGTTAGCATTTACAATTTCGTTTGCATACATCTTAAGAAAGTTGCAGTTGTCATGAAACTGGCCAAAAGGACTTTAAGATATTAACACAGGTGTTGGAAATCTAGTTTCACCGTTATATTATCAAACTTCTTATCCCCTTCCATTTCCATTTTTATGTCATTTCCGTTTTCACAATGACAAGAATAAACTTAGCAAACTTTAAGGCAGATTGTCATAAACAGTACTTTCTTTGGTTCTGCATCGTACAGCGTGATAACAAGCCTTAGTCACCTTTTACATAGAAATATACTTATACCACTGTTGATGATCTACATACGGTAGAAACTACAAACACAAAGCCGTTTGCTAACATGCCACGATCTTCTTTAAAAGTTTCGTCAGCAAAAACTGGTTGTAAAATTTCCCAAATGTGCCTTTTTTGAATCATTTTTCTAAAAGTATAGCTTTTTCTAAAATATTTCCCAAAGTTTGGCTTTTTCTTAGAAATATATTCCAGTTTGTATTTTTTATAAAATATACTTCTTTAACTACAATCTTGGACAGACCAACCACCCCCCTCCCCCGCAGCTCAATGCTATTGAAGGGCGTACACTTTAGTTATGGATGGGTGAGGGGGTAGAGGTTGGAATAAACATGCACGCTGCCGGGCGCGGTTTTACGGGTTTGTCACAACAGGTCTGTCAAAGATTGTAGATACAATGTCACCATTGATCAATTTTTTTTCAATATGGACTAAGAATAGGTGGCGCAAGCGCCGCAAAGTGGGCGGGCTGAAAAGAACGCGACCAAAACGTTTTTAGGCTACGGCCTTTAGAACATCAAATATTATCCCTTTAAGGAAGTACTTGCTTATTTCCCTTATTTTTTTAACATTCTGATTCAGACCAGACATCACTTGCTAAAAAATAGATATAATTCGCTCGAGGATATTTTAACACCAAGCTAGAAACTACAACATATCATTAAACAAGATAAAACAACAATGGTAAAAAAGAACTGCTACTTCTTCGAATCCGTTAAAATTAACTTTCCAAAGTTGCTCAAGAGTATGTTCTCTAAAACTTTTTTAACCTGTCATTGCATAAAAATGGGAGAGGGGCTATAACTCCTGCTAGCCCAAAAGCTGCGCGGTGACTGTGGAGGCATTTCATTTGCTTTTTGTCCCTAGGTGTCTCCTCCGTACGACAGAAATGGAACAACGGCCCTGACAGCAGCAAATTTGTTATTTGAGATGTTGTGTGTGTTTCCAGGAGTCAAATACCACGACTGAATGGTATTGATAACATGAAGTGCAAATGTTGTAGAATTTTAAGAGACAGAAATACTGTATGTAGATGGAATTAAACTTAACTCATGATAAAACCCTTGATTTTCCTTGTCATCTTTTTCTTTTAGAAATACGTATATGCATAGAAAGGTTTTGACAGTTTGCTGTCTTTTGAAATGAGTTGATTCAGATTGTTTTGTATATTCGCCGAAAAATTGTAGAATAAAGTTAAATAGCAAGAATTAAGCAGAAACATTTTTGAATTCGTTTTTGATTTAGATTTTTGATTGACATGGTAAAAGACCGTCTTCTTGAAAATTTGCAGTGCACTTTTATACCCTATCAGAAACGAATGAAGAAAACACCATATCAAACAAAGCTATTAAATATGATATAATTTTGCCCATGGTAAAAATAAATTTGACTAACTACAAAAATTACCAGAAATTACAAGGCTTCAAGATGGCATCACTGAGAGTTGGAATTTCCTTACCCCGGGTACCACAGCCTCTGTGAAAGAGATGATCGAACAGTGGGATTTCCTAGATACGTTAGTTCACAGTACTATTTTAACATAGTGTCGTCACATTTAATAATGCAGACTATCCACCTAATTACAAGAAATTAGGAGATCTCAAATCAATCCAAATATGATGTTAAAATGTTTACGCGAGATTAGAGTAACGCAAAATCATCAAAATTGGGCATAACCTACTTTATGCACCAAAAATGTGACATTGAAGTGAACAAAAGAGAAATCACGGAAAAACTGATCAAACTTAGAAATTAAACTTGCACAAATCATTATAGGGTAGAACGATGTAATCTCTACATGAAACTTTCGTTCACTGGAAAAAAGCTACTTAAGTTTTTTAAGGCATGCTCTTATTTTGCACAGGCAGCCGTAACAAGTGATCACCTTTACTTTAATCAAAAAAGACGTTCTCTTTCAATGCATAGTTGCAATAAGCACGAGGTTTCAGAAACTAACACAAGGAACTTTCGTGTTTGGAACTAACGTAAATTTGTTGCTTAACATGTTAATGGGTGTACAGTGTTATATTCGTGTAATAAGGTGATATCAAACCGTGGTCACTGATTGCAGGTAAATTTTGACAGTTGTTACTTTAAACTGTTGCCTATGAAGAATCTGTATCTTGACCATCGAAAATCTTGAAATTAATAGCCTCCTTCAATCGAACTTCAGGCAAATAGATAATAAGGCTTTTATTACAGATATTGCGTAGATGGTTGTGGAGATGCTGCTATTATATAATCAATCAGTAATGACGTTTTACAGAATACTTCACGGTTAAATGAGATTCATAATTTAAAGTGATTAAGCCTAAATGAATAATAACTTGGGTTAGTACCCACCATAGCCTGACCCGTAATACTGAGGGTTTTGTTGCTGCATAGCAGGTCCTCGCCGTACAATTTCAGCCATCTTGTCTGCTTTGATTTTTTGCAAATGATACTTTGTTCTTTCCCAAATGAACTGTTCAAGGAATTCCTCCATGGGTAATTTGCATTCCAGCAGTTGATTTGCAAGAGCCTTCACAAGAGTAAAAGTATTTCTTCATCATAATGAACTTAACAAATTCATGGTGCAGAATAACTTCAAATAAGAGACAAAATGAATTGAATGTCAGCAAGAGCGGTAAATATCAATGGAGCATGATCACCTGGAAGCTAATTTTTGTTGAAAGCATCGAATTTTGCAAGAATTTGCACTGACTTGATTAAAAGGATACATACATTTTATTTCCATCCTCGTGTAATAGTTTTTATACGAATTCTCAAAATCTCTTAAAAGCAACAATTTTCATCGCGCCAATTTGTCTGAAATATTGTCATGACGAAATTGTTTGTGGTTAATATATCCCTTTCGGACAACAGGGATAATACAATGTTGGCTTCAGACTTTTGATTTAACAAGATAATTCTGTCTCGTCGAATGCCAATAAGGATTTGTCTGATCTGTGTAGCCATTCTTCATCTTTTGGAATGAAGATCCGACAAGGACTCCTTTATGATGTTGATTGTCATTTAGTATAATGAAAGGGGAGTTTTTTGGTATATTGGTTTGAGTAGCAATGATTGTTAGTGACTTTGATTTCTTGTCAGGACTTGTCATAGCGTAAGGAACCATTTCGTTCCTGGACTTCTGAATCATAATTTTCTGAGAAGATTTTTGGCTTATCCCTTCTGACACCGCATTATGACTAATCTCAAGTGAAAAAGCTTTGTATGTTGAGTTGACATTATTGTACCACATAAAAATGATCGATTTCCACCTCTAGATCAAGTTGGCACAATCTCGGTTTTGTAGTAAATGTTGCCAGTTGACAGAATCTCATGTTTTGTTTTATTCTATCTCCCTATATTTAGGTTGTGCATCATGCGTAGCCAGAATTAGACTGACATGTTAACTCTTAAATGACAGATCAAACTCTTTTGGGAAGTAGGAATGCAATCCTTTTGAATGGATGGGAGGGTTTTACTTGTAATGTTAATAATGACAGCAAAGAAAAATTTTCTTAATTTAGCTGCGTTTTACAAAATAATAAGGGTTGCTTTAATTTTAACCCGGCTAGATCAATACGTTTTCATACCAAATGCAGGGTTTGTTGTATTCCTTTAAATTGTGAGCCCTTACATCCCTAATAAAGCCAAGGACTCAAAATCAGATTTAAACATGATGTGGCTTACACAGAATTTAAGAGTTTCATGTCAAAGTATATCTATTTAATGTATCCATTTTTGCCATGTATCCAAAAGCTCCTCATCATAAGTTATTTTGAATATTTAAGCTCCGGCTTAAGCGACAACAAAATTCTTAAAAACAGAGATGGTCTATACCGTAAATCCTCGAATTAGCCCCATGGGGACTTATTTATTTTTTATATTTTTGGATGGGGGCCTATTCGAGGGGATGGGGGCTTATACGAGGGAGGGATTATTTAAAGACCTCGTTTATTTTAGTAGGAATTTCTTTATGAGCATTTAATTAATTACTACCAAAAGTATGAATTTGTTGTGGTAATTCAATGAAACGCCATCTAGGCAACCTCAGATGGCAACAATCATCAAATGGAGGGGTCCAATTCAAGAGTTAACGGTAGCAGTGGGGGCTTATTCGAAGGGGCTTACTGACAATTTGTAGTTCTAGGGTGGGGGCTTATTTGAGGGGGGGGGGCTTTTTCAAGGGGGGCTAATTCGAGGATTTAGGGCAATTTTGCATTATTGCCCGGCAAATATCCTCTTCTTTCTGTCCTGCCAAGTTGCTTTGAGATTTTCTATAGAAACCAAGCAACAAATGTTGTTTAAATCAAATGCTATACCAGTAAAATCATTTCAAAAATAGGCACCTCAGATGCACCATCCTTTTCAGCAGCTGAAGTTTGTAGGAGTGCCAAAGTTGCATCTAATGAAAAGTTGCCAGTAATGCTCTCTAAAATTTAATATAAGACAAGCCTAAGGTTTGGAAATCTCAACCTAAAGAATGATTTTGATAAGAAGGGGTCCCATGACAAAAGTTAAAATCTACAGTTTTTAAATATGAAATGTCTGAATCTCCGACAGAACCACTGAACGGTTTTTTTGGCAGATAAGAACTTGCTGTAACTGGCAGATGAGTAGTGGTTAACGGTTAGGAGCAAAGACAATAGAATGCAACTTGGTATTGAGACTCAAAACTAAAAAATCATCATAGATAGTACTATTACAACAATACACACCACAAAATACAAGCAACAAAAATTAACACACTTATTGTTCTATAGATTAGGGTTCAGTTCTATTACAATTCCAATTACCTCTAGCAAACCTTGGTCCTTAGAGGCTCTTAGATTATATATGAAAAATAATTATATCAATTGCAACAGGGGATCAGTTTGACAGAAGAGAAACAATTATAGTTTTCTAAGAAAGCATAGTGTTGGTCAACATCTTTTTATGACCATGCAATATGTAGTTGCTTTTGTGGATGGTTCCTATTAGTTGTATTTTGAAATTTCAGAAACATATTAGATTATTACAAATGGCATATTTCAATGCTAAAGACTATAAATATAATTTTGCAGTAAAATCAATGAAAATAACAAAGCAATCATTAGGCTCTACAATGTTTCTACTTGACTCTATGCAAAAGTGATATTGCAAATACAGTGAAAAAGTGTTAATGCCAATGTGAAATAAACATACCTAATTTGCTCTTTAATATGTCATACTCTTCCTTTCTTGAAGATTGCAGCAATACTGCTTCGGATAATTTTTCTTTAAGACTCTCAAACTGAGGCTGCAGTGATAAATTGAATGTTGCTTGCTCTTTATTGTTGTCAATGAGTTCATTTCTCTTCTGCTTCAGGTTTTTGATCTTCAATTAAATAATATGCCAGTTACAACTAACATTTTTGGAATAGGAAATTCTAGATGTTCGTTCTGCACAAAATAAGTTAAACAAAAATAATGTGTACCTGCATAACTCAGTTTGACACTTTTGTTCCAAGCTTTAGTGTAATAAAAAATGACTAGTGGGAAGAGACCAAGCACAAAGCCAAGGATGAGCATGGGGGCTCTGCCTGCTCAAATAACAGCTGTTTTCTGTCAAAGAATTTCAGAAGAAAACATGTTTTTGTGTAAAACACTAGAAAAACATGTCTTTCTATGCAACAGACAATCTCAGCAATAGATCTAAGTTAATTGTGAAAACCCTTATTCACTGTGTACCAGTCCTCACAATGTTACATTGGAGTTGATGTGATTTTTGAGCATGCTTCAGCCACCTTGAATACTTTTCTCATTGTTAAGCTAAATAGATGATTCCCAATTATGGCATCAAGCTACAAAAGGAGAGTCAAACCTCACCTTCTAAATTTTGAGCTACAAACTCTGATGTACTGCACATTAAAGACATTTAACAATGTTGCAAGTCTGAACCTTGAAAGCTCTCAATCAAGTAGGAGAGATGATAAGGCTCCATCATACCTACTGTTATGGCTTGGCTGCTTTTCACAGAAATTTTTGGATTTATTTTGTGAAATAGATAATAGAAGACAAAACTTCTTTTCAGTTACTTTTCTTTCTTATTGTCAATGAAGGAACATTACAAGAATAAAAAGTTTTCATTACTAAAATTATTTATCAGGTGAAAGATAGTAAATTCTTAAAGGTTCTTCAAAGAACAAGCTAAATCATGTAGAAGAGAGGAAGTATTGTAAATCATCAGTCAGGTAATGAAGGGCCCCATTAGTTACTTGTCAAGATCTTTAACTCTAGGTAGTGAAAATTTTGTTACATAACTTTTTGGTATATAACTAATTTAACCTCCCAGATACCAAAAGCAATCCATGCTCAAGCACCACCGAGCAGGGGGGCTAAGAGGGCTTTAGCCCCCCCCAACTTTTCACAAAAAATGCCAAATATTAAGTAATAAACTACCAGTAAAGGCTCTTTTTATATGGTTTTAGCCCCCCACTTTTTTAAGACCCCCCACTTTTCCCATCACTCCGCAGTGCCTGATGCTTATGAATTCTTGATTGAATTGCAATATGAAAAATAGCCTGTAACAGGGTGTTTAGAAATTGTTACCCACAGTCATACATAGAAGAGATTCCACTATGTATATTTGTATCGTTTATGTTACTTGCTTGGGTTACAAAAGATGACTAGAATTCATGAAACATTTATTCCTCACCAGTTACAGTTTTATGCAATGATCAAACACTTGCATGGCTGAGTTTGCATGGGTGCTGACAAGATTGCTAGTAATTGCTCACATTAACAAAAAGGCCTGTTTTTATCATTTTTTGGCTGATAAATTTTGAGGGCATGATCTACCTTTTGAGGAAATTTTGAGGGCATGATCTGAGGGGCATGATCTATCACAAATTTCATTTTTTAAATTAGGGGTCATTCCATGTCAGTTCACCAGATAAAAGTTGGAATTGACACCAACCATCAACTTTACTTGTAAATGTCAAGGCAAACCCATCAAGACTTCATATTTGATACAAAATTGACTTGCTGTCCAATGTAAGTTGGTGTATCTAGTTTGGTTGACACATCATCTATCCATAAAATGGAGTGCGGCAATGAAATTCCCCCCGGTTTCTACCCTTGTACTTATCAGTCTGTAAATATGCCTGCCAATGATTCTCAAACTTCATATTTCACTCTGTTAAACCTTAATGTACAAGCACCAAGCCTGCAAAATTTCATCAAGATCAGACTTGTCCCACATAAAGATTTTTTCAGTTATATAGTGGTTGTATGGCATTTTGCTGAAACTGGCAATAACAGGTTTTCCTTACTCTAAAAATGCAATAGCTGTGAAAGAAATAGTCCTGCAAGGTTTTTAGCATTTTTTTGTATTCTGCAGGTATGAAAATTGTGGGAGGAACATTTTGGGAATGATAATGAGTGCCAGACAGATTAGAGAGATATTGTTTGGTTTTTTACAAATTCAAAATGGCCGCCGATCAGTGGTTTTACCTAAAAAATGACTAAATTTGAAATTGCGATATTTTAGCCAATATAAAAGCTATTGGTGTGAAACTTTGGAAAACCATATTTCTAAACAGGATTTTTTTGCAAAATGAAAATGAAGAAAATCTGAGCTGGTGGGTATCAAGGTCTTGTTGAATTGACAAGGAATGACCCTTAGATCTATCAGGGTATTGGCACAAATTCTTCATGTAAAGTAACAAAAATGTTTCCACTGTCCCACAAACCTTGCCTCATTGCAACTTGCAAACTGTTTCCATTGCTTAGCAAAGTTGGGGCCCAAGCTCGTTGATGTGTTTACCTTTTGACTCAGTGATTATCAACTTGAAAATTTTTCCTCTTATGAAACCTTTTATTTCTTATATATATAGTCAATCCGGGTAAAAAATACACATGTGTCTCTGCAGGGGAAAAATTACGCACCACCTTTTCAGCCACGCCCAATCACTTATACCGTTTTGCTTGTGGTTCCCAGATAGCCTAGAGAAGGCCTGTCAATTTGACCGGCTTTTCCCTTCTGTAAGGATTCTTGATTTAAAATAAATTGGAATTGTTTGTTTACCTTGTAAATTGGCCCAATATAATGTTTTGTGGGAAATCATGGAACTTTCTTATTGTCGCCTCAGTAACTGTCAAGCCCTCAAAGTCAAGTGTTCTCAGTTGTTCTAAGAGATTAACCTTTTGACCTATGATAATTACATTTGCTTGCTATCTTTTGTTTTGTCTACATGGCATGCGTATTTTTTGGACACACAATTTTTGAGCACATGGGGAAAAATTAGGCACTCCTGATTTTGATTGATGTTGGTATGGGACCTATTGAGATATGTAAATATGAGTCACAGAGGCACAAATTATCATGAGATATTACATAAGCTTATATTAATGGGAATTTACAATGTATTTTTGGCACTTGAGTCATAGCCTCGTTTTCATATGCCAAAGTTTTTAATAGCAGACATCCTCATGCTTTTTAACTTTAAAATAACTTAGAAGCTGTTCAAAACTATTGCTTAACATTGTTGCATGGAAAATCAAGTATCATATGAATGTTCTTCATAAATAAGCCTCTAGGATTCATTCTTTTATGTGTGCGTATTTTTTCCCCACCTATCAGCATTTTTTACCCCATTTGATGGGGGGAAAATTTCGCATTAATTTTCTTTAATTATAAGAAGGTTAATTGGATTAGCAAAACAATAAAGGTTTGGTTAACAAGGTATTACCATTCAAGATCGAAAAGTAAAAGAATATTGACAAGATATCTTTTGAATATTTTTCTAGAGCAAACTTTGTTTAAAATGCGTATTTTTTCCCCCAACTGACTATATGTGAAAGGATTGAGCCTCTGTTTATTTGTAGCATCACTTGTAGAAACTTGATACTTTGCCATAGGTGTAAATTTGAAGAATGAAAACACACATAAGTCTTTCACTTAGTGATGCTGCCAGCGACCACAAAGAGAGACAAAATTGAGCAAGACCTCCATGACCAAGCAATTTTGGCTTGATTTTAGTGATTTACACCAGGTGTATTTCTCCTTAAAAGAAATGACTATAGTCTATCCAATGCATTTTTATCATGTTTATACGAAATAACTGGATAATGTTTTGAAAAACGTGGGAGAATCCTCCAATATAATCTCTTGGCACCACCATAACTTCAACTTAAAACAGCATTTTGACACCTTTATAGTGGTTCTTATTTTAAATTAAACCCGTTTTGAGGGATGGAAATGGCTAAACAAATTCAAATGCCCAACTTATTTGACTATGACCTTCCAATTTCTCCTGTTTATTACCTGCTGTGTCTCTTCTATTAATCCATTGAGTCTGTCCTCATTTTTTAATAGCGTATCGAGCTCCTCCATCGATGCATGTTCAAGTGTAGATTTTAAATTTTTTATCAATGTTCTCATATCGTTGTCCAAAACAGAGTCTTGTGAAGGGGCAGGTGTACTCGTTGTGTAAGATGTTGTCCCGTACGTTGTTGGCATACTACCATAAGAATAAGGCTGGCTTGTTGGTGGTCCATACGGCAGGTAAGGCGGTTGCGACGATGAAGTAGGCCCAGGACCAGACGATTGCCAGTTCCCTGCATTCGGCCGATAGCTAACTCCTCCTGGAGGCTGCGGCATTGGCATATGACCGTAATTTTGCATTTTCGATACTTTATCAAGCGTAACCCGGAAAAGAACAACTTGAAAAGTCCAATGTGACGAATTTTCGGTGGTTTTGGGATCTAACCTCTTTCAGCCCTAAACATAAAATCAAATCATTACGTCACAGCCTCGAAGTAGGCCTTGTCTAGCCTGTGTCCCAGACCCTGAATCTTTCAATCAGAATCAATGTTAGAAGAACAGTATTATATGGAAGGGGAATGTTCAAAATTGCTGAACTTTGAGGCTTCAGGGATGCCAAATTGAAGCACATTTCGGAGTAGGGGAGGGTATTATCTAGGCAAATTGGCGCCACTACCTGAATATCTTAGTTTAGCAAAAACGCTTGGGGTCTATAGCCACCAGCATCCCCAGCCCGGCGTACGACAACACCTAGTAGCTTTCCTCTTCCGAGTTTTCTATGATAGAATATGATATGATAGAACTTTTGCCAAGAATAAGTAAATGACATTTGTTTGTATTCAACTTCATAAAGTTATCAGCGAACCATTGGATAGTTATACTTGAGTCATTCTCTAGCCTTGCAATCATAGGCGTAGACTTGCATTTTTAGGGGGGGGGGGGGGGGGGCTCAAAAAATTAATGACAATTCCTAATGGCAGCTGCTGGTGTCACAGGATAGAAAATGGATTAGCTAAGGGCTTAAAGGTGATTTTTTCGTGCATTTTTCATTATCGAGGAAGATAAAACAAACATGAGATGTCAATTTCATAATCAGTTTCTTTAGGTTGTGATCATCATTTCTATTTAGGCACACAAAATGTTTATACGTGGAACCAATAATATAACAAACTAATCTAAAAATTGGTGAAGCACTTCCTTATTTTTCAGGGGGGGCTCAGCCCCCCTTGGTTTTCCTCAGGTGGGGCTGAAGCCCCAGAGCCCCCCTAAGTTTACGCCTATGCTTGCAATTACATTATTTAGATTTTTATCGCACGCATATAGAGTTGTATTATCCGCGTATTTGCAGATATCCGTATCCATTAAGGAGAGAAGTAAGTCATTTATGTAGAAGAAGAGGTGACCAAGAATTGATCCTTGCGGAACACCAAGGAACAGTTGTTTGTAGGTACTGAATGATCCATTTATCTTAGCTCTCTGATGCCTATTTTCCAAGTAGCTGTTAACAAGACACAGTGCTTCATGGCTGAATCCGTAAGCATCTAGTTTTGCTATAAGAAGGTCATGTTTAATACAATCGAAGGCTTTCGAGAGGTCCATTAGGATTGCGCCAACATTTTCACCCCTGTCTAAGCTTACTTTCCATTTTTCAAGCATTCGAACTAATGCGTGCTGCACATTAAGAAAACCGCATAAAAGTGACGATAAATAAGATTGCATATAATCAATAATCTGTTTATCCAAACAGTCTTTTGGTGGTACAAAACTTGTAAATGGCTTTGAAAAAAACAAACATTTAGTAAACTAAAGCTTTTCGTCTGACACTCTTCAGAGTTTAAAACGTCAGAACATAGATCGAAAACTCTACGCTAGGAAATATATATACCCAATTGTGGATAGAAATAGGCCAATCAGAAAACACGAGGACATGACTGTATAGGTTGACCAAGATTGTGCAAGACTGTATAGAAAACCCAGATTGTGCAAAAAACTACAATGGCGACATGTTTCGGATTATTGGTAAAGCCCGATCCTCGTTCCACCTAGCAGTTTTGGAATCTATCTACATAAGCACGAAAAAACCGCTACTGTGTAGACAAATAGAGTTCGTTTTCACCTTAGGACTCCATTGGTAACATTCTCAATAGGCAAGTGGCACTAATTGGTCTCTCAAAAACCTTTGAAACAGTTGGTAATACACTAACCGGTCTGTAATTTTTTTTACTGATTTTCTCCTCCAATTTGTGGAGGGAAGTGACATCTGCTAGTTTTAATAGTTCCGGAAAGACACCATTTTGAATGCAGTTATTGAATATAAGCTGCAACGATTCGGAACAAATGCCAGAGCTATTTTTCAGCACTCTCGGGGGGTATATTTCCAAAGGTTGTTGCCTTTTTAGGATTAAGCCCCTCAATTTCAGAGTGCATCTGTTCCAAAGTAGCCTCTTGGAATTTAAAGTAGCCATTAATTTGAGCAAAACTGCGAATTTTCCTAATGCTTGGGTGTTTTGAATATTTTATTATAGCCTTTTCTAAAAGATCTGATAAACCATTTGTACTTATGGTAACCTCCCTGTTCCCTGTCAGACCTAATGAGTCAGTAATCGATATAAAATAATCGTTCATGGCTTCCGCAACTTCCTTATCATTGGAAATCATCCTATTATTATCGATAAGGGTAATATTTGAGTTCGATCGATTTTTATCAGAAAGGACAGGTTTTACAGTTTTCCAAAATTTCTTGTTGTCTGTAATATCAGAAGTATTCAAATTTTTGTAGAAATTTCTTTTTTCCGTTCTAAATAATTTGACACACAATTACGCTGTCGACGAAATGCTTCCCAATGTTCAGCTGTGCGGCTTTTATTATATCTATTTTTCAACCTAAAACGCAGCATAGTAGCTTTACGAAGAACTCGATTCATGAAGGGACCATCATTGGCCCTCGCTTATTTTTTCTTCATCGGTGCATGCTTATCAAGTACCTTCTCAAAGCAATTTTGAAAAGAACTGTAGCAAACTCTTCCTTAAGTTCTTGTTTGAAAGTCTGCTCTTCTTCTCAAAATTTCTTATATTCTCTATAGTTAATAACAGTAGGTCCAGCTTTTTGGTACGTCGTTTTCAAAACTGTGACTATCATTTTGTGAAAGTCAGAGAGACCTGTCTCGGTAGTGGTGGTATGTTGGAAGCTCCTATATCTGTTGGTTAAGATTAGGTCAATACACCGTGGATTGTTAGCCTTGAACCAGGTTGGCTCCTTTACCAGATTTCTGAGGTCATAGCTATTCATAAAAGTACAGCAATCATTGTTGCCCGCCCCTGCTGAAGGTCGTGTTTCAAGTGCCAGAGAAAGTCCATCAAACTCTTAAAGAGGAGGAAAATGATGCAATGCTTGAACGTTAAATATTGCTTGCTACATAAATACACTAGGGTATCAAAAGTAATGCAACACCTTGTTCAAAATGGTGGCACTTTTTGTAAACTTTTTGGCAGTACAAAACATAAATACAAGCCGTACGCAAGCTACTTCTGTGCAAAAAACTTAAGCCGTTAAGCAACAATGAAATTTATGCGAGCAGTTTGTGCGAAGTCATCCTTGATAGATGCTTGTTGTTCAAAAATATGCATGGATAATCAATAGTGATTTCAATAAGGGTTGACGGGATGGTCAATAAGGTTGATTTTTTCCATGAGTTGTTTACACACTGTTTTCTTAGGGCCTGTTTATATGGAGAAAATCATCCCATCTTCCAGCCTGCGAGCTAAGAGGTGAGATCCTACTCTTCCATGAAATCCTTTGTGTTTTTCAACTTGAGTTTATATGGCAAATAAGCAGCCAGCCCGGTTTAGTGGGATCCCACTGCACGAGAGGTGAGATCTCATTGAGGTAGGATGAATTTTTTCCTTATAAATGCAGGAAGGTGGGATAAAGCTGGAAGATTGGATGAAATGTTCATATAAACGCGATCAAATTTTGTTCCGAATGTCAGCACACAGCCTGGAAGGTGGTATGATTTTCTTCATATACAGCTGAAGGTGGGATAGAATCTGCATGTAAACATTTGATGATTTCATACCACCTGCCAGATTATGGGCTGGGTTAAATTTGCTCATTTCAACAGGCCCTTAACCTATATTCCTACAGCACATGCCAAAGGTGGCATTATTCAGGTTGAGTCCAATCCTATCTTTGTCGGCGTTTAAAGCTGCCCATCTCGACCAAGTTCAAGGACAAGGTTGAAGCAGCCAAGAGAGCTGTGGGGAAATCTGGTCTTGTTAACCTGGTGGAACGGAAGCAGCGCGGAGGCAGAACAGACACTGATTTCTAAATAATATCAATAAAAATCAATATTTTAATGCTAACTAAATCTGAATTTCTTATCTCTTGTTTCTCTCGCTCAAGAGACCCAAATTCAAAAACTATCAAAATCAAGTGTCAATGTGAAAGGCTATCACAACTCCTAACCTGTGGTAAGATATTGAACCACAGATCAGGGTTGCCAGATTTTTAGAATAGTTTACGGTCAAATTAGATACGGTTGTGGACCAAATTCGGCCAGCCACACAAAATATACACAAAGCTACTTTTTTGCTAATTGCGTTGAGGTGAAAGTGTAATCAAAATTGGATTTGTATGTTACAAAAGCTTTCACTTGCTTTTATCTTCAATTTGCTGCTGTCTTTTACTTCTATGTCTTATGGCTCGTCATTTGCAACTTTGAAAATGTTTTAGCAAAATGATAGATAACAAGTGTGTACAAATTTTCGTTTTCTTTCTTTCTTCGTGGTTTGCAACACGTAGAAAAAATTTGGCAAACTTTTGTTTTTTCGTCATATCAATTTTCGATCGCCAAGGGTTTTAGAAACGGCCAAATTGAGGAATTTAGGCGTAAGGCCAAATGGCAACCCTGCCACAGGAACAAATACTCTTCCCTGTTTTCTTCAACATGATATTTTTAAAGCCCTTGTGAAGGGTGTTTATGTATTTTTTGCTGATGATCTGTCTATCATTGCAACAAATGTTTCACCTAAATGGGTGGGCCAAAACAATGTAGCAAATATGAAACACCGCAATACGCCGAGAATAAACAACAATAAATACACGTAAATCAGTAAAGGCTAATATTTCGCCCCGACATACGGGGCTTCATCAGAGCAAAAGTTAACGGGCTAAAAACTTACACATTTAAAAAAGGCGATGGTGGTGTCGGATTGGTTGATGTGGAATGGTGTGAATGCAGCGCAGTGGTAGAGGAAGGAAGAGTGGCGAATGAAAGAGGGTGGTTGGTTGTTGTGGAATGAAAATGTAATGGGGATGAAGTACTATAATATGAAATAATGATAATGTTGCTGTAAGGTTAACGGTCAGTGGTTCTGTTCATGCCGTTCGGTGTGAGAGTGTTTGCCAGGCCGATGAGGTATTGCTCTTTGGCTCGTCGGACACTCTCTCGTTTGTCGTTGAGTTTCTGGGCTACAGAAGTGTTCTGCAACACCAGATTCGTCTACTTTTTTGTTGATAATGTCTCGTCTGTCTTTCAGTCGTCTGCTTATTTGTCCGATGTATTGACAGTTCTTGTGTCCGTTAGTGAAACAGCGTTTGCACTGTTCAGTTCATATATTAATAATTCCACTACATACAATTTAATAATAACCAACAAGACTACAAGGAAGTAAGACAATGTTCAAATGAGATTAATACAATGATACAAAATAAGAAGACAAAAGTGGGGAAAAATTGTATGCAGGGAATTACTTAAAGGAGGAGCTCTCTCAATAGGTAAACTAATCGAGGAGAGAGCCCCCCCCCTTGTTTATACACGATATCCATTCAGTAAAAGGAAAAGTTATGATATACAAAAAGGGAAAACTACTTTACAAAAATGTTTGCTAGGGTTAATCAAAGGTTAAAATTATACCTTGGTACCAGTCTCACTCTATATAAGATAAAGAAGAGAAAGTAGACATTGAAAGTACACAAAATTTAAACTTATTTTAAGCTTTTTACGAAATTTATTAACGATTAACATTTTATAACTGCATTGAGCTAACTTTAATTTCATGCTTCGCACATGTTTTTGTTGCCAAATGGCGTTTTACATCTGATTTGATTGGAATCTTTAGGCAGAAAAGTCTATTACCACTGTATTAAAAATGTTGACTCTTCAGAACTATATAGAATACATTTGCTTAAAGATTTCCCAAAACTCCACTGACTACTGAGTATTTATGTTATTCATCCGACAGTCTGGTTTTACAGGCCTAGTCTGTCAAATTAACTAAAATTTTTTCAAATGAGTCGACCGGAACGATATCCGGGCGCACTGAAGCAGAATCTCTTATTTGATATAAAATGGGTATGGTAGCCAGGGTACAAGGAAGTTAATCACTTTGGAATCTTTGTTTCCATCTTGAAGTGACTGGTTGTGATTTAATTTAATTGCTTGCAAGCAAGTAGAATAAGAAAGGGACGAAAATGTGTCGATAGTGCCCTTTTCTTTAACCCCAAAGCTTGATATTTAAAGCCTCAAAGTCTCAAACCATGAATTGTATTTTCACTTCTTTGCCAATTGCAACGCATTAATGTTCAAAGATGCTTGTTTGTATTTCGATTGGGCTTTTGAAATGAAACAAACTTAACAAATTTTGCGCAGAAGGAAGTAGACATCCAAATGAAAATGGAAGCAGACAATTTTACCTTGATCATAATTTTAGTGAGTATTGTGAAAAATTCTTAGAGAAGAAAATATATTTAACATTTGTTCCAGGCTAACAAACAAAAACCGTTAGCAAAGAAGGGTAAGATGGTCCTCAGAATATTTTACCATTGTCAATATCATAAGACTGAAGGTGGCGTCGTCTCATCATTTTGACTATTAATTTTTGGGATGTCCGTGCGCCAGTCGCAAAGATGGACATAAATAAATCCCAACCATTTTTGAGTAGATTGAGAAGAAGAAACAATGGCATTTTTCCGCCGACTAGCAACACCTTGTTCATGCAAAAAGTCGCAAGCCATACGGCCATTAACTAATGCACAAAGAAAAGAAGTATAAAGATGCATGTTAAATCCTGAAAATACCTAGACATGGGTTGGGTGGGCAGGGTCGCAAAAGAAAAGCCTTTGCTATACCAACATAAAGTTTATATACCCAAGGCTGTTGCACACTTGCACGCTTGTTGCTTTAGCCGTATAAAAGACACAATGTAATGCTTACTCGAGCACTGCTACAATAAATACAAACTCCACAATCGTGCAATCTGTGCCAAAAAAGCCCAAGAGGCATCAAAAAGGCGTACCCTGTAACATATAAAACGTTATGAAATTTTATTTAATCAAGTTTTGGAAAAAAGGAGAAGGCAACAACGTAACATAAATTCACCTCCCCTAATGACACCTAGAAGTATTTGGTCTCAATTTTGAATTGCAAAGAGTGTGAATTCTGAGCCTATTTGAGCTGTTGAAACAAGGTCTCCCTGGAAATTTATGAAATGAATCACTAAACCATCGCTAAGCAGGCCAACAATTTCAGCTTGACAACATTTAAGAGTACAATGCAGAGGTTTCTGATGAAGAATTAGGGGGAAATGCAACGATGTGGAGTTTTTAAAATCCCCCCTATGATGTTAAAATATCTCGAGGTTGTAAAGAAAAGAGTGAAAATTTTGAACCTAGTTTTTGTTGATGAGACAAACATCTTCCTGGAATGTTTTGAAATGGTTCGCTGCACACTCACGTGGACAGGAACACTTTCAATCTAGGGTTATAGCATGTAGGGCTCTTATCGACACAATGTTGTCCTGCGCACCCCGCTACGCAATACTTTACAACAGTTACTTTGACCCACTTATATGTTTTTTGTGTGTTTAGAGATTCAAAGACTGGCTCGTTATGTAGTTATTTAGATAATAATGAAAAGTGTAGAAATTGTCCTTTCTAAAGTCCTGTCTTGAAAATACCTAGACATGGGTTGGGTGGGCAGGGTCGCAAAAGAAAAACCTTTGCTATGAGGTATAGAAAAGGTAATGAGACGTAGTTTAAACCTAATCTAGGCTCTAACCAACGCATAACCACTAGTAAGAAAAACAACAACAACTACGCTTCAATGCGCTAATAAGTTTGAACACAATAACGATGTGTTCTTTATTGAATGTCAACACAATCTATGGAATTATTTCTAAGGAAAGTGTCAATAGGCTAGTTTCACCACACCAACATAAAGTTCCTATAATCAAGGCCGATGCACACTTGCACGCTTGTTGCTTTAGCCGTATAAAAGACACAATGTAATGCTTACTCGAGCACTGCTACAATAAATACAAACTTCACAATCGTGCAATCTGTGCCAAAAAAGCCCAAGAGGCAACGAAAAGGCGTACACTGTCACATATAAAACGTGATGAAATTTCATTTAACCAAGTTTTGGAAAAAAGGAGAAGGCAACAACGGAATATAAATTCACCTCCCCTAATGACACCTAGAAGTATTTTGTCTTAATTTTGAATTGCAAAGAATGTGAATTCTGAGCCTATTTGAGCTGTTCAAACAAGGTCTCCCTGGAAATTTATGAACTGATTTACTGAACCAGCGCTAAGCAGGCCAACAATTTCAGCTTGTCAATATTTAAGAGTACAGTGCAGATGTTGCTGATGAAGATTTAGCGGAAAATGCAACGATGTGGAGTTTTTAAAATCCCCCCTATGATGTTAAAAAATCATTTGCAAAAAAAGAGTGAAAATTTTGAATCTTCTTTTTTGCTGTTGAGACAAACATTTTTTCCTGGAATGTTTTGAAATGGTTCGCTGCACACTCACGTGGACAGGAACACTTTCAATCTAGCATGTAGGGCTCTTATCGACACAATGGTGTCCGGCTATTGTCACATAAAACTGTATAAATTGAAGCCGTACTAGCATCACAGTTCATTTTCGAATGAGCGCGAGACAAGAAACTTGTGTTTTAAGAGGTAAGTGCAGGAACAGTTACTTTGAGCCACTTATATGTTTTTTTTGTGTTTAGAGATTCAAAGAATGGCTCGTTATGTAGTTATTTAGATATTAATGAAAAGTGTAGAAATTGTCCTTTCTATTTTGCATTTTACTGTTTTCTTGCATCTTTAACCTTGATATACCTACAGCTGTTTACCGATTTTACATTCATTTTCAAATCAGTTTCGTGTTTGGTGTTCTTTCCAACTTACTTTTGTTGAATACTTTGCCGTCTTGTTCTTAGAAAATGCATGGTAGACTTAACTGAAATATTTTCGTCATCCAATTCTTTATCTACTACTTCTACGAATTGAATGAATTCTTTGCTGTCTAAGAATACAGCAAAAATTTATTCAAATATCTTCGATACATTTGTTCGTTTTTTTCTTCTTTTTGGTCCTGTATTCAATATCGAACGTTGGGGAATGCACTGTACGGGCGCATCGTCCTGGGCCACGGCGTTGTGTTGTAGGGTGGCCACTTCCTTTCCACGCCGCTTTCACCTCATTTTCAGCTGAGTGAACTGAGGGCCGTCCGCGAGCCGGGATCGAACCCGGAGTGCTGGTATGGCAGTCGAGCGCCTTAACCGCCGCGGCACCTGTGGTTTGTTCGTTTAGAAGAGGAAAATAATTCATTTTCCAAAGGCTTGATAGATAATTCTGTAGATTCCCTGAGAGTTAACGGCAAGGGAGCATGATTAGAATAAACATTTTATCACCAACCCTGGAGGATTCTATGTTTTCGAAAGAATTATCATTTTAGGAAGAATAAATTCGACAATCTTTTACACAACAAGCTGTCGCTTTGATCAAGACCTTTTTCAATATATTTTATTGCACAGTTTTGTGGAAATGCATCCACATCCTAAAAGCCGTTCACCATTGCCAATTCACACTGAATGTTGATCTTGTGCTGAGCCGACATCTGCAGAAAACCCAATGCCAAATCCATAGGCCGCACATGCATTAATTGTCCAAAATTTGATTTGTTCGAAAGTTTGTTACGCCAAAAAGAGTTTTGTATAGACTGCGCTTGCGCAATGTGAATCGACTGAAGCATCGGAAATCAAATGCTCTCTGAACCTGTTTTCCTATTACAAAACCAAACGAAATGTTACAAACTGTAAACATGATTAGGTCTGCAGCAGTTTTGAAAACAGACTTTTTTCAACTTATTATAAATATCAGTCCAAAAAAATACCATTATTGATCGTTCTCATCATTTATCAAAAAGTTCTCTTCGCCGCTTTCTTCTTAATATAGGACACCGGCCCAAAATGGCCGGTATTGAGGACGCTATAGGATTTTAACACGAATCAGAGAAACCTTTTGAAGAAATTAAATGCGAAAGCAAAAACAAGCACAAAATTAACAAAAAATATGAACGTTTACAAGAAAATTAATGATTTTTTCCCACTTCCATGTATATTAGACAATTTAATCTCAAAAAAGGACTTCAAAAGAGAAGGATCCCAGTTTCAATTCATGTATTCTCTACAAAAAACTAAGAATTTGAGCGATTTTGGTACTAAAATCTTCTTAACAATAACAGTTTCTCAAGGTCCTCAAGAGTTCAAAAACAGTTTTAAAAAGGAATGTGTGAACCAGTAAATGACGTGGTTTTGCGATTCTAGCTGTTTTATTGCACATTTAGTTTCCTAAAGTGGTTAGCGTTCCTACTGAATTTATGTACAGTAAGTGGTATTTATTAATGTACGAAAAAATAAAGAAAGATAAAAGGGTCTAAGCCCTGATTGCATGATTGGACTTTGCAGACTTGCGGAGATTGGACAATGCTATTCTACGCTGCCGTTTTATTCTGGATTGCTTCAAGCATCTCCAACAGTGAGCAGTCAAAAACAGTTGGGGTAAGACTGAACGGAAAAATCTTGGCTGTTGGTACTGACAATTACCTTTGGATGAGAAGAGGGACAGCCAAAAGCTTTCAATGGATTAGAGTTCCTGGTAGTTGCTGCGTAACGCAGATTCATATCCTAAGCAACGGACATATACTTGCAGTTGGAACAAACAGGTAATTTCGCACTTTTTCTATTTAATCATTGGCTTAACTATGTTCTATTCAGCGATTGAATAACCATGATATCTTGCGCTCAACAGGCATCTCTACATAAAGAAGTCTTTAAATGGAAAATGGCACCATGTACCTAGCTCTTGCTGTGTGAAAGATGTGACAACATTCAAGACTAAGATGTGCAGTAGAGAGGTCATTGTTGGAGTTGGTATGAATGGCCGGCTTTATTCCAAGAAAACTTTGAATAGTCGCTGGGTAGGACCATACGCCTATTCTGGAACAGTGAAGGCAGTGGCAGGGGTATCAGGTCAAATCTACGGAATCGGAATGAACAATTATATATACAAGAGACCAGGCCTAAAGGGTCGATGGAAAATAATTCCTGGTTCTTGCTGCGTCAAAGACATCTTTGTCCGGGATGATATATATACGCATCTGACTTATGGTAAGATTATCAAACTTTTCATTTTTATGATCTACTTTCATTGTGTAAGGCTTTCATGGTCACAACGGTAAAAAAGTCAAAGTCCCCTGAGTGTTATTTAGAATCATTAACATTTTATCAAGCTACACATGCACGGGATTAGTATTAACGAAAGTTACTTAAAGTTTTCTTAGATTGAAATGGCTCAAGGACTACTTTTTAGAAATAGAAAAACGTAGCCTAAAAACATAAAATGGACCTTCTAATTTTTTCTCAAGAAGTTCGTTTTCTTAGTACTAGATCAACTGAAGCAGAAATAGGTGCTAATTGTCAAGCAGAATAATTTCCAATCCATCTTTTAAAGTTGGATTTCCCAGTAGTTTGATTTCGATTAGTACGGTTATTTGTTTTATTTCTTCGTCCTGTTGAGGTAAGGGGCGAATCACTCCCGAAAAGGTGTATAATACAAGTATATTCGGTATTCCAAGATTTGGCAAAATATTTCAGCCACTGTAAGAAATTCTTGAGATTTCTTATCGAGATTTCAAAATTTTTTGAACGATTGTAAGTTTTTGGTGAGATGTCTTAGGTTTTATGGTTTTTTAAAGACTTTGAAATTTCGACAATTTTTAAGAGACTTGGGAGATATTTTTTTGTAATTTCTGAAAGGCGTAAGAGATATTATTAATTATTAAAAATTATTATATTAATTATTCTTAAAACTGGCACTTTTTGAAACAGCCGTCGGGACAGACAACAGGCTCTACACAACTGCATTAAAAGATGCCAAGAAAGTCATCTGGAAGTTCCGAGGAAAACACACATGTTGCATAAAATCTGTACATGTTAAAGAAAGACCAGTTAACGTCAAGGTGTTGGCAGTTAACAACAAAAATAGACTAGTCTTCAAGGAGTCGCTCAACTCAGGATGGTACACTGTTTCTGACATCAAAAAAGTAAGTTATTCACATTCATATTTATGACAGTTTCGAATTTTAGGGCTCCGACGTCAAGAACCTTTCTAGTTTCTTATAAATCTGAACTCATGGCAGGAATGATAGAGACGTAAATTTGAAAATTTCGTAAACTTATCCATATAGAATAAGATCAGCGCTGCATTGACGACAGGGCACAATGGGGCTCTGCCCACTGCCAAGGGCCCCTAAATGTTCTGAGATGGCCAGATTTTTGGAAAGGAATTATGAATTCGCTGCATTTGCTGAATGCAAAGTAGCGCAGCAGCTAAACGTTGCCTTCAAGTTGCTGTATTCTTCTTTTTAATGGTAGAGATAATGTATGTTTTTTCTCAGCTTGCACATAGAGCTGGATTTTTTTTTAAAGAAAAGTTAGCAAAGGGCCAGTAAGCTGTTAGGAAGGGAAAACGATATTAAAAGATACGAAAATTACAAACATTTACAGAAAATTTTTTAAACCTATCAAAGTGGAAATCAATCGAATTACGTGGTTTATATGGGTGGGCCCCAAGTGTCCAGAACTTTTCCGTTCAAATGTAGTTGAAATACCATTGAATCTAAACGACTTCCATTATTTTCTTTATAGCTAACAAAGATTGTTGTTCTAAGAAATGGAAACCTTCTCGGTATTGGATTCGATCGCAAAATGTATATCAAATCTTCAATAGACAGCTCCTCTTGGCGTCAAGTCCCTCGTTCGTGTTGCGTGAAGTCGGTAGCACAGCTTCTGGATGGGCGCATCATCGGTGTAGGAATGAGAAACAAGCTTTGGATAAAAATTGGTTTAAATGGCAGATGGATTCCTCTTTCAAGGAGAGGCTCGGTCACCAGTATTACGGTGGATAACTACGACAGGATAATTGGTATTGGTATGAACAGGAGGTTGTATGTCAAGCGTTGCTTTGACCCAGACTGGAAAGGACCATTGAAATATAGTGGAGGGACAACTGACATATCCTTTGGGAAAGATGGACATCTTTATGCGGTTGGCGTGAACAAGAGGTTCGATTATTCACCTTTGTCGGTTGTATTTAGATTATGACCACCTGTGTCTAAATTATCACGATTCTAAAAAATATTGCCAACATTTTTTATGTCTCAAAAATTTTCAAGGTTTGTTTTGATATTTTCTTTCTCTAGACACTTCGTACCAAATTTGATTGTTTGTATTTTATTTTGCTTTCAATGAAGAAAATTTTGCTTGAGGCTAGACCTTTGTTAGTAGCTAAGTTAATAGCATTTGTGCAATGTTTTTCTACTAACAAAGATATACTGACACTCACTGACAGTTATATTTGCCCCTTTGTGTGCCACTCAACTAATTAAAGCTTAAACCAGATTTTCACGTTCTTAAGACCAAGAAAATGCCATTATATTTTGAACTGGTACGATATCATCTTTAATGAATACGTTATGATATCATGCAGTATTGGCCTTCTTCGATATGATACTATATTACCTAGTAAACGACAAAAACCCGAATTGTGACCTTAACAAGCTGTATTTTTCTTCTAGAATATACAGGAAAGTTGGCAAATCTCTCACATCTGTCTGGAGACTTCTCTCGCGTCACAACTGTTGTGTTAAAAGCATTGCTGTCAACTAGTTGCATTGATGCAATGTGTTAAGTGTTGACTGAGTTGTTACTTTATTTCTACTTGAGCTCAGGAACAATATCAACAATTACTTTTTATTTAGTTTTGGGTTTTTCTTTTATATCAAAATGCTTTGCAAAATTATGGAACTGCAGCTTTATGAAAGATACTCTGATACTGTGTGATTCTTTATAAAAAAGTAACTTGCTTTGCAAAATTATGGAACTGCAGCTTTATGAAAGATACTCTGATACTGTGTGATTCTTCATAAAAAAGTAACTTGCATGAATAGTTGGCACTTTAAAGTTTAAAAAGGCTTCTCAAGCAAAAAAGTGTTTGCTGGAGCCAACATCCTTCTTCAAAAATGCCAACTGAGTAACCTATTGTGTTTTTTATTTTTGGAATGGTTCAAGATTCTTTTTTCTGCAAGTGCCCAATGGGTTAGTTTTCCAAAAATCGACCTATGTTCTCCTTCTAGATGGGACAAAAGGCCCAAATATGGGCGTTGATATAATAATCGTCATCCAAGAGCTTTATGTACAGAGCAAACAGATTTGAAACACCTCGACCGTTTGTGCAGAGAGGCTGCTCTGTGCCAATACGTAGATCATGCTCCTTTGATTCTATACAGATTCAAAGAGAAAAGAACATAAAATATTGTACCATTAACTTGACAGGATACATAAAATATTATTTTTGCTTCAGAGTTACAACATTAAGTTTGAATGCTGTCTTCAAACAGGAGCTAGCACCCTCAAACAAAAATCTGAATGCTCCTTTAGTCCTCCCCACCCTAAGGATCATCTCTGAATACGTAGTGGCCAAAACACACGATAGTGGAAATTTAAAGGCTTTGGAACGAAGCTGCTATTCAGTACATATTGTCAGAGTCCTATATAAATGTGTGGGATTATTAGTAAAGCGAAATACGTATCCTGGTTTAGTTAGGTAGAATGAAATACTCCATAACTAAAAAGTTCCCCAAATAGGTTTTTCCTCTGTGAAAAGCTAAAGAAGGCCACTCCCTGGATATATTAATTGCACCAAAAGCAGTAGTTGCTTCTGTCTCGGCAATAACCCATGGACAAAGCAATTATTGCATTTAAATGTATCAGATAATGGTTTTCTTTACTAAATCCATTTGCGCAAGAAATGAAGAAAGTTATTTTTTGACTAGTCACTCGGAAAGTCTTTCTTGAAGAGAAACGAAAGCAGGTAGATCTAATTTTAACAGATTTTTGCAATGAATTTCATGCTAAATACATGGATCCCCTCAGTATTCAGCCCTCTAAACATTTAAATCATTGTTATTTGACACCAAACTACGGTTATTTTTGTAGTTTTAACCGAAACCATAAAGGCACGCTTCAAACAACTACAAACAAATGATGCATTCAAAATGACCAAAATCATAGCAGCACGCCTGATATGGCGCAAAACTCCATAAGAATTCAATATTGAAGCGGACAATCACGAAAGAATAAATATCTAGCTAATGTCTCGGTATGAGAGTCTCATTTATTCCGAAAAATAACCTCAAAAGAAGACATTTTTGGGAGATAAACAAAGCTTTTTGGGTCAAAAGCTAATTATTTGACTTGTAAAACGTCTACCTTTATGCTAAATCTATACGTGCAATTTACATACTGCAAAATGACTTACCGAGTTGCAAAATCTCACCAACCCTTTCTTTAATTTTTCGGTCCCAGTGACCACTGACCAGTTTTCTTCGCAACTCAAATTTTCCCTTGTTGTACAAATGTTTGTTTGTATGTCTAAAACACAAAAGATAAGTCTAAGATAACATAGTTCGGAAGTTTGACATCATAAAAATGTATTCTCGAATTCTTTTTATTTTTACTCTTATATCTTGAAGTATTGTGAAGTCAGTACATTTCGCAGCCCTTGCCATTTGGGGGGATTTCCTTTGGCCCTTTTATTATGCTACCTTCAAACATGCTCGTCCCCAGTGGCGTGCTGGGGATGAGATCGCAGGTGGGGGCCAAAGGGTCAAAAGGGCGCCCCTCATTTAGCTATCTTCAAAAATTTTCCTTCAAAGTCGTGGAAATGTGCAGAAGAGAACAAGTGCTCGGGAGCACGCAGATTTGTATCGATCTATCTGTGCCGTACTGAAAGACTGACTTTCAAAAGAGGGGAGATGGGGTAGTCAATTACTGACAGGACGTGATAAAGAATATCAAATAGAATATGTTATTCTTTGTCATGCCTAGCAGTATTTTGATTATCATTGTAGGGGCCGTATCATCAAACTGCACAACAATGATAATCAGGGACGTCATTATTAAGAGACCTTGGGGGTAGGGAGGGGGCGGTAAGATCGTTCCGGAGTTTAGTGAAGATCGTCACCATGGTTGGCGGCCAAAAATTGCAAAGAAGACCTTCTAGAGATGGTCAGAAAATGCATCCAAATATTTACGACAACGCTCTAGACTCATGGTACCCTGGGTACCAGACTCACTATATATAAAAAAAATAGAATATATAAAATAATATTTTATTTTACATATAGTGAGTCTGGTACCCAGGGTAGACTCATGGAAGTTCCTGGACAATAAGTCTTCTTCAAAATATGGCCCAAAGGCCGGCGCCAGGCAGGCCTTGTTTGGGTTCGCTACAAATTTGCCGCAATACATTGTGTCCATTCACAACATCTGTTTACATGATAATACAGGAACTTCCAATCCTTTAGATCTATATATCGGAGCAAGCCCAGGATATAACTATACTGTCCGAGGCGTCACTATGGTTGCCACCGAAGAAAAAAATTCCGAATTTTGATGTTTCTAGTTTGCTGGAAAATGCACTTTTTGAAGCAATTTTCAATAACGCAAGCTTTCTCTGAAATAAAAATCTACAGACTGAAAGCTATTTGATGGTTTTAATCAACTTTCTGGTGCCTTTTTTAATGTTTTAGCTTATGCAACATAATTTTCTTCAGATTGGGACACAATCTCTCAGCTTTTTCTTCCTATCATTTCTTGTCATTTCAGTTAATCAAAACTCTTTACACACTCCCAATAATTTTATGAAATGGCGCCTAATCCGAACTTTTACCGCCAAGCCCAATATTATCGCCGGTTTCCTTAAAAACATCCTTCAACTCCTACTTCGTTACGCCCTTGGTATCTACTTTGTGCAAAAATCATTAAGATTTAGCGTGAGATCTTGAGGTAGTAGTGTTTGAAGATCGTTGTTAAGCGCATCAAGGTTTGCAAAAAAGACGAGGTGGTATGTTGCAAGATGATTCTTGTTCTCTTTAAAACAATTTATTGTGGATTGTTTTACAGTGTCCGCCTTAAGTATCATTTGGTTCTTGTGTGTAAATCGTAGCTTCTTCAGCCGCTACCCATAACAATTCCAAAAATCGTTATTCTGATGTGCCACTTTTACAATCAATTAATAATAGGGTGATACAGAGCCACTGTATCATTAAAGAAGTTTTGCAAGAGTTCTAAAATTTTAAGGTTATTTATAGTGTAGTGGAATTAGATAAAAAAACGTTCTAACCCGGAAAAAAAAACATAAAGCTGGAATTTGGCACAGATGCTCTATACTAAGTTGGAAATGACCAGAAAAAAAGCCCCATCAATTGGACATTGAGAATTCCTTATTTGGGCAAATACCATAATGGCGCACTGATCAGTAGTGGTTCAAAAATTTAATGTTGCTAAAACCACATAGTATGTACATCTTTTGAAAGATAATTTCATGCTGAAAAACTTTTGTTTAACATACGTACCCTTAGAATATGCAAATAAATGGTGAGTGGGCAGAGATAAAGTGGGACAAGTGAATATTGAAAGGCACGCGGAAAAAATGGCTGATCCTCTTGCTGAATATTTTCATTTTATATCGCAAATTCTATCGATGCAAAATTATTAAGTGTGAGAATAAGATAAAGTATGATAATACCCACTCAGCCCGGGCTGACTCAATCCGGGCCCTCTCTGCCAAGGCTGACTCAACCCGGGCCCACTCAGCCCGGGCTGACTCAACCCGGTCCTACTCAGCCAGGGCTGACTCTAGTGAAATTTTTTCACTGCACCAGCAAATTCCGGTCAAATCTAAAGAAATATCTAAATATTCAAAACAAAGTAACTCGCGACCGAATGGTCCGAACAATATGATTTTCTCATTATAAACTAATTTGAAGATGAAGATTTCAATTCTTCAGTCTATTTTTGAGAAAGATTCATGGATGGCGAGATACAAAATCAATGACGTCAACCCGGAATGGAGAATTCGCACACAGAAAATTTCAGCTCGGGATGTTGAAGTAAAAGCGATGAATTGTGGGACGTCTTCTATTGTGTTTTGGACGATCATGATCATAAAGCGTGAGATATCCACCAATGTCGAAAACACAATGAATCTCTTCTCAGCCCGTGTTGGACGGCATCAATGATATATGATTGGACGGCATCGTGTAGATTTGAACCTACTTTTGCTGTTAAATTAAACGTCTTCCCAGAATATTATGAAATGGTTGACTGCACTAATGTTTGGACAGGAAGACTTGCAAGCTTTGGTTTTAGGGTCCATTTCTGTCTAATCTTATCTATTTTATGTGTGATCACATAAAACTTTATAAAATTAAAGCAGCACCGGCATAATTTTCAGTCTAGAAAGATATTGAAGGCTCGCTTTAAGAGGAAATGAGATTGTAACCACATTTAACACATAGACAAACAAGCTTTTTTAGATTTTAACGATTTTAATACAAGAAATTGGCTTTCTATACAAGAAAATGGAACTGATGTGTTGGGATTTTGCGCAAAAAAAGGATAATTATTTTCTGGAAAACAGTAAGTAATACCATTATTTTCAAACAAAATCCAGAAATGATCGATTGAAAGAAACATTCCAAAAACACTGATTGAATTTTTTGGTAAAATAATTAAAATTTTTGGGTGGCTTATATAAACACTAAAAATGAACCAACAAACAGTCTACGTGTGATTCAAAATTAATCCTAGCAATATTGGTGGCTGTTTTCATCTCAAAAAATGAATACAGCCGCCAATCTTTCTCATTTTTCTTTAAAGGAAATCCAATACATAAAATGTCACCAAGTTAGGCAATGCGTTGTGTGCAATCACTTATTGTCGTTGTAAGGTTGTTTTTATCAAAAACTTTACCCTGGGTACCAGTGCCATATTAATTCAAGAGGAAACAGAAGATAGGAATGGAAAAGCGGAGGAGCCCCACTCCTCCGCTTCTCTGCTTTGCATTCTGTTTACGTGCTCGAAACTTTGTGGCTTTGGTACCCAGGGTACAAAAACTTATATATGCTCGGATTCCCTTTAAACCAATCCAGATGGAGGGCGGCTCATTCAGCCCCCCCCCCAACTTACTTAATCAGCCGATCGAGTTTGGCTGATCAGATCGATTTCAATTTTTGCACTGGCAAAAAAAGCCACCATTTCGAAAAATGCTGTTTGAAAATGTTGCTTTTCCTAATATTTCAAAATAGGTAAAAAAAATAAAACAAGGACTTTCCAAGAGTACACTAGGAACATATAACAGCTTGTATCTGTATGATAAAACTTAAAACGATGCAATAAAGTTATCGATGCACAAAAGTTAACGTGATTTTGACTATGACGTCATTTTTAAGAAATAACCAGCAATTAGTTAGTAGCGTTTCTGCATAGAATTTCTCCAAAAAGTTTTCAACAGAAAAAATAGATAAATTCTCTTATCAATACGCTATGGACATCTAGCCTGGGGATGTAAGACCCATAAAGTATATAAGCTTATATCTTTGAACAGATTTCCTTGTTAGTATATCGAGAAATGCTCTACTTGTGCTGCTTGTGTCATTGTTCAGAAAAACAAAACTTTTAGTCCGTCTGCCCGCCATCTTATATTTGCCAAAAGTTTGACCTTCTAACAGTTCCTCGATTAACATAATTTGGTTTCATGAATCAATCTTAGAAATGATTTAAATATCAAAATGGATGTTTTTCTGTATTTTTGGTGTACACTTGTCATTATGTCTTGAATAATTGTGACGTCATATCTATTTTTGGACATCTTTTTTTAAAAATGATACATCATAACCTCTGCTATGTCTATGGTGGTTTTTTAACCTTTTTTCTCAACATCAATGATGCTAGAGGGGGGGGTGCTGAATGAGCCCCTTGGTCTTCTAGCAGCTCAAAAAGCCCGGTTTGCATAGGGTTAAGCGAGTTATCAATTAAAAAAATGTTGAATCAGCGGAATGACTCAGCAGATCAATGGAAATCTGGCTCAAAAGAAGCTAACCCATCGAAAATATAAAGTCAAATAATGATCTACATCGCTTTCCATTTACAAAAAATTTTTTTTATAAAATTCTCGAGGCAAAAAAATTCCCAAATGATCTGAAGATGTGCGAATTAAGGAGAGGCCACGATCTGAAGATGGCTGAATTTTCTGCTTTGTTTAAGAATGACGACATTATTAAGAAAAAAGGTCTTCAGGTCGAAAAGCCTCTATCCTGCAGCATCAGAAACATTTTAAAGGATTGTTTACGAGCAATTTTTTGAATTTATCTTTTTGCAGTTACAATACAAAACACGTCTTATTCAACATTGGAAAAGGAGGATTTTGTATGGGTCATATTTATGGATCTGTCAGAAGAGTTTGATAGTATACACAATGACCTTTCGATTGCAATGCATATAAACTTAGTCTAATGCACTGTAGCTCATCCAGAGCATTCAATCAAATATATAACAAATAGTGAAAATATACAATTAACTCTGCAACTGGAGAGAAATTGATTTTGATCTTCCTCAAGGATCAGTTTAAGGGGCTCCTTTGTTCAGTGCATTAATAAATTACATGTTCTTATTTATCAGAAAAAGCTAAACTTGGTAACTATATTGCCATTCAGGTCTCGATGATATAGAGTTCTAAAGTGATGACGTCACAAAAATGTATTTTTAGAATTTTTTAATTTGGATCCCATAACTTGAAAGAGCATCATGAAATACCTCTAAATCTGCAAAACCAGGCAAGTTTGTTACGAATTGGCAGAAATATGGCCACATGTTCATTGGCTCTCTCCCCATCAAACCTCTGTATTTTGGTCTCTGTTCATAACTTTATGAACAGGGCAGGGAACTGGACCCCCAGAACCCCCCTGTAGTTGCGCGCCTGTTAGACACGAATCTGTCAAAACGTTCTGTAAAGTATAATTTGGTAACTATGTCGCAGATGAGTTTAATTCTACAATAATCCGCCCACTGTATGCAGAAGAAAAAATGCAAGCTATTTCAGTTGCTGACTTAAAAAGATAAGTTTTTACCCTAACGAGTCAAGAAGGACAATTAAGTACATTAAGTCCTATTAAAATTATAATTTGTTGCTAAATTTTCGTCATTCATAATAATCGTAGCTCTAGCTCTTGATTTCCTCAGTAAGATTCCACGTTTATCTTATCTGTATGAGCATAGTAACACTCTTTAAGACCAATCAATACTATCAATGTAGGTTGACAAAAACGACAAAAAGTCCTTTTTTATAATTTGAGTACCACAACAGTCCCTTCTAATGAATTTTCGATGTCAAAGGATGATTCTGCTTTGCCCATTTTTAATAAGATATCCATATAAGGCCATCGGGGTAAATAGACGTCACGTGACATATTAAAGCTTAAAGCTCATTTTATTACTTTAAACGTATTTCTACCAAAAAAGATGAACTATCCTTCATATTCCACTGCTAAGACCAGGTTTTTTTGTAAAAAACGTCATTCCAGCCACGTTTCTCTTTTGCAGAGGATAAGCAGGAAATTTTTCTGATTTAACCCCCATCTTACCCCCCAAAACAGCAGCAAATCCCCAGTACCATCACAATTAAAATCCCCAGTTGATAAAGAACTCGAAACTGATAGTCAAAATTTCTCCGCCCTAAAGTGGTACTCCCCTCCATTTCCGTCTGGTCAAATACATCCGTGTCTGACCAACGTAGTGCCTGGGCCTGGCTTGATTCTTTTGATGATACAACAGATGATTCTTTTAGTGACTTTGAGCTTTGAAATATGTATATAAATTTTAAACAAAAAGTTTTGTTTTACGCATTAGGAATTTGGCAAAGTTAAATATTTGGTGACGTCATCATCGAAAGTTTAACGGTCCATATCTCTTAAAATATAAATGTCACAGGATTGGTGTTTATAGACTTTTTCATCTCTTCTGATGCTTTTGCCAATGGTTGCCTCAGACTTACAAAAATGACTTTTAATTTTTTCTGTCCGAAAAATGAAATTTTGCCTTGTCACGTGACCGGAAGTAAAATTTGAAATGGTACCTGGCAGATTTGAATTCTCTGTCTTCATGACTCAATGTGAACTTCTCTGACTTTTTATGTGCCTACAGAAAACATTTTTTATCCCAGCATGCTTTATTAAGATTGATAAAGGATTGTAAAACTAGTCTAGAAGCTAAGAAACACACTGCAGCTGTACTTATAGATTTATCCAAAGCCTTTGACAGCCTCCCCATAATTCTACTTATTGCAAAACTAGCTGCTTATGGAGTCGGTATAAATTCACTCAAACTTTCACAGAGTTACCTCACTGACAGAAAACAAATGGTGAAAGTCAGTGGATATTTTAGTTCATGGAGGCCACTTAATCAAGGAGTGCCAGTGCCTCAATGCTTGAACCATTGAATTTTCTATAAATGATGGTTACAAAATAATTGTGAATAGCGAAGTAATTCTACTTGGAATTCAAATCGATGAACAACTAAAATTTGACTCGCATATTGATTAAGTCTGCAAAATTGGTGCTTATCAGCTAAATGAAATCAAAAGACTAGCTCGATTCATGGGTAGCAAAGAAAGAGTGGTGATTGTTAATTCATTTATTCTTTGTCACTTTAATTACTGCCCCCTCATCTGGTTATTCTGCAGTAATGCAAGCCAAAAGAAACTCGAGAAAGTAAACAAGAGGCCCTACGATTAGCCCTATCAGACTACACTTCATCGCAGGGCCTCCGCCAAAGGGGGGGGGGGCTGGGGGGCTATAGCCCCCCCGGACTTTTTTGCTTGGCAAAAAAATGACGCAATTAAAAATTAAAAGGGTAATTGAATTAAAAATGAAAAGGGCACACACAACCACCCCCCATCTGAGTTTGAGGCTGTAACCAGGTGGTAGTGACTACTCTTTATCTCCTTTTTTCTCATTTTTCCATTTTGGATTTTACACTTTTATTTGTACATTGGTTTTTTAGTTTTTACCTTCTATGCCTATAAAACCATTGTTTTTTACATTACTTTTTATGGCTGTGTCAACTTGCGAGCATGCAGTAAATCTTCTTTGAGCGAGTTGTGTTACCGTAATAGAAATAGTTTCCATTATCAGATTTCTGGCTGTGCCATATAGACTTCTGGACCACTTTCCTTGTTATAACATTCGAGAGATAACCAAAATTCTCTTAGACAATTTGCGTTTTTCACAACATTTCATAATTAGTAAAATGGAAATTTCTAATTTTTTAGGAAAATTATTCTATTTTTAGCTCCCCCCCCCCCACTTTAAAATCCATGGCGGGGGCCCTGTTCATCGTAGTCTAAACTTCTAGTCAAGGCTAAATCTACTACAATTCACATTCACTCCATTTGGCTGCTAGCACAAAAAGGTTAAAAACTTTACACAACTTGAATCCAGCCTTCATGAAAGACTACTTTCACCCCAAAACCCAATAGCTATAATCTTCGAAAAATGGATACTCGATCTGTTCCAAAGGGTAAAATTACAAGTTATGGTATAAAATCTATCAGCTTCTTGGGTCCAAAGATTTGCAAGTCAATTCAAAGTTCTTGAAATTAAGCCAATAAAAGATTGGTATTTCAAAAAGCAATGCGCCTGTAACGCTCGCAGTCAGTGACTTCCATAATGCAATCTCTCAAATTGCTTCATGTTAGTGTTGTTAGTGTTCACACTATTGTCAAACTAACAGTAAAAATGGTGCTATTATTAGTATTATCATTGTTATTACCAGAAGAATTATTTGGCTTCCCTTTTCACAAAAGATTGAGTTTTAAAAAAACATATCGAGAGTCTACGCCATAAGGCAATTCAAAAGTTCAATGGAATTACTCGTATATCAAATTTCGTGGATCTTTTCTTAAGTAGAGATTTTCGAATATACAGTATTTGCACATAGAAATTTTCATACAGGAAGTTTACTGTATAATCAAAATGGTTAGAAAAAGTGATGCCGGCAGATATCAAAGACCTGTTTATTAATTTGGAGCATGAAAAATGTCCTGGGGTATGACACCTTACTGCTTAACAGAAGACGGAGAGACCCCAGAAAGAGCCCTTTGGGCCAAAGGACACGTCCCTACAGGTAGAACTGGTCGTCCGTCTTCTGTGGTACTTCCCGTGGTACCTAGCCCAGCCAGCACACGGTGATAGGAGAAAATTGCTCTGATTTCCAAATCCCCCTGCTGCCTTGCAGGGTATGCCTCGTCAGGCAAAGGCAAAGAGAAGGAAACTCTGGATTCAAATCCACCAGTTGCCTTGCAGACATAAGGTATTATTTTACGAAAAGCTAGAGATGGTGTCTCGATAAAATGCTACCCAAACTCACCAACCAGCACTGAACCAGCGTGGTGAGTCATGGTTAATCCCCACACTATGAAAACACTCGTGATAAACTGGCCCTCAGTCCCCGGAGGCCCAAAGGCAGAGGGGGCTAAGAATCTCCGGTCTCCTCAACACACCTCCTTTACATCTGCACTTACAATGTGGTAACTTTGAAAGATCAAGAAAAAGATGAAGAACTTGAGCAAGAACTAGCAAACCACAAATGGGATATCACTGGACTTGCAGAAACAAGAGGAAAAGGAGAGCAACTAGAGCAACTAGTAAGTGGGTATGTGCTGTATACAATATGAGATGAAAGTTCTATTGGAAGCGTTGGTTTTCTAGTCAATAAAATGATCAAAGACCGAGTTGTCCAATACGAAAATGAGAGCAATAGGGTAGCGTCACTCACACTGAAAGTGAATAACAAGTACCAACTACAATTGGCACAAGTATATGCACCAACATCCAGCCACGCAGATGGTGAAGTTGAAGAATTGTATGACGACATTGCAAGAACAATGGACAAGAATTAAAGTCATTAGATCGTAATGGGTGACTTCAATGCAAAAGTTGGTTAACATCTGTAGAATGGTGGAATTAGTGTCAGACAATTTGGTTTCGGAACAAGTAATGAAAGCGGAACGAGATTTGTACAGTTTGCTAAATCAAAAAACCTTAAGATAGCTAACACCTACGTTAAGAAAAAGGAAAACAAAAAGATGGACATCAAAGAGCCTAAATAGAAAAACTAAGAATGAAATTGACTAGATACTGACAAACAAAAACATAGTCCAAAATGTAGAAGTAATACAACAAGTAAACATAGGTAGGGACTAGAGAATGGTGAGGTGTGTTATCAAGCTGAATGTTAAATTTGAATTGTTCAATATGATAAGACCAAAAACAACCAAAGTTAACATACAAGCACTTATGCAAAAAGAAGATGAGTTTCAACTAAAGCTACAAAGCCGGATAGAGGCACTGTCTGATGAAGGAGGGATAGATGAGATTCAACTCAATTGAAACCATAAAAAAGTGCGCACTCGAGGTTGCTGGAAAAGACAAAAGGAAAAATAATGACAAATTAAAAGCAGATTCAAAAGAACTTCTGAAGAAACGAAGAGTAATGTCAAGCAAAGAGTAATGTCAAGCAAAGACCAACGTTTCTCAAATCGACGTGCAAAACTATCAGAAAGAAAATGAGAGAGGATCTTAGAAAACATAACACCATGAAGTGAAAAATGCCAAAGAATCAGGAAAAGGTCTATGTAAAATAATGAATAAATCAGGTCACTAAACACTGATACCATTGTTGGATGGAACAATCGTAAGTAAGATGGAACAATCAATTGCTGATAGAGAAAGAATCATTTAAAGATGCACAGAGTTCTATGAGAACTTTATAAAAGACACTGCGGAAAACTTCATCAAGATCGAATCACAGGAAGTGCCACCTATCCTAGACAGTGAAATTGAAAAAGCAATGAATAGTATGAAAAACAACAAAGCTGATGGAGAAGATCAAATAGAAATGAAAATGCAGGAGTAATGCAGCAAAGACGAAACTCAAGGACCGATTCAACAAAGTACTTTTAAAAGAACAATTACCATGAGAGTGGGAAAATGCAATCATTGCGATAATTTTCGAAAATGGAGACAAGAAAGACCTTGCAAACTACAGACCCATAAGCCTACTCTCTTAAATATACAAATTTGTTATGCAAATTCTGAAATACTGGCTATATAGAACATTATACGAGCAACAACCACACGAACAAGCTGCCAATAGAAAAGGATTCTCTACCATTGACCATCTACATTTAGTAGTACAAATCCTCGAAAAACTAATGATTTCAACATTCCAGTTTATATGGCTTTTATTGAGTATGAGAAGGGATTCGACTCTATTCAACAACAAGGCAGCTTTCAAGGCACTCGAAAAACACGGAATAGAAACTAGATATATCAACATATTGAAATAAACTAATCTTCTCCAGCTTTCAACTCCAGCTTTCGTCTCCAGCTTTCAACTAATCTTCGAACTAATCTTCGAACAAAACTAAAATTGATTACAATAATCAATTGACCTCCTGTCCAAAGTACATTTCCATAAAAAATGTTGCTTTACCTTTAAGTTGAGCGATATTTAGATTAACTGTTTAGTTTCCCGATCATTGTTATTGTAAAATTCATTAAAGACGAAATTTTGATCAGCAAATTCTGCAAGATCTTTTGAAAATCTTGCAAAAAACATATCTTTTTTTGAAAATGGCTTTGAAAAAAGCAAATATTTTAAAGATACTCAAATCTTTTTCTTCTGAAAATTTTGAGAGCATATAACGTCAGAATAAGGGTCCAAAAGAACAAGATGGAAAATTCGATCCAAAATTGGTAGTTACTCCCCATCTTGTTCTTTCTGACCCTTATTCTGACGAGGTTCAGACGAAAAGACTTTTAGTATGTTGAAAATGTTTGCTTTAGCCATCTAGCAACATGGCAAATGGCCGGAAATCACGTTTTTTTGGAGGCATGAAAAATTGCGCTATTGGCTGGCGTTATTTGACGTGATGGATAAAATGAGAAGCAGACTGAGTTTTAAAGGTGCTTATACCCAGTCGACTGTCGGACATCGCACTAAAACTTAATAACTACCGTAAAAGCTCTATTAAGCCTAGGGGAGGGGGGCTTATTTATTGTTTCAGTCCTAGAGAGAAGCTTAAAAGAGAAGTGGGTTTATTAGAGAGGAGGATGTATTAATAAATCAATGTAAAAAATGTTAGAAATATGCCCTTATGCACTTTTTTGCTATGAAAACATACCAATTTTCACAAAAAGCTTTGCTAGCAGCTTCAAAAGTTTCTTTTCAATTATAATGTTCTCATCTTCCTCAAAATCACCAGGGTAACCATTGGGACAGCTTCTAAACAAATTTCGACTGACTAAGGCACACAAGTAAATCTTTACATGGGCCTTATTTAATGCACACGATCTGATCGTCAGCATAGCCGTTACGAGGCCCACTAAATGCAGATAATTCCCTTTTTGACATTGGGGGCTACAGAGGAAGGTATAATTCTAAATTTTTGCTTGGTAAAGGGGGGCTTAACAGAGAGGGGGCTTAAAAGAGAGGAGGAGGGCTTAATAGAGCTTCTACGGTATGCAGCCTGTACAACTAAGAATTTGGCGAAATATGACGTGTTTAGTTAGGTAGGGTATATCTCCTGACTGCGAAACAAAGAAATTGAATACCTCGATACCTATAAAATACATTTTTGATTTAACTTGATGTTATTGATTTGTCCAAAAATGATGGAAAACTCACGGGGGTGGTATACTGTATGTTTGTTTCAATAACAATTGTAAAATACTTTGCTATTTACTGTAGCTAACATGAATCAAATAACGGGGGAAAATTTTGCAAAAAGGGCGTTTCCTCGCATTTGCGAATGTTTCAAGGGCGTGGTCCTAAAAAGTTTTCTAGGGCTTGTGCCCCAAAATCCCCCACTCCTGCAGCCCTGGGTACGCCACTGTACCTATGTTACAATATAAGAGAACTTACAATTGGATAAGTTGCTCTATCATAACGAATCAATGAAAGTAAATTGTACCAGGAAATTTACTTTTTCTTTAAATAAATAACGACGTTTCGGGCGTAGCCCGTTATCAAGTCAATCACGGGCTACGCCCGACACGTCGTTATTTATTGAAAAAAAGATTTCTAGAGAATTAGAGAAGCAAAGAAAGCACATAAAAACTGGCTTAAAGTAGTGATGGTATAATGATTCTAGGTTGTAGGAAATTATTCAAACAATAATGTACACTGACACGTCATGACGTCAAGCTCGTTCCCATTCTTCCAAGCTATTACGATACCCATCCTTGTTGTGATACCATGCTTTGGTTTCGAATAACCAGCCAATTCTTCAATCAATCAAGGTATTTTAAAAAAAGATTTCCTGGTACAATTTACTTTCATTGATTCGTAAATATAGCATTATATTGTACCGCACGCAATCTAGTATATTTATTGCTCTATCAGAAACATTTACTACGTTTAAAGGGCAGTGTGATCCTTATTTCATTCGCTGCCTTTGCGATTGTCTTACTTGACTTATTTTTTCCAGTATTTCAAAGCTGTTTATTTCATTTTTTAATCCTACTTTTCTTGAGCAAATCTATCTTTTCAAAGTGCTTTATATTGGGATCTTGGCAGAGTTATTGAAGATTCGTAAGTATTTTCCTAGGTCAAGTTTTTTAATTTATAGCAACCTTCACTATTTCAATTGAATTTGAATCTAATAACCCTGGGTTTCTCTGGAGATTTACTTCAAACTTTTTTATCTTGTTTCTGTTATTTGAAGTACTCTTTGCAAACGTTTACGGAAGAACAAGCCACTCAATTCATATCATCCGAATAGAAAATTCACTGGCATTGTTTTTCATTCAAACAAAGTTGATTATTTTTTTGGATTAATTCTTCCCATCTTGCTCAAAAACATTCATCAAGACTTAAAACGAGCTCTAATATCTATTTCATGTTAAAAAATTGCCTTAAACCTCACCTGATTGCAAGTTTTAGTCCTGCCTTAAGAAAACTTTTTATGTGTTCTTTGGCTTGACGTCCTTAGGATTAGTGGCATCCTGCGGTATTCCCGAGTCAAGATTTATAAAAACTAGTTACTATGAACTAAGTACAACAGTAAAAAAGTGAATACATTCGTGTATAAGGTTCAGAATTAGGCAAAAAATACTAAATTAATAATATTCGTTAGTTTTGGAAAATATATTCCTGATTAGCTCATATTATTCTAATACTTCACATTCTATTTAATCTATTTAATATTTGATATTAAGTCAAAATTTATATTTTTTACCCATAAAGGCGGAAAATTTTAAAATCATCACCGAAAATAAGATTTTTTTTGTAATTATTGATATGCTGATTTGGTGCAGTCTAAAAAACACTCACTTTGTGCAAGCTAATGCTGATTCCCAATCAACTGGAGCCTTTATATTTTCTAGTTGATTGTTGCCTTGTGTTAGCTTTTAAAATTCAGACCATACCAAAAAATTTGAGAATTGCTACAACCAGGGCCGTCGAGAGACGGGCCGGGCCCCAGGGCTTGGACTGTCATGGGGCCCCAAAGTCGAAGGCTGCAAAAACCTTTTTTGGATTACGCCCTTAGCAATGCAGTTAAATGGACTGTAAAGAGCATGAATTTTGAAATCAACGCCCCTGAAACACTTGAATTTGTATTTTAAGGTCTTTAACAGAACATGTAATTAGTGACTATATAAAACAAATCATTAAAACAAATCAGTTTAAAAATCAGAGTTAATTCAATGTTTAAAAAACTGCTTTTCTTGCTTTCCTCATGGCGAAATCCTTAATCTTTTCCCACAATCTTTTCCAGCTGTCGCTCGCTCCCCAACCATCAGGAGAAGCCAATTTTGATTTTGAACCATTATTAATAGTGTGCATGGCAAACAATAGAGTGCAGCCTTTGTAGGACTGAAAACAAGCCAGCTTTTTCTTACTACCTCCCAATTTTGCTGCTTCACGTTAAGGACAGTTGTTGGAAATTTGTGGCCGTCGCAATCTTTGGGAAACTCTGGAGGATGAGGCAAATGACCAGTTCTAACAACCTTTTCTAACTCCTTTATCGTTGGAAATCCGGTCAATGTGCCGACATCAAAACTAGATGATCCACTATGAACAGTATCTTGATTTAATGATGAATCAGTAGTGCTTTCTCTACTTTCTGTGGTGTCATGGTCTACCGAAGCAGCCAAGCCGTCTGTGTCTTCTTCTTTTTCAGCAGTGCTTTGAACAGAGCTTTCACCAGGTTTATTCAAAGTTGAATCACCTTCCTTGTCTCTTTTGTAAGCACCTACCTCAAACAATGTGCGAGAGGCTTTCTTTGCTTCTTTTTCTCGCATCTTTTTTCCTGCCTTTTCTGAGCACCAGACTTGTGCCTGTAAGATGACATCGCAGGGGTTGGTTGGATCGTGATCCCGCTTAGTGATTTTGATAAAGACTTTTATAGCGTTTGGATTTGTCTTGGTTCTTCGCATGTGCTTTTTCTCTGGTGTACGCCGTGAATGGAAGATTTAGTTTTACGTTTATAGGAAGTCCACACAAGGAATAACTAAAACATTTGACCTAAAAGTAGATATATGTGAGTGCAATCGAATTTTTCGGGTTCCGGAGAAGTATATTGTGATCGTATCGTCAATGTTTTAATTATAAACCTTAACAAAAAAAGGACAAAAGGCTCATCAAAAGCGACCAGCTTTTGTGATCCTTGTTGAAAGAAATTAAATTTCGAATTATTCAATCGCGGGTATGGGCGCGCGCCCGTGCCAATGGCTAGGCTAATTGGAAAACTCATAGCCAATGAAAAAGTCATACCGTTAGTTGTTATAATCGGGCCCTCTCAAGGCCCGGGCCCCCTGGTAACTACTGGTGTACCCCCCCTCTCGACGGTCCTGGCTAAA
>NW_027019317.1:5358084-5499902 GCF_013076305.1 Rhopilema esculentum
CCCGGAGGCCCAAAGGCAGAGGGGGCTAAGAATCTCCGGTCTCCTCAACACACCTCCTTTACATCTGCACTTACAATGTGGTAACTTTGAAAGATCAAGAAAGAGATGAAGAACTTGAGCAAGAACTAGCAAACCACAAATGGGATATCACTGGACTTGCAGAAACAAGAGGAAAAGGAGAGCAACTAGAGCAACTAGCAAGTGGGTATGTGCTGTATACAATATGAGATGAAAGTTCTATTGGAAGCGTTGGTTTTCTAGTCAATAAAATGATCAAAGACCGAGTTGTCCAATACGAAAATGAGAGCAATAGGGTAGCGTCACTCACACTGAAAGTGAATAACAAGTACCAACTACAATTGGCACAAGTATATGCATCCAGCCACGCAGATGGTGAAGTTGAAGAATTGTATGATGACATTGCAAGAACAATTGACAAGAATTAAAGTCATTAGATCGTATTGGGTGACTTCAATGCAAAAGTTGGTTAACATCTGTAGAATGGTGGAATTAGTGTCAGACAATTTGGTTTCGGAACAAGTAATGAAAGCGGAACGAGATTTGTACAGTTTGCTAAATCAAAAAACCTTAAGATAGCTACGTTAAGAAAAAGGAAAACAAAAAGATGGACATCAAAGAGCCTAAATGGAAAAACTAAGAATGAAATTGACTAGATACTGACAAACAAAAACATAGTCCAAAATGTAGAAGTAATACAACAAGTAAACATAGGTAGGGACTAGAGAATGGTGAGGTGTGTTATCAAGCTGAATGTTAAATTTGAATTGTTCAATATGATAAGACCAAAAACAACCAAAGTTAACATACAAGCACTTATGCAAAAAGAAGATGAGTTTCAACTAAAGCTACAAAGCCGGATAGAGGCACTGTCTGATGAAGGAGGGATAGATGAGATTCAACTCAATTGAAACCATAAAAAAGTGCGCACTCGAGGTTGCTGGAAAAGACAAAAGGAAAAAGAATGACAAATTAAAAGCAGATTCAAAAGAACTTCTGAAGAAACGAAGAGTAATGTCAAGCAAAGAGTAATGTCAAGCAAAGACCGACGTTTCTCAAATCGACGTGCAAAACCATCAGAAAGAAAATGAGAGAGGATCTTAGAAAACACAACAATATGAAGTGAAAAATCCCAAAGAATCAGGAAAAGGTCTATGTAAAATAATGAATAAATCAGGTCACTAAACACTGATACCATTGTTGGATGGAACAATCGTAAGTAAGATGGAACAATCAATTGCTGATAGAGAAAGAATCATTTAAAGATGCACAGAGTTCTATGAGAACTTTATAAAAGACACTGCTGAAAACTTCATCAAGATCGAATCACAGGAAGTGCCACCTATCCTAGACAGTGAAATTGAAAAAGCAATGAATAGTATGAAAAACAACCAAGCTGATGGAGAAGATCAAATAGTAATGAAAATGCAGGAGTAATGCAGCAAAGACGAAACTCAAGGACCGATTCAACAAAGTACTTTTAAAAGAACAATTACCATGAGAGTGGGAAAATGCAATCATTGCGATAATTTTCGAAAATGGAGACAAGAAAGACCTTGCAAACTACAGACCCATAAGCCTACTCTCTTAAATATACAAATTTGTTATGCAAATTCTGAAATACTGGCTATATAGAACATTATACGAGCAACAACCACATGAACAAGCTGCCTATAGAAAAGGATTCTCTACCATTGACCATCTACATTCAGTAGTACAAATCTTCGAAAAACTAATGATTTCAACATTCCAGTTTATATGGCTTTTATTGAGTATGAGAAGGGATTCGACTCCCTTTAACACAAAGCAGCTTTCAAGGCACTCGAAAAACACGGAATAGAAACTAGATATATCAACATATTGAAATAAACTAATCTTCTCCAGCTTTCAACTCCAGCTTTCGTCTCCAGCTTTCAACTAATCTTCGAACTAATCTTCGAACAAAACTAAAATTGATTACAATCATCAATTGACCTCCTGTCCAAAGTACATTTCCATAAAAAGTGTTGCTTTACCTTTAAGTTGAGCGATATTTAGATTAACTGTTTAGTTTCCCGATCATTGTTATTGTAAAATTTATTAAAGACGAAATTTTGATCAACAAATTCTGCAAGATTTTTTGAAAATCTTGCAAAAAACATATCTTGTATTGAAAATGGCTTTGAAAAAAGCAAAAATTTTAAAGATACTCAAATCTTTTTCGTCTGAAAATCTTGAGAGCATATAACGTCAGAATAAGGATCCAAAAGAACAAGATGGAAAATTCGATCCAAAAATTGGTAGTTACTCCCCATCTTGTTCTTTCTGGCCCTTATTCTGACGAGGTTCAGACGAAAAGGCTTTTAGTATGTTAAAAATGTTTGCTTTAGCCATCTAGCAACATGGCAAATGGCCGGAAATCACGTTTTTTCGGAGGCATGAAAAATGGCGCTATTGGCTGGCGTTATTTGACGTGATGGATAAAATGAGAGGCAGACTGAGTTTTAAAGGTGCTTATACCCAGTCGACTGTCGGACATCGCACTAAAACTTAATAACTACCGTAAAAGCTCTATTAAGCCTAGGGGAGGGGGGCTTATTTATTGTTTCAGTCCTAGAGAGAAGCTTAAAAGAGAAGTGGGTTTATTAGAGAGGAGGATGTATTAATAAATCAATGTAAAAAATGTTAGAAATATGCCCTTATGCACTTTTTTGCTATGAAAACATACCAATTTTCACAAAAAGCTTTGCTAGCAGCTTCAAAAGTTTCTTTTCAATTATAATGTTCTCATCTTCCTCAAAATCACCAGGGTAACCATTGGGACAGCTTCTAAACAAATTTCGACTGACTAAGGCACACAAGTAAATCTTTACATGGGCCTTATTTAATGCACACGATCTGATCGTCAGCATAGCCGTTACGAGGCCCACTAAATGCAGATAATTCCCTTTTTGACATTGGGGGCTACAGAGGAAGGTATAATTCTAAATTTTTGCTTGGTAAAGGGGGGCTTAACAGAGAGGGGGCTTAAAAGAGAGGAGGAGGGCTTAATAGAGCTTCTACGGTATGCAGCCTGTACAACTAAGAATTTGGCGAAATATGACGTGTTTAGTTAGGTAGGGTATATCTCCTGACTGCGAAACAAAGAAATTGAATACCTCGATACCTATAAAATACATTTTTGATTTAACTTGATGTTATTGATTTGTCCAAAAATGATGGAAAACTCACGGGGGTGGTATACTGTATGTTTGTTTCAATAACAATTGTAAAATACTTTGCTATTTACTGTAGCTAACATGAATCAAATAACGGGGGAAAATTTTGCAAAAAGGGCGTTTCCTCGCATTTGCGAATGTTTCAAGGGCGTGGTCCTAAAAAGTTTTCTAGGGCTTGTGCCCCAAAATCCCCCACTCCTGCAGCCCTGGGTACGCCACTGTACCTATGTTACAATATAAGAGAACTTACAATTGGATAAGTTGCTCTATCATAACGAATCAATGAAAGTAAATTGTACCAGGAAATTTACTTTTTCTTTAAATAAATAACGACGTTTCGGGCGTAGCCCGTTATCAAGTCAATCACGGGCTACGCCCGACACGTCGTTATTTATTGAAAAAAAGATTTCTAGAGAATTAGAGAAGCAAAGAAAGCACATAAAAACTGGCTTAAAGTAGTGATGGTATAATGATTCTAGGTTGTAGGAAATTATTCAAACAATAATGTACACTGACACGTCATGACGTCAAGCTCGTTCCCATTCTTCCAAGCTATTACGATACCCATCCTTGTTGTGATACCATGCTTTGGTTTCGAATAACCAGCCAATTCTTCAATCAATCAAGGTATTTTAAAAAAAGATTTCCTGGTACAATTTACTTTCATTGATTCGTAAATATAGCATTATATTGTACCGCACGCAATCTAGTATATTTATTGCTCTATCAGAAACATTTACTACGTTTAAAGGGCAGTGTGATCCTTATTTCATTCGCTGCCTTTGCGATTGTCTTACTTGACTTATTTTTTCCAGTATTTCAAAGCTGTTTATTTCATTTTTTAATCCTACTTTTCTTGAGCAAATCTATCTTTTCAAAGTGCTTTATATTGGGATCTTGGCAGAGTTATTGAAGATTCGTAAGTATTTTCCTAGGTCAAGTTTTTTAATTTATAGCAACCTTCACTATTTCAATTGAATTTGAATCTAATAACCCTGGGTTTCTCTGGAGATTTACTTCAAACTTTTTTATCTTGTTTCTGTTATTTGAAGTACTCTTTGCAAACGTTTACGGAAGAACAAGCCACTCAATTCATATCATCCGAATAGAAAATTCACTGGCATTGTTTTTCATTCAAACAAAGTTGATTATTTTTTTGGATTAATTCTTCCCATCTTGCTCAAAAACATTCATCAAGACTTAAAACGAGCTCTAATATCTATTTCATGTTAAAAAATTGCCTTAAACCTCACCTGATTGCAAGTTTTAGTCCTGCCTTAAGAAAACTTTTTATGTGTTCTTTGGCTTGACGTCCTTAGGATTAGTGGCATCCTGCGGTATTCCCGAGTCAAGATTTATAAAAACTAGTTACTATGAACTAAGTACAACAGTAAAAAAGTGAATACATTCGTGTATAAGGTTCAGAATTAGGCAAAAAATACTAAATTAATAATATTCGTTAGTTTTGGAAAATATATTCCTGATTAGCTCATATTATTCTAATACTTCACATTCTATTTAATCTATTTAATATTTGATATTAAGTCAAAATTTATATTTTTTACCCATAAAGGCGGAAAATTTTAAAATCATCACCGAAAATAAGATTTTTTTTGTAATTATTGATATGCTGATTTGGTGCAGTCTAAAAAACACTCACTTTGTGCAAGCTAATGCTGATTCCCAATCAACTGGAGCCTTTATATTTTCTAGTTGATTGTTGCCTTGTGTTAGCTTTTAAAATTCAGACCATACCAAAAAATTTGAGAATTGCTACAACCAGGGCCGTCGAGAGACGGGCCGGGCCCCAGGGCTTGGACTGTCATGGGGCCCCAAAGTCGAAGGCTGCAAAAACCTTTTTTGGATTACGCCCTTAGCAATGCAGTTAAATGGACTGTAAAGAGCATGAATTTTGAAATCAACGCCCCTGAAACACTTGAATTTGTATTTTAAGGTCTTTAACAGAACATGTAATTAGTGACTATATAAAACAAATCATTAAAACAAATCAGTTTAAAAATCAGAGTTAATTCAATGTTTAAAAAACTGCTTTTCTTGCTTTCCTCATGGCGAAATCCTTAATCTTTTCCCACAATCTTTTCCAGCTGTCGCTCGCTCCCCAACCATCAGGAGAAGCCAATTTTGATTTTGAACCATTATTAATAGTGTGCATGGCAAACAATAGAGTGCAGCCTTTGTAGGACTGAAAACAAGCCAGCTTTTTCTTACTACCTCCCAATTTTGCTGCTTCACGTTAAGGACAGTTGTTGGAAATTTGTGGCCGTCGCAATCTTTGGGAAACTCTGGAGGATGAGGCAAATGACCAGTTCTAACAACCTTTTCTAACTCCTTTATCGTTGGAAATCCGGTCAATGTGCCGACATCAAAACTAGATGATCCACTATGAACAGTATCTTGATTTAATGATGAATCAGTAGTGCTTTCTCTACTTTCTGTGGTGTCATGGTCTACCGAAGCAGCCAAGCCGTCTGTGTCTTCTTCTTTTTCAGCAGTGCTTTGAACAGAGCTTTCACCAGGTTTATTCAAAGTTGAATCACCTTCCTTGTCTCTTTTGTAAGCACCTACCTCAAACAATGTGCGAGAGGCTTTCTTTGCTTCTTTTTCTCGCATCTTTTTTCCTGCCTTTTCTGAGCACCAGACTTGTGCCTGTAAGATGACATCGCAGGGGTTGGTTGGATCGTGATCCCGCTTAGTGATTTTGATAAAGACTTTTATAGCGTTTGGATTTGTCTTGGTTCTTCGCATGTGCTTTTTCTCTGGTGTACGCCGTGAATGGAAGATTTAGTTTTACGTTTATAGGAAGTCCACACAAGGAATAACTAAAACATTTGACCTAAAAGTAGATATATGTGAGTGCAATCGAATTTTTCGGGTTCCGGAGAAGTATATTGTGATCGTATCGTCAATGTTTTAATTATAAACCTTAACAAAAAAAGGCCCTCATCAAAGACCAGCTTGTTGATCCCTTGTTGAAAGAATAAATTTCGAATATCAATCGGGTCATGGGCCCGCCCTGCCAATGCTGCTAATTGAAAACTCATAGCCAAAAATACATACCTTATTTTATACGGGCCCCTCAAGGCCCCGGGCCCCCTGGTAACTACCCTGGTTACCCCCCCCCCTCTCGACGGTCCTGGCTACAACGTTATCAATAGCCAGGGAGAGACGAGACGACGTTGGTTATTGGAAAAGTAACATAGAAGCTGGGATTAGAAACGAAGAATATTCAAACAAAAAAAGTTCCATTTGATCAGTATTATCAAATTGATTTGACTTGTTCATTAGCAAATATATCACGATCGTAAAGTGATATGCTTTTCAAAAGTTTAAAAAAACTTGAATTGATTTTTTGTGTTTTTCTATATTTTGATTAATTGCATATTATCTTGAATTCTCTCCAATAAGATACTTCTGATTCTTCTATAGCTATTTTCTTTTTTTAACATTATTTTCTTGTATCTGCTTAGTTCATTACTACATGCGAGTCCATAATAATTCAACGATTCATTTTCTACTACCTGTAAGTTAATTATCATTCTTAATAAACTTTCCCTAATCCATTTTTTACTATTTAATTACAACAAAAATCATTCATCAGTCACTCAAAATCCATTCAACAATTTTTTGGGATTTTTTACAATTACATTCAATTCTTTGACTTTTTCATCAAAAAGTCCACATAATTTCTTGATTATCAATTATCTAGATCACTCTACATTTTTAGATTAATTGACTATTACATGCTTTGATTTGATTCCATTAAAGGCGTTGATTTGTCCCTGTGTTTATTCCTTTATTTGATTATTTCTTATATAGTTATTAATTGATATAACTATTTATATCAGAACTATAGGCTATTATATTAAATGAAATGTTTATAACTATTTCCTAACTTCTTGATTACAAACTAATATGTAAACTGAAGTTTTCGATCAATGTTTTGATGTTTTAAACACTGATTAGCGTCTGACGAAAAACTTTTCGGCAAACTGTATACATAAAATTCTCAATAGTTTGCCATTAATTGATAATTACTTTTTTTTCTCCATAAGATTTTATTGAGGGCTTCTGGTTAAGTTTCCTAGTGTTTTAACTTTTGTGATTAACAGATGTTCAAATGTCTTCTTTTAATAACTTTCCAAGAAATGCTTGTAACTCTTACAATTACACTGATCACCTTACTTTTATAACCAATTGATTATTGCTTCTATTTTCTCATCTATTATTGCATTAAAAACTTGCAGTTATAACCTGACTATTAACTAAAAATTGACTATCTGAAGTCTTCTATCATTTCTCACATTTGCAAAGATTTCGAAAGTACTTCTGAATTCTTGATAAATATTTTATTACATGATTTTAGGATTTTTTCGAATTTTCCAGATTGTTGGCTGACTGTCATCCTTCTATAGCTTTAGCTTTTCGTGACTTAGGAAATTTTACAAGCTTTTCAAATTTTTAAAAACCATTCATTGATAACCATAATTTTTACTATACTTTTAACAATTCACTTGCTTCTACGTGTCTTTTAATGACTACTCTCAATCAAATTTATTTCATTTTTTTACTATCTGTTGAATGAAATGATTCTAATTCTAGACCTTATTATTTTTGCTATTATTTATAGTTTTGAATGCTGGTTGGATACATCTAAACACTTTATGTGAATTGTTATGCTGACAACCAATATGCATCTAATCTATAAGATTTCTTTTTTCTTTTATTCCCGCTTCTCTAGTAATCCCGCCTCTATTTCATAGCTTCGAAAATAATCCCGCTTCCCCAGTAATCCCTCATGCATGATTCACCATTCAAAGCGCCCGAGGAGATAGCCGAAGAAGGTAAAGTTCACAAGGAAAAATGTAGTTCCCGAGAAGGAAAGTGCGGATGATGATGGCATTGTTGATGTCATCGGGCATGATCAGGTTTATTGAAACTGACACTCAATGCAATGCTCTGTTTTCATTATTTTCATCATCATTTTGTTGCAAGATATTAATTATTCAGTTTGTTGTACCTTCAAGTCATTAAATAATTTTTGAAATAGTCGACAACTTCTTGTTAAAAACCAGTTAGTTAGACATATCCGGCATTCGAGGTATGTATCTAATTAGCTGATTTTTAACAAGAAGTTGTCGACTATTTCAACAATATGCATTTTTATTCGTCGCGGTTCTTATTATCAAGTTCATTAACAAGCTGCGGTTTCCAAAGACTCAATAAATATTTTTTGTCATTTAATCATTGACTTGATAACGAGGTATGCTCGAAACGTCGTTATTCGAAATTTATAGTTATTTTCTATTATGTTGTACCGCACGCAATCTAGAATATAGACAGTATTGTTAAAACATTCAAATATATAATAACGGGAATAACTTTTGAGATTTGGAGCCTGACTTTCATCTTAATATATCGTTGAATCTAAGCAGTTTAGTCGCAATATTCTTACAAACTATACTTTTATACTAAATTGTGCATTTTAGTGGCAACCCTTTACATAAATAGCGTAAAGCAAATCTTGCTAGCTCAGATTAACAAAGCAAAGAAATGTCCTTAAAAAATGATACACTCAAACTTATGATTGACATAATCATAGGTTACTCAGGGTAGCACCTCACTCTTCTTCAAAGCTTTTTATAAAAAGTGTTCAGTTTTCTGTTATTGACTTTATCCTCTATAACATTCACACTTTTCATTTAGGAATCAATTAGCTACACGTTCTACTTTCGTTGGCATTCCTTTGTTATTCCATGACCAAAACATTACAAATTATAACATAACAAATAAAGTAATAGTTTGCTAATTGATATTTGTCAAGTGCTTCTATATTCAATAAATTTTATGACACCAGAAGCTGTTTCAAACTTTGCTTGGAATTCTTTTTAAAAAAAACAAAGGACTTATTTTGAAGAACAATAAGTTGAATTGACTAGATAAATGCTCGTGATCTATTGAAAATAAAAAAGGTAGGTCTTTGCTGGGTGTTTCCATATGATCTTTCCAAAATTTAAGAAGATAGAGTTTGTTTAAATTAACTTTAATTGCCATCAGAATGTCATTCTTGTAGGTTGAATAGCAACAGTTATTATGCTATCGTAGATATTTTCTGTCTTGCATTTCAGTGAGTAAGAATCATAGGTGGTCTTATGAAATCGACTTCAGCTATCAGCTCTGACGTGTTTGTCCAGGGAGGAGGTATGCATTTGGACCACGGGTGACGGATGGTGAATTGCCCCATTATAGGCTGTCATAATAATCGTTTTGATTAACAATGCAATCATTTTCTAACGGCAAACCTTCGCTTTCCCTCATTTTCTTTCCGCTTCCCTTAATTAAATGTGCCTCTAAATGTTCGTTTTTGGGATCTTTTAAAGCTGCATGTTGGATCTTCGATTATTAACCTTTTAAAGGCATGTTCATTAAGTTTTTATTTATTAGCAAACCAAAACTTTTTTGATAAGATCCACGTCAATAAAACCAAGTTGAAAACCTGAGATGGATCCTCATTTTTAGCAACTCAGATATAGAAACCCACTTCCCCTACCACAGTTATGTATGATTCATTTCCCCAACCCTGGCTATGAAGCTGTGGGATTTCGATCGTCGGAACAATACTGACTTATGTGCACTTTGTTTTACAAAATATCTGCATTTTTTCTGATCTGATTATTGGCATTACTGCCATATAATACCGAAACTCGGCATCGGTAATATCTGGCACATAATAACCGAGCCCCGGACTGAATCTTAGTGGCCACGCCGATTGCAGAATTAATTCCAAGAGCCATTGGGAAATATAACCTAAACTTATGTTGAAAAGAATCTATAGAAAACTATAACCTAAACCAAATTGATTTGACCAAATGCTAATAACGATCAAATTGTTAATAGAACAAGTTCGGCTAGCAGTAAAAGTGAAAGTAAGGCTGTTCTATAGTGTAACCATGGTACAAAAAATAAACCTAAAAATCTAGTGATTTTTATAACTTTAGTTATGCAAAATTATCGTAATCTTTACAATTCAATTGCCCAACTACAGAATCATCCTGGTAACTCGAATTCAGATTACAGAATTGTTGTCAACCTCCCTCAAGCCAAGTAAATTTTACTATAAAACCTCATATTTAATGAGTTTAAAATGGGCGCAGTCAGAAAATTGAGGGTACTCAACTAGTCTTGATCCCCTATACTTGCAACTCTGTTTCTTCAAAAATTATTTTAAAAAATTGTAGCTTGTTTTCAATTATAGACAATTTTTGGGACAGATGTAAAGTTACATGCTTTTATCAATTAAAAACCATGTCTCATAATTTACATATATAAAGTAAAAGAGTTAATGCCATAATTTTACAATAAAAATCAGTATCTGACTTTATTTTCAAAATAAAGGTAATAAGATTTCTTCAACTTCCTCAAGTTTCAAATTTTTTTCTACAACCTTCCACCAATCCCTGGACGTGGGGCCGTCAAACTCCCAATTACTCGAACTATTATCCATTCACTTTCAGCCTTTTTCAATACTTTCGAACCTCCTATATCTCGATCAATCGTTAACTCATACATTTTTTATTTAACGTTTGAGTTATGAATAATTACCAACCTATTTTATTGACGTTTTAAAGGCGAGAGTGTTTGAGAAAAAGAATGCGGAAAGACGTAGGCCATCTGAAACCAAAACACTGTTTGCCCTTCCGTACTAGCACTGTGAAACCGGGACGATCTTGCTCTGCTATCCGGAACAGTTTTTGACCCTGCTTTGAAAGCGAACGAATTTTGTACGGTCAGGGTTCCGTTTTGAACCGGACAGTATAAACACCTATCCGAGACGATATTGTCATATTGTCACGGGTTCACAAAGAGGTCTTTTGTATGGCTGTTTCAGGTAATCGAGGCTTTGATAATGGCGCAACTACGTTATCAAATTCTGAAGAAAAGGAAATTCTGAAGAAAAGACGACCACAGAAAAGGCTTGTATTGTTTCCCAGTCCAAGCCTTGATTGGACTTTGCAGTTTTGTTGTCTAAAATAACACTGAAAATTAAAGCCACCTTGTCGTTCGTCCAAGTAAAGTTATTATCGTCCTTCCGCTCCATTTTAGCTCTCAATAAAATTTAGATTGTTGACTTCGACGGCAAAATAAAAGCCTCGGTTGACTAAATACAGCTTCTTCTAAACATTGTTCTACCATTAAATTAAGGTCGTACCGGTACAGTGTAAACGGAACGGCTAAACGGAACAATTTTGTCTAAGTTGATTTATTTCAGATTATTATTCAAACATTTGAATTTCAAATTGACGAAAACTGGCTTGAAAGTTTCATCGTTCTACCAATATGCCAGAAATAAAAAAAAATAGGCAAGAATTTCTTCAAATCGTTTAATTGCTGGCTGCTTATTGGCCTGCTCAACAGCAACAGTTTTAAGCAGATGCACTAACAGGATCTCGCATGCTCTTGCAAGCTTCGATAGCAACTTACGTAATCATAGAGTTTCTGTGCGATAGCCAGTAATGCCTCATAAGTACCTCAGTCTAAATAAAGCCTTTGGTGAAGTTTTAAAACTAGGTCTACATTTCACTTTATCTAGCACTTCAGATTACGTCAGGAAACCAAGTTTCAGTTAGACAACTTGAATAGTTACAAACTTACAGTGCAAGACCCAATATAGGACTGGGTACAAGAACCATAGTTTAAAAATTGCTTTTGTGAAATTTTTAAAGCTTTTTTGCATATCATTTTATCGAGCACGTCAAATAACGCCAGAAAAAAGTTTCAGCTTTATAACTTGCAATGTTAAGGAGGTTGTAGTGCTATACCAGAAAGAGGACTGGGTACCAGTACCCCAGTCCAAAAATAGCTTTTGGGGGCTTTTTTAAAGCTTGATATGAATTTCATGTTATTCAGCATATCGGATTGTGTACTTGTACAAAACTTCATGCTATTATTATAACATGCACAATTGCTATTATCATATCATAACTGCTATGCGTCTGACGAAAAGTTTCCAAAGCCATAACTTTTTGCTTATAGGTCAGATCACATTGCTTTTTTTAAATCTTTTGCTCAGTTTTGCATGTTCTTTCCGAAAGTATCATCAGATTTGAAAAATTCGAAAGTTGAAATTTTGCTGACCGTGCATTTTTCATGCTTCCGGAAACGCAACTTTCGGTCATTTGCCAGAATGTTCCAAGGGCTTAGAATGATAAGTGGCCTTTACTCTTATGATTTAAACTTTAAAAACTTCGGTTACCCAGTTTGCTAGAATGTTATGCAAAATTCCCTGTCTATACTGGTCTTATAAATGAAAACGTAAACCTCTCTTACCGAAAGATGGATTTCCTAATTTTTTCTAATCCAGTATCGCTTTTTTGATAAATTTGAAATTTTAAACTTGCTGATAAGAGCACTCTTCGGACAGTCGCTATATTCTTTTGTAATATTCGCAGCGAATTCGCATAAAAATTTCGCCAGTGTAAATTGAACTTCGAATTCGAGAGAAAAATTCGCAGCTAAAAAATTCGGGGCGAAAAATTCGCTTTGCTCGAAAAATTCGTCTCGTGTTTATCAGGCTTAAATCAGGCTTTAGAGATTGCTTGCAGAGCAAATAGCCTTAAGGCATCTAATGAATAGCTTAGCCACTTTTTAGCGCAGGTAACAACTGCGGTAGAAGTTATAAAAAATCAGTGTCGCTTATATTGTTTTTCATTGAAAATAAGCCATCAAATTTTAAATATTTTTAAATGCTTGAGGGCAGCATCATTCTAAAGCACCCCGACTTCTACTCATATGAAAAAACTCTACTTGTGTTTTGACGTAATGTAAACGTAGGTGCCAATCCAAAAATTTTTTGTAACAATGAAGATATTTATAATTCTTATGATTGGAGCTGCAAGCCAGATATTCAGTCATCACATTTCGTCACAATTTAATTTCCTCTATCTTGAAATATTCTTAACTAAAGTTGATTACCTTGCTTGTCATTGTTGCAGTGGTCAAGATTCAATTAGACCTTTTCCTTCTTGAAATTTGTTGAAAGTTCAGAATCACGGTCCCATACATAGCTCTTCGTTTGCAAAAACATTTTTTGTGAGGCTACAAAAAAAATATTTTTGGTAATTTAAAATGGCACAGAAACAAATTATCTGATAAGAACAAAGTTGAAAAGTTCCAAGTTCAGTCTTTCGCATGACTTTCTGGATTCTTGTTAAATAAAGCAGTCATTCTCATTCAGTTTCTTAAATGCTTTAGATGAAAAAGTCATGTTAACCAAAGATTGTTTAAGCAGATGAACAGGCAAAAAACTTTTGCTGTTCGTGCAATTAGCACAGTAACGTTTCTAAAGCTTAATTGATCAATTCATAAAAACATTCCTATATTCAGCCAGTATGGGAGTTCTCGATAGAGACCTAAAATATCAACCTTGCCCTCAAGGCAGCTTTATAAAAAGGCTTTTAGGAAGTTTTCAACAAGAGACGAACTGCTACGTTGAAAAACTCAACTTACAATTATGTAACCACCTTCCACCTTTCCGCAGATGATAACACAAAAAATATCGGTGAAGGCTACATTCGTCATTCATGCTAATTACATTACCTTAGTGACATAGATTGTCATTCATAAAACTGAATAACAATTCTGAGGCGTGGCTTTGAAGATATCCCAATTTAGGGTTCGTATTTGTCTAGACTTATCTTGAACAAAGCAGTCATACTGTATCACGGTTAGCGCTAAACGTTAATTAATAGCATGTAGTATATAGGTCGAAAATCATTCAAGAAAACACCGACCTGCCCAGAATGCTTATCAAAATGAACGACTCTGCACTTAACTCGTAGGGGCCTCCCTATAGTAGTTGTAATTCACGCATTCAAGCACAATTTTTTTACTTTTCACGCATTTACGCACTGCAAGATTGGATTTTCGCGTACACGCAAGCAATAAATGCAATTTCAGCTATTGCTCCTCAGAGCCCGGTTTGAAGTACTACAACACTAGTTTCAAACTGGCGTCACTTTCGATCCACAACTAGATACATAGATTCGTTTATATCTATAATCATCAGAAGATTAATGTGGATTGTGCTGTATTGTGCTGTGTTGTTCTGTATTGTGTATTTATAGCGTATTATGCAAAGTTTTGGAATATCTGTAATGTTGGTTTGTGGAGGCAACTCGATAACGTTATGTTTTTTGCCTCCATCTCAACAATGATCAACTGGAGTCTTTCTATATTTGTTTTTATTGTGATAGAAAAAGATTATGTGGAGATTTAGACTCCGAGGGTTATCAAAAAAGGTTGTATGCAACTACTTGCAAGCAACTTGCCATCTTGTAAAGTTCTATTGTTCAAGTCATCTCAAAATTGTGTAAAGGAGAAGGTTTATTCTGTAATTTATGCTTTAAGTTCCCCATCTAATTAAAACAATAATCTAATTGTTTTAATCTCCTCCTTGAATCATTCCAGATCGATCATTTTGAACTATTTTGTAGAAAGTTTAACAATATTTAAAGTAGGTGGTCTTGATTCTCAATATTATTGTCCATTAAATTTGCGTAGGGCTTGAAACAAATAATCCTTCCAAAAATCTATAAATTTTAGATGAATCATCCAGTAAATAAAAAACACACGAGCTAACTTGGCGTGATTTTTACAGGAAAGACAAAAACCAAGAATTACAAGAAAAAAAACTCGTGTATCCATAAACATAAACTCTTAAACTTTAAAGAAGCATTTTAATATAGCAATTTTCTAGACTCAAGATTTCAAAGAATCTCATATAAACGAAGCAAAGCTTTTCTTGAATGTGGAAAACAATGGATTTTCGGAAATTTACTTGAAATATTGCATTTTGGAAGCTATACAGACATGTTGTTCTCCTTTTATCCATAAAAAGGTAAAAAGACTCTTTTATCTCTGATGCATGCCATTGATGCTTACCACAAATTTTTGAAAAAGCTGAATCCAATTCGTTATTTTGAAAATTGTTTTACACGTAGTCTAATTAATTGAAAAATGTTCACTAACAGCAAATCTTGTGAAACTTTGGACTATACAAACTTATAATTGGCTTACTTCTTCTGCAAGCATACCAAGCACCCTTTATTACAGGGTGGGATTTTTGAAAAACATAATTGACCTGTTATTTGCTTGACATTATAAATCCATTTCCGTAAAAATAAAACTTAACTATGAGTGGTATTTTCAGAATGGTAAACATGTCTAGACAGCTGGGAATCCGCGCCCCATATCCACTTAAAGAAAAAATGCTGAATCCATCCACGAGGGAGGTGTCTTTGATAATCAGCTAGATAAGTGCTTCATTCTTATGTAGCTTTGCTTCGTAGCTTACTGACATGAATAACTAGGTCATTCTGCTTCATGGTTTTACATGCAAATCCGACTTGCTTTTGAAATGTATTTTAAAGTTATTTACCAAAAAGTGACCTGAAATTGGGTTGCCTTGGCATAGAGACGTTGTCTAGTTAGAGTTTCTTATTTGCTTTTCTATCTAACTTCTAGTGTTGCACAAAATTCAAAGAAAATGAAAATGGAAGTTAATATGTAGCATTTAGTACTATCAGAGGAAAGTCTGCTTTCCAATATGACCTGCATATCTCTACAAGGTGTTCTCTATACAGAATCTAAGCCTTATGCCGATGTATTTGCATTGCTTCTGGATACTTTTTCATTTCCTAACCAAATAATGTCATTATTTCAGCTTTCATGATGTTGTTAAATGGTGCCAACAATATACATTAGTCAACATTTTCAAAATTGTCAAATTTTAAGGAACATCATTTCTTGAATCCAAACCATACATTTTACAGAAATGAATATACACAAGGAAAAAGTATGGGTCAAAAATGTTTCCAAAAGTTTCTAGCTACATATGATCATTCATTGTGAACCATTTTAGAAAAAATTAGGGGAGTAAGTCCTATTCATTTTGATTTCTTAGAGAGATTAGGTCAGCTTCCACAATGGCAGTATCAAGAGAATAGTTGCTACAGTATGCAAAATTTTTCATATCATTTGATATTTTGTGCTACAATGATAGTATCTTCATAACGCAACCTTCTTAGGTTTGCATATCATTTTCTGTTAGCAAAGTTAATGAGACTGAAAGCCCTACTGCCAATGCAACAAGTGTTTGACCCATTCGGGACATTCTGAGTTTTGTTTTGGATCCATTGGAAAAATCCCTTGCTAAAATCAATATGCATTAGACTGGTAGAGTGTCATTATTAACCGTAGCGTAGATAGAAAAATTCATAAGAGGGGCAAAAAAATTATATTTTCCGATAAAAATCTAATAACCATCTAATTTTTCATAAACCTTAGCAAAATATAACGACATTGATATTGAAATTAAACAGGAGATAAACTCTTAACACTTTTTCAAAATTACATTACAGCAGGCCCGTCGGAACCGTAGTCATAATTGTCAAACTGCAGAATGTTTCCTTTATAACAGTATAATGAATGAGAAAGAAAACAATGGGCACCACCCCCCCCCCCCCCCCAATATGAATTTCGTTCCGATGGCACTGTACTACTTTAAGATTTTCTAGTCCTCTTCTCTAAAATAGGCATTTTCATTACAATACCTAATTGAAATAGATTTCCAGTCTGATTCAGAACAACGGCAGAGATCGTTATATTCACTTTTACCTCACAAATCTTACCTCACAAAGGTATCAAGGACAAATAAGACAACTATGTAATATTTCAAACAAGATCAGAAAATTTCCAACAAGATAATTGTTTAATTGTTCTTCCCCTCTGATGGATTGGTATGAGTTTGACTGAATTTATCAGATGAACAGATATTTTGGACAAATATCGTAAAAAGTTGAAAATTTTACAATAATTAAACAACAAGAGAATGACACAAAAGCATTTTTCTAGCAGCAGAATTTAGCGTATAGCAGAACCTCGAACGTTGGACATCTTTGGTATCATTAGAGCATCATGGGTTTTAGAAGAAGCAGATGGTGCAGATGGTTTTGGGTTCAACGAAAATTAAACGTTTGAGGATTTCATGCATCCCCTTTACTCATTATTCATCGGCTTAATATTCTTACTACTGCTTAATACTGGGATCAAAATAACTGAACTTTTGTGTTGTAGCATCTGAACTGAATATTTAAGCTGATATAAAAATAGTACTAGAAAGAAACGCAAAAAGTTCTCAGAAAATGTTGGCATACAATACGTCCATCAACATATTATTGTATGTTGACCAGCAACTTATATGATGAACAAGTGGCTTACAATCATCTAGCTGAAAAGCGTAGCATGGATACAATGGCGGCGCTAGTCACTAAGCTCTGGGGAGGACAGACCAAAAACGTTTAAGCCACGCCCTTTTAACCACCAGAAGACGCCCTTTTACCACCAGGAAACGCCAATTTTATCCGAAGGGAACGCCTATGACTAAATTTTGTTTGAAAATTGGCAGTTTGAAAATCATAGGATTACATCACAAAAAGTACGGTGTCAAAATATTACCCCTCCCCCGAAATTTTCTCATCGAATTTAGACGAAATACAAAATCGATTCTGCTGAGAACTGGGAGGGGGGGCGTGTCCCCCCAGGCCCCCCGGTGGCGCCGCTACTGCATGGATAAGAGAATGAATTGCTTTGTGAAAATGTGAAGGTCATAGAATGCCTTTGAAAATGACAAATAAGATATCCAGCAAGCCAACAAGGTATTTGATAAGGATAAAGAGCTTACAAACAGGTATCTATGGTCCCTTAGTCAACAATTGCAATCAATATAATCCACTCATAATACACTTTTTACCAATAATATGAAAACATTTTATCATCTTGATTTTCAATCTTCAGATAAGATAACTTACTTTCTTGAATAGCAATGAAAAAGTACTAAAGAATCTACCTCTAAAAAGTACTTGAGACTATTCAAAACTATAGCTCTGTTTGATTCAGGGTTTTTAAAAAGGAAAAAACTGTTTGGCTTCGTAGACTAGATATTAAGATGAATGGTTGAATACGTCATTTGTTCTGGATAAAGCCAAGAGCAAAAACCAGAAAAAGCCGTAAGTCACCTTTACCCTTTTAGTTGCGCAAGGAATGTTGAAAAAATTTTCAGCCATATATTTATCATAGTGACGGTTGATTTTTGTGGTTTGTGAACCAAGAATATTTGGTCGGCTAAGAAGCAGACAGAAGTCCGCAAATAGTTCGACTGCTATAAAAGCAAAGATGGCACTTGCATTTGTCAGCTTACATTCAGGTCAAACAGAGTGTACAAGGTTGATCGACTGGGTTGAGGAAAGTCGAGTATTCTGATACCAAGACAATTGGCTAAGAGTCTTTGATCAGTGTTAACATACAAACGAACCTTCACAATGTTCTTGTCAATAATCGCAAGTGTCTTACTGACATGTGTTCGTGCAAATATGAAAGAAAAAGGTATGTAAAATCAAAGTTTTCTAGAACTTACAAAATTTAAGACAAAATTAGCATATACTTAATTGACGTTATTCTGATGCTTGTGAGCCAATTTTTATTTAAGTCTACTTTAAATTAAAAGACTAATTAATCATGTAACATACTGCTTTGGGAAAATGAACGGTTATATTCAAATGACAATAAAAAATTAGATTGACGGTTTTTAAGTTTCATTAATATTTTTTCCGTTTTACCAAAAAAATATTCAAGAAAGCGTGAAATCAATGAAAAGTAAATGTGAAATAAAAGCAAGATGTTTAAGGTTAGAATTTTTTTTAGTCCTGCAGCCTGAAAACTCGCTGAATTTGGATATCAGGAATGCACGGATCGTAAAAAAAAAATAAAAATTCTCGACCTGTATTCCACTAAGTAGTAGATATGCAGAGGGTTACAACTTTTTTTTCTGCTTAACAAATGGCAAATATTTCTTTTTTTCTGTCTACGCCAAAAATGACTCTGTTTTCCGGAAGAATTTTTTATCCAATTTCCATTTTCTGTTGTAAAAGAATGCGGATTCTGTCTTTCTATATACGAAATTATTCCCTTTGATTCATGCATAAATCACAGAAAGGTCCCAAGTTTTAGCTTTTCGCTGTTGTGTGATAGGGTAAGAAGATATGTACATTTTATGAGCCTGCACCACTTTTTTTTACAATCAAAAGAGTCGCTGCGAATGAAGATAAAAAGTTTTATTGGTATTATTTAGCGATTTTAGGACTATCTTTAATAGCTGAAGGTTTCAGATCGTAACAAAAACAAGACGGCTTATTACTCTTCGATAAAAAATAAGGTTTATGAAATTTTTTTTGGTAAATGTGGGCAATCAAATGCCCCAATAGCTCGAGGTATTCCGTTTGTCAAAATCTTCCTGCATTATTTGACACGTTCACACTGTTGTAGTAGCCGATTTTGGGGTAGTAAAATCTTATTCAAAAGAAATTGTTATGAAAAATGATTATGTACACTATATACTACAGGAGAATATTTGCTTCGCAACAAGATAGCGTTATAAAATTGGTGTGTCATCGAAACTGCCAAGCGATGATAATTGAGACTTAAAAAGGAGGTAGAATGAATGGGTAGTTTATTTCAATTTCATTAACAGTTCAATTTATTTTTTGCACCGATTCCAATTTAATATTTTCCCTAACAAGAAATCTTCGACGGATTTGAATCTTTTTCTGGACAGTTTTCTTAATTCACCGCTAATGAGCTCTAACTCAAATCAAACTATTGTCCGCATTGATGTTTGGGAAATCCAAGGGGCAAAATACAACGCTCGTATAATGAATGGATCATCTGGTCTCTAACTTAACATATAACTAAGATTACATTCAAAGACTTTATAAAGAATAGAACCAGCAAACAAAGATTCAAAAAAAATTTCAGGCAATGTCATGCTGAAATTAATTTTTCATCATTTGAAATTATCATTTCAGTTAACCTGAAACCTTAAATATTACAAAGTTATAGTCATCGATCTGCAATCCACATCATCGGGTTAAGTTTTTAAGCAAAAAAGCTGCTAATTTTCTTGCCTTCACGCAGGAAGTTGGTTGGTTTTGCCCAGGAATTACAGGAAACAGAAATTTTTTTTGATTCGTTACCAATGAAGCTCTTGTCAGACAGCTTGTAAAACCGGGTCGCTGCTTGTCTGAGATATGTTAAAATTTCTTATTAGTCGATTTTATTCTTAAAGTTTGTCCATCAGTTTTTGTCGTTAGATTAGTGCACGCTAACTGAGTTGGTCTTGTTCTTTAATTACACCTTGTTTGGTGCAGTGTGTAGAAAGACGTGCATATGATGTAATCAGTTTGTGGGCTAGAGTACGTGCAAGGACGGGATGAATGAACTTTTGAGTACAGTAGACTCTGGTTGCTTGAAAAATGTCCCTTGTAAACCTGTGACTGTAAACGGAGTGTGACTGTAAACGGAGCAAAATTGAATAGTTTTGCTTTTTTGGGTCTAAATTTGATCAGACAGTAACCAGTAGTGTGACTATAAGCGGAGTCGATTGTATTCAACTTACACGAGCACGATTGCAGATTCAATGCACGATCAGGCAATGTTACTTTATTTATGAAGCTCAATGCATGGTTTTGGGGGTGCTTGTAGCTTGGTACTTATGCATAGCCAGATCTCAGAAAAAATTTTAAATTTTTGCTACAATGATTTTGAAGTAAAATATGTTGCTTTTTGATAGTCAAGCCTTGGTGGTGGTTTTAGTTAGAGTTAGATAAAGAGAAGATACTTTCCTTTCATCAGCATTTCTGTAAGCGTTAATAAAACTTTAGACACAGACACTTCTTACTCGTTTAAAAATATGGTAAATGATTCGTCTTGAATTGAACTCAGGACCTTGGCCTTTACGTTGATCTTGGTTCTTATGTTGATGAGATTTTGATGTGGGCTCGGAACCACAACACATATCGATTAAATCAATGGAACATATGGCTTGCGAATCTGTGTCACGCCAAACCTGAAACATAATATTAATTAAACTGGCTAAGCTTTGACAATTTTTGGTTCAAAGATTAAATCATTTATGCTAGCTTGTGAGTCTGAAACTCTGCATATTCAGATATTTGTTCCTAATTACCTTGAGGTTGTCATTTTTCGAGGATGCAATCTTGTAAAATCAGGCCTAGACATCCAATTCTATCTATTCTACCAATTTCCTTACCCTGCTTTTTCCTTTTCTTGATATCTGCAAGTCTACTCTCGTTCTTAAGCTACGACCACAGACGTCATCAAGAATACTTCTATTCTGCCGTGATGAGATCTACCAACTGGCATGACATCCCACTCTTCTTGGGAGAATTTTTTTCATCTAATAATAACATGGACTAGTGACATACATAGGCAACAAATAAAGACTCTGCAGTTTTCATTTCATTCCCTTCTTTGACACGAGGCAATACGTTCTGATACGAAGTACGGAGCTCTGAAAATCAAAAGCAGACAAGGACAGAAAACACTTGAAATATTTCACGACTTTTCTCCCCTGTGTATAATCAGTTAACAAAACAGGTTTTTGTCTTCATAGAGGTGCTTTTGGAGCCGTTCTGCTCTGACACAACAGAGAATCCTTTTGCAAACTGCCAAAAGCTGCGATTTGCCGGGAGATGCAGAGCCTCTCATCTCATGAGAGAATGGTGTCCGAAAACATGCAAGTTCTGCATAAGTAAGTGCATTTTACGATCTTTGTACCATGAAGCTTGTTTGAAAAAGGATAACAATGGAACTTCTGTGTTTGCATCTTTATAGATAAGGCTATTGCAGCATAGTTTGAATTCAGCATACTTTAACGCACTTCTTCACTAGCGTCATTTTATCTGATTTAGAAAGTCGAGTACCAGCGCCTGTAGACTGCCGCCTAACAATGTTTGGATGCTGTGCTGATGGCATACAAGCAGCCAAAGGAAAAAATGGCCTTGGGTGTCCTGGTGAGAGCTACTTGTCTATTTATCTCTACACTAGTTATTGAATGCCAGTATCAACACAATCTTCCCAGAATCAGACTTTTATGGGGAAGAGGACGGAGACCTTTATATGTTTAGATAGCAACAAAGTTAAGCAAATATAGTGTTCACTGTTCGAGGAGATTTCCTCCATATCTAACGACTCCTGAGTACCATAAGGGCGATATGTAACATTTTATAGTTAAATCAATTCTGATAGTGGAAACAAGATGCTAAGTGTTGGGATTTGCAACATACTTCTTTCAAAAGGCGATAAGAGTAGGATAATAAAATTAATACCAAACAGTTTTAATAACCTTGACTTTGGCCTAAAAATTATATATAGACTAAATTCATATATTTATATAGGCTACGAGAGTTATTAATGTACTTCCGAAAACTACAGAAAGCTCTGTTCAGGATAATAAGATACATTAATTTCCTGGCTTAAAGATTTGCAATTTGGTATATAGGCTTTTAGCAATGAGTTAGATCTTTATTATACAAACAATTTTGAAATTTCTTCACAGAAAATTGCAAAGATTACGACAAGCGATACTGCAAATTCTACGCTGATAATAAATTTTGTGAAATGAAACCATATTTTAAAACTATGGAAAGGTTATGTCCAGAGTCGTGTAACTTATGTGGGAAGAAGATTGTCAATGGCTGTTACAATAAACTGTCAGATTCATATTGCAAAAGGCTGGGAAGTTATGGCTACTGTAGAATAAAGAAATTGCAGTCTACAATGCAGAAGAATTGCGCCCTCACCTGCGAGACATGTGGTGACAATGTCCCGAAACTCAAAGATGTAATGCCCAAATGTGCCGAAACTGGTTGTTGTTGGGACAAAGCGACCCCAATCAGTAAAGGTTGCCCGGGTAATTTATCTAATTTTTCTCATTTTATTTTCAAAAAAGTGAATTTTTAATTACATAGACCTGAAGCAGCAACACGAATATATAGGTGTCACGTGCAATAAAAAGTATTGATGCTGGGAACTCTGCCACAAAATGTGTGACAAGGAGCTTGTGTGGTCAAAGCAAATAGGGTAGTGGTTGCTGCCTTTGAGCACAGATGATAATATAAAGCAGACACATATCATGCTATAGATAAAGTTAAAGGCGTACGAAGCAACTGTTTATGTACGCAATTAGCCTGAAATTTAACCTTAAATCCACAGCTCTAAACAATAGACACCTTTAAACAATGGATGCCTCCACATATCGGACCCTTCTCAACCTTTAAGTATCGGACACTTCCAAATAACGGGCAGCATTGTAGAAGTGGCCACCAGGTAGCGTGTATCTCACTTTAAGGAACAGGAGTCTTGGTCCAACATCGTCTCCATTGTGTGATGATTTCACTGTGTAGTGTATTGGAATGTGTGCAATTTTAACATGCGTATTCTCTTCAAAGAGGACACCAGTGCATTACATTCCCTTCTCATCCTTAATATATAGCTCTTTTTTGAGATGCTTTTCCTTCTTGCAGTTTGCCGAGACAAGTTTTCGAACACATTTTGCAACCGATTCAAGCCAGAATGCCAACATCTTGACAGAATTCAGTCGGTGCAAATGGCGCTTTTCTGTCCAGCGACGTGTGGTATCTGTAATGGTATGTTCTTCCTTGCGATTTGCTCTGATTTCGTTATCAATTTTTATGCTGAGAAAAAATCCAAAGTACCTTCCAAGATTTTCATAGAAACAAAAAATTCAAAATTTCGAAAAAGGCGTTAAGTGTATAACCATTCCATAAAGAATTTTGGAGATGAAAAGTGCTTTAGCATGATGTTGATGCCTTTTGTGCAATTTTGATCTAACAGTGCGAATGCTTACATTACAAGAGTATATTACAGTTTATTCACAAGAGTATACAAGGATTTTGTCAAAAATTTGCATTATTTATTGGTGGTTCAGATAGATATCACTTTATCGCGAATTAAGGATCTTGTGTTTCTACGCTTATGTGAAATATTCTTCTTCTCTTAATCATAGGAAGAACATGCAAGGACGATCATACCTTTGGTGTTTTCTGCGATGAGTGGAAATCAATGGGAGAATGCAATAACAGCCCGGCAGGAATGAGGTTATTTTGCAGAAAGACATGTGGATTCTGCTCATAGGTGATCGGTAGGGATCTCACAAAGACTTCGTTCTCAAGGCAGTACTGCTTCTTCTTGTCTAATAGGCAAAAAGTCAGCAAATGATTGGATAAATAACACATTTATCCTGAATTATCTTACAGCTGCATTGATATGGCAGTGAACTTTGCATATCTCTGTGCAACATACCCATACAGTGCTCGAAAATACAACAGAAAGTAACTACAGAAAGTATTTAAAAATAATCTATAATTGATGAGTGTTCACAACTGTTAAATTTGATACATTTTAGAAAGTTTTAGATTGCTTCTCTAGCCAACGTTTGACAGCAATTTAAGTTATATGGAATTTTGAGACGAACATTTTTCAAACGAATTTTTGGAAGAATTTGGAAGAATTCAAAATCAAACCTATAAGGAGTTTCCGAGTCTAATCCAACACAGAATCTACCCTATAACAAAAATAGCAATAAAAATCCTTGTAAATGAAATCACAAATGTTGCAGAATAATGCAAAGAAAATTAAGAAGCATGAACAAGAGGTTTTAATTTATTGCTATTGGAATCAGTAATATCATAAATAGCGACACTGAAACGGAATTAAGACGCGTTGGTTTGGCTGTAATCTAAGTCTATTATCGCTTTTCTTAAAATTTATCATAGCACTCGCATTAATTTATTAATTTATTCATTTTTATAGAGCTATAGAAAGGTTTGAAATAAAGTATTTGTTTAGCAAATAAATTCACGTGTTGCTTTGAGGCGGTTTCCACTTTATTCGCTCTGGTCGTGCGACTGAGCGAATGTACATTGGGGCATGCGCAAATTGCACTTCCTCATTCGCTGAGAATGTGCGATCATTTGCTGAGTAGTTCAACTCAGCAACTCAGTTGAACTACTGGGCGACTGGTCGCGTTCGCCGATTCGCTGACGTCGCGCGACCAGAGCGGATCAAGTGGAAACTAGCCTTTAAGCATTAGAAGAGATCAAGAGCCAAGTCGAAAAGCGGATATTGAGGCAGCTTTGGTCTTGAGCATTATTCGACTGCTCTAGCTCTCGTGGAGTGTACTTTATTGAGAACTCATGTGAAACGTGAAATGTAAAGAAAACAAAATTGTGTAAATAACTAAATTTCTTCAAATATTTGTTTCTTCTTTATTACTTTCTCTTTATCAAATTTAAGCCAAAGTTGAATGAAAATTGCATCAGATGAATTTTGACATCACTGATTGGTGAGATCATTTCTATGGTTGAGATCAACTAATGAGTTGATTATTGACAAACAAGCAAAACGTGGTGGCGTAAGCAGTACCATTATAACATCCTCGATTACAGTAAATTCTCTGCTAACAAAACCCCTCCCCCCTTAGGGTTTTTTGTTCTTCAGCACTTTTAAGGGCCTATGAGAGAGGGTGAGCTAAATTGAGAGAAGGGCTTTATGAATATTTTGTAATAAAAAACATTTAAAATAGAAGAATAACTGTTTGTTAGGTGTGAAATAAAAAATACAGAAATTCAGACTTCTTCATCAATAATATTGTCATCGCCATCAGTTATTAATTCTAAAATATCTTTTTGGACCATGTCATCTTCTGAAATCGAGCATTCGAAATAGTCGATTTTGATTAGAAAAATTGAACGACCAATAAATAAAATCAAATTCTCCGTTTTTGGTCAATTTTACTTATTTTGGCATCAGTGAAATTTTGAAGAAGCTAAATTGAGAGAGGGGTTTATTTAATATTTCCCTTCTGAAAAGGGGGCTAACAAAAGAGGGGGCTTAATTGAGAGGGGGCTTGAAAGAGAATGCGGTAATTAAAAAAATACTTGATCACTCTTTCAAGACCTTTTTTGGGGCAAATTCACAGGTTTGTGCCATCTACAGCACTTAAAGTAGTAATCTAAACCCTAAGACACCTGAAAATAACTTGATACTTAGAAACTGAAACTGGATAAAAAGTAGTCCAGAAAAAAAAGCAACATAATTAAACAATTCATTTATGAATCAATTTTCAAATACCAACTTTTTTTTGTTTACCTACAAAATTTCAGTTTATATTGGCGCTGACAAAGAAACCCTGCAGCCATTACATAGAACAAATATTACAAAACAAACATAGAAAGAAATAAGGATAATCTTACACGAGTGAGGATGTTTGTACAGCATAGTCACAAAGTCCCCAAGAAATGAAGCCACGAATGGTGAATGCATTCCCTGCTTTTTAATTCCATGCACGACCAAATGACCCGTAGTAACAACACACCCAAGCCAAAAAAAGTTTTGAAGACGGCCGTGAAGTCTTTTGATAAAAACTCTCCAAAGAACAGGAAAATTGAAGGCAGAATCCTTAAAACCATTTACAGCTACAATGGAAAATTTTGAATGGCTTCCTAGATCCATGTAGATACGACCTCATAGATTCAATAAACTATAACCTCAAGACAGCGAGTCGAATCCACAAATTAGTCTGTATAGAAACTAAGCAGGCTCCTTTCTCATTGTGAGAGAACAAGGCCACCAATAAGCGAATGTTGTATCTAGACATATTGTCATTTCGATGAAATCTGAACTATGAGGAACATCTTATCTGCAGATTTTTATTCGACAAACAGATAACGTCAAACAAGAAACATTTGACGCTTGGCAATTTATTGAAAATGTTCGATTTGAGGAAATATTCTTCATGTTAGCATTTTAATCAATTCAATTAATTCAAAAAATTTCATAAATAGCATGAAAATTTTGTGACGCAATAAATCATTTGATATTAAGAGTATCAATAACTTCTCCCTTCAAGCAATACTCTTAAATGTAAAAGGCGAGCTTCTCTACCGCTAGCGTCTTGTTTCTAGAAAGTACTTCACCAATCTACCATGCATCAAAAGCCTTATCTTTCATATGCCATCACTGATTATGTAGGAAGTTTTCTTGAACTATTACAAGGATATTATCTCTGTTTATCATTGATTTTATTATTATTATTATTTCTGTTTTTCTGCACCTCCAGGCTGAATATAAGTAACATCAAGCGTTGTGTACGAAGACTTCGGTAGAGTCTTCACAACGCTTAATGAAGGCTACAATCTCTACCGAAGTCTTCGTACACAACGTTTGATTTTTGTGAATTTTCAAAAGTATATTCCTCTCCCTCTAAAAAACTGCAGTTGCATCTTTTCAAAGCTCTAATCTTTCTTAGTTGATTCTTGTCAGTCATAACAGTAAACGCTAAAAAGCAGCATTGTTTAGATGAAAGATTAATGCATAGTGTAATGTAATGTAATGTAATGTAATGTAGTGTAGTGTAGTGTAGTGTAGTGTAGTGCAGTACAGTGCAGTGTAGTGTAGTGTAGTGTAGTGTAGTGCAGTGCAGTGCAGTGCAGTGCAGTGCAGTGCAGTGCAGTGCAGTGCAGTGCAGTGTAGTGTAGTGTAGTGTGGTTTTTCCAATGATTTTTCTGAGAAATTTAGGTTGTAATGTTTAATGAAAGGCAACAACCGCGTCATAACTGGTATCTTCATAAGAGCAAAAATATGTGACAAGGAAGTTTTTTTGCTCTTAGTTGAGAAATCTATACAGGTTTACAAATCGTTTCGTGAAAACCTTTTAGAACGAGACTTAATGTAAATTTCAAGACTCCAAAGTGTTTTTGCTACAAGCTGCACGGCCAAATTCAATGGCTAACACTGAGGATTACTGATAAGATATTAATAGAAATACAATCCGAAGCAGAAAGTAACAGAAGAATGGAAAAGTTTGGTCTTCATTTAAAGATGAATCAAATTTTAAACCTTAAAAGTTACATTTTTCTCAAATAGTTTACTAAAAAAACTACAAACAATAAACTACAAATTGACAAGATCAAAACGCAAGCTAACAGTTTCCAATAAGCACTCTTCTATTATGTATGTTGTGATTGACGCCAGAAAAATTATAGGCAAAGTATATATAACCTGAAGGCTGCGCAAATAAATATTATGTATTGCATCTGTTTACGAAAGTCGCCAATCATCGGCAAGACAAAGAAATTTGCAAAAGGGCCTAGAAAATAATGTAAAACAAATGCAAGAAAGTGGTTGAGCGCATATGTTTGAAAAACTTTAAACTCAAAGAGGAAATATTTGTGAAAAAAACGTGTGTTTGTTGATGAATGTCTATTTTGAATATCAAATAATAATTGCAATGCTTCTGCCTACCTTTGTAATTAATGAAGGAACTCAATTCGTTTTGATTAAATCTAAATGAATGTGTTACTCAAAACATACTGCTCTCTGACACACAATTTCAAAGAAAACTAACAATTCACATAAGTAAACAAACAACTATTGACATAAATAAACAGTCTAGCAATGTCACCAAATATTAAAAAAAATTAAAAAAACGACAGCTAGGTTAATCAGGAGGTTCAGGACGTTTTCCTCTCTTTGACTTTGAATGAAGCAAACTTTGCATCAAAGTTGGCAACACAAGCCTTAGCGGTAAGCAGGTATATCGATGTGGCAATTTTCTGTTCAGATTTTCTGACGAAATACATCCTGTTGGTGGACCTTCCTGTACCAGATCTGGACTGCAGAGTCTCTTTTCCTCTAAATGATTGTTATCATATCTTGCCGATACTTTGATTGTTAAAGGCCCATCAGAATTGTCATCTTTATCGTCATCTTCCTCCTCATGTAAGTCAACAATCTCTTGGAAAGCATTTTGGTAATGGCTACCAGCGTAAAAATCTGGCTGTGTCTCTTGACAGAAGCGAAGAGCAAGACTTTCCATTTCATTTATAGGGAATGTTCGGGCTCTTCTGAAACTATTAGACTTTGAATCTTTACGAAGAACGACGGAGTTCTCATTTGCTGTCTTGGTATTGTTGCTAATTTCATTGTTGGTTGGGGCTGTCTCTTTAGGTGGATTGTCGGCGCTACTATCCTTGACATCAGTTTTAGGGGATAGTCCCTCAGCTGTCATTCTACTGCCTTCCAATGGACTATGTTCTTCAGCAAACCTATCGAATGGCGCTGCTCTGTCACTTTGTACCCCTTCATTTTTGCTTAGCTCTGTCAACTTGGCTTCATACACCAAAATAGACCACCGAAGCTCGTCATTTTCTCGCCTAAGACTCTTGTTCTTTTCATAAGCTTGCCTTAGATTAATTTCCAAGTTGTCCATAGCAGCTTCAGCCTCATGAATCCTTTGGCCTTCCATCTCCAACTTTTTCCTCATTGTTTTCAAGTCCCCGATGAGCAGTGCCTTTTGCTTTCTTGCATCAAGTAGCGCCTTTTCAGTAATTGAGACCTTTGTTTGCAGCACAGTCAAGTTTTCCCAGTCTTCTCTTGTCCATACCTTTTCTTGTGCCATATCATACTGCTCCAGCTGTTTCTTGGCTGCATCAAGCTCCTCTGCCAATTGTTCACAATCATTTCTGCAGATGTTATAGTCTTCGTTTTTAATTGCTATCTCATCAACAAGCACATCTCGTTCACAGATCAGCTCCTCATAATTCTCTTTTAACTCTTCAAATTCTATTTCTAGTTCATTATAGTCTCTAAGAACTTTGTTAAAATTACTTCTAAGTACAACATTCTCCTCTTTTTGCCTTCCTACATCCTCCATGAGCTTCATTGTCGTTCTATTTATTTTATAACGGAGCTCCTCTTCTTGTGTTAGTAAATCTTCTATTTGCTTCCTCAGCTCGTTATTAACAGTGCTCAAATCCTGATTCTCGTTTTTCAAACCAATGTTCTCCATTAACGCATCTTCAAGGCTAGACAGCAATTCTTCGTAGTCTAGCTCATCATCGTTTGACACTTCAACCGTTTTATCTTCTACTTCACTTTGTCCTTCTTTCACACACAGTGAAAAACCAGTACAGCTATGTTGCATATTATTAGCATAAGAACTGCCATTACCGATGCACGATTCTTGACATCGTTCATTGCTTAATACTTTACTGTTTATATTATGTAGGAAATTCTGGTAAACATCACTCTGCTCTTCTTGGCAGTCAGAATCAAAAGTAAACGTCATTTCTCCTCGTTCTTCCATAACCCCCTTAAATGCAGTGCCCTCTTTGGATCTGATAAGAGCAAGAATTCTCTGCAAAGATAACCGATCTTGTTCCAAACTTCTGCGGTCATCGATTATTCGTTCTACAAAAGTTCTTAGCTCTTGAAGCTTTGTTTCAAGGGGTTGCCTCTTCTCTTTAGGTATGTCATAAAGATCCAAGTCAATGTCGAAAGCTTGTTCACCTAGTGTTGACGGGTCTATCTTTGCATCAAATTCGACCACTCTTGCCGGAATGTCTTTATCAGTTTCTGACTCTTCGTTTGGTGCAGAAGACTGGCTTTCAGCTTTAGATAACATACCCCTTTTATCACTCTTTACAGCGGCCGCGTCACTCTCAATTTTAATTTCTGCATTACTATGCCGTTTTACAACGATTTGCCTTTTCATTTGATCATCGGTAATACCTTTCACGTAATTTTCTTCTTCTTCCAAGTCATTTTCAATCGAACTTGATACCCCAGTTTCATTTTCATTGAAATAAGCTAACCTCTCTTTATCACAAATGTTTTTATACACATTCAAAAACGTCCTATCAATATCAATTATTGATCTTGGTGACGGTGTATCTTCATGATCTTCGTCGATTGTTGACATTCGTTTAGCAATGTCCAAAGAAAGTGGTGTTGTCTTTTCATTGTCAGCAGATACGATTTCCGTAGGATTTCTTAGCTTTGAATAGAACTGGCTGTCTGTAACGGGAATACATTTTGTTTTGTCTATCTGAGTTCCAATGACGTCTTCTTCATCATTCTCGTGATGACATATTCCATTGCTTTGCTCTACGTTAGTAAGACTGTCGCAGTTATCTTCAATCTCAGTCTCTAATGAATTGTCCAGCCGATCATTTTCTCCAGTAGGGCTATTTTGACTACTAGACCACGGTGATGAACTGCTTGAAGGGTTGGAACGGAAGCTCGCATAGCCTTCTGAATCTACCAATGTATTATTCAGTTCAGGTAATGACATTTGAGAGCTTGAATCGAGGTTAAAAGACGAGCTCTTATCAAGCGATAAAAGCGAATCATAACTCTGAGAATGTGGAGGCCTGGTGTCTTCTTCCTGGAATGTCGAGTTTGATTTTTCCTTTGCTTGAAACAGTGGAAGAGACACAGATCTTTCACGTGATATAGCAGATCCCTTTTCTTGGGTGGAAACACAAAATTCTTCCACAGACATCATTCCTTCGAATCGCGACAAACCTTCCTCGATGTAGGCAGGTGATCATGAAATCCTTTTAGTATGTATATTTTATAAGGCTAATTTCACATGTGATCCAGCAGGTTAAGTCATTTTCTAGACCACATCCAATTGATAACATCGAAGATTGCAAAGCAATGAATTCTGTTTTCCAAATGTAACACCTTTCGAAGAACTTGATAACATTCAAAAGTAGACTTTCAAAATACAGGCGCTAGAGCAGCCTAAAATGCGCTGCAGTTTTGTTTCTCCTACACTTTCAGTACGGAATTTTGTACTATTGTTGACACTTCCAGTATGGAATTTTGTGCTAATGTTGAGAAAGTGCGAACTCTTTATCCATCAAAGTGGGCAACAGCGTGGCGAAAGCGTGCATCATATCAATAGGGTTTGAAAAACAATGAACAATGCTTGTCCACTCCAAGCTGCAGACGCAGTATAAATTCCCTAAGAGACGTGTATTATTACGCCAAAGAGACGAAATCCACGAAATGATGTCAACCTCAATGAGTTGATAATGCAGTCAGCTACACAAAGCTTCAAAGCATGTTGTCAGAAGCTTCAAAGCAAAACCCAACTAAATTTCTTTTGATGACCTGCACTCCAACACGATAAAAACGGTCTTTAGAAAAGAAGCAAAAAAAAGAGAGCATTTTGCCGCGAAATGTCTGCTGTTTCACAATACAATTTATTCATTTCAGCCTGAAATTGTCCTCCCCTGCAGCATATTCAGACTAAATGCAAATTTCGCGAAGATTATGTCTGATATTGACAATAAGGATATGATAAAAAAGATAAGTGCAGCTGCCTTACTTTGTTAAAATTGCGCTCATCGCGATTGGACGAACCTAAATACTTTTGAATCCCCAGCTGAATATGCCAAAGCTAGTATCAATAATAGATGAGCTGATGAGCGAAAGATCTATTCTGTGCTGTTAAGGGAATCTGTGGAGAGATATACTTACTTCTATAAAAAAGCTACAGCTTATCAGGATTACATCATAAACTGGAGCGCATTTAGGCATATTCTAACTGCAGGAACAAAGTACTCAATAAACCAGAATAACAGCAAACACGTAATATTTAACGGCTATACAGGTTTGACCCGAGGCTGTGGTTTTTTACATGAAGAGCAATGGTTGCGCAATATCCCGACAGGGTTTGCAAGCGTAAGATATATACGCAGAAGAGAACATCCTTTGCTACTGCAGATTCTTGGTTGCCAAATTTTCCTGCTAAACAGGGGCATAGCATGCATGCTTAGATTGGGGGTAGGAGGCGCAATGACATTTTTGGTATGCGGCATATCGTTAAGGGTCTACCGGTCATTTTTTAAGGCAAAAGTTGCTGTGTGGTCACAATTTTTTCATTCACACGGTTTAGTTCGATAAGAAAAATTTTAAAAGAACTGATGAAAAATAATTCAAGAAAGGCTCTCGCCACTTACCTAGATTTAGGCCAAAGCGTTCGACTGTGGGCTGAGTGCTTATTGGAAACTTTCACGATGCCTGACATGTTCATCTTTGGTTATGGACATATCATCGACTTCGTTATTCTACATGAGAGGGAAGAAGCAGACATAGACAGAAGGAAGAAAACAACCATGAAGTTTTAACCTGTGGAGAATCAAAATGGAGATCTAATAACTGACAAAGGAACACTTATAATGTAAAATGAATATTTTGTTTGACATAGTTTTTTTCAAACTATCTTATTGGAAACTTGCAACTGGCACTTCTTCTATTACAAATAACTTTCGTAGACATTCGGTTACTTTAGAATAATGTGCTTAAAAATTCGCTTCCTAAATATGTTTTATAACATAAGGTTTCCTTGCAACTCAGATGTTAACAGCTCATTCATAACTAGACTTTTAATATAAGCTGTAGTTCCAATACAAGTTGAGTAAACGTTTCTAATATCACAAACCTTATGTAAAGAATTATACTCGTGGTTTGCCGCGAAAAAATGAACATGAACAAACAAGAAATGCTTTGAAATTTTAGTATCTAATGACATAATTCAGTAGACAAGTACAACCACAAGACCAAGCGATTTATCTTCGCTTGTTAGCTGAACAGAAGATTACTTAAAAAAAAGCCAGAACTCGAAATGACAGTACTTTAAACCTGAATAAAAGCTGTTATGGGAAGCTATGTTTCAGCTAAAGTCTGAGTTCCAGTAACCAGCTAAGTTCTAATTAATTTTTAAAGTTGAAATGCAAAAAGAATAGCAAACCTTGGATGCCCTTTCTAGTCTAAGCTTCATTTTCCGCCTTTTTCAACACGCGCCAAGATTATTGAGGCAATGGCTTTAAAATAGAAGTCAGGCATTCTAAATATTTATAACTTTCCACAGCATTTCGTATCTTTAGCTGGCATTTTTAAAATCATTTTCGAAACCGTTTTGTTGCCTCTAACTTGCTGACGAGAGAAAGAAAATTTTCGCGCCACGAATCAAGATTCATCCCCAGGCCTCTGCAATTGAAGGCGCAATCGTCATTTACAGGACTATCTAAGACAGTGTTTTTCAACCTTTCTTGATCCACAGCACACTCTTCAAAGAAAAGCCACGGGGCACACCACCCACAGACAATGCTAAAAATTATACTTTTTAGCCTGTATCTTAACAATAAAAATATCTTCATCGAATAATCTTGAATAGGAATCGAATAAACACAAATAAAAAGTATTTTATAATATAATACAATATTTGTTCACACAGTGTTAAACATAGGACTGTTTTGATAAACACACAACAGTTTTTAGACCAATTAGGTGAAATTAGAGGAATTTCCACCGGACACCAGACAATACCGCACAACACACTAATGTGCCGCGGCACAGAGGGAGTGAAACTCTTCCGAAGGGTGCCGAATTTTAATTTTTTTTCACTAGAAGTGGCGTTCATTTATGACTTCGCTAAACTTTTCTCCCACTCTGTGAAACCTGGTACGATATTGTCAAAATTTAGTGAGATGTGATAAACGCAACATTTTAGAACACTTTAAATCCTCTTCGATTGTTCCATTCACATTTACACCATTGATGCTATATTCGCTGACAATATGTTCATGGCATGAACACACTAACGCAGTTATTTCAAAGGAAATACCAATTCTTTGAAAAAATAGCAGACTCGTTTAGCACTGTGAGAATTCAGTACAATAATACAATGAAAGAATTTATGGGCTGCAATCCTGTGCACTCACCATCGTTTAAAAGACCCCGTTATCAATTTGCATTACCAGCTGTGACGAAATGGAAATTCTAACTGACGATGTAACACTTAGCGATAAAAGCAAGAATTACAAAAAACCACAAGCTTGGCATAATCTTGGAAAAATTCATTTTCAGTTGAAGGTCAGTGAAAAATGTCTGGGATGCCTGCTCAATGGCAAGAATCAAAAGAAAAGCTTTTCAAAAATGCTACAGGTTTAATGCTAGCAGCTGTAAGGTATGCCTGTAGTAAAAAATCAATAGAATGGCATACCGGACATGTCTCATCCTTGATAAAGGATAAAAAGCATAATGATAATTTAGAAGTTATTCTCAAAATGTGTGAATCCAAGGAATAGGTTCTTTGGGAACAAAAGAGCCAAATTTGGCAGAGATTTTCAGGGAGCGACAATTTCAGAAGATCAGCAATGGCTAACGGAAGTATAACTTGGCGCTTAATTTCAAAATATCTGAAAACACCATAAAAAGCATTACTGGTAGTCAGCACTCACTAGGCAAAGGCTCACAAACTGAGGGAATTACTACTAGCTGGGTTTCAAGATTGATACACGAGGAGTTCACCCGAAGAGTGATCGCCATCACATAAATGTGCGGAAAATTATCAACAAACTTGTCAATTTTTTGTTCGCTTTACCTAACAAACAAACTTGGAAAGGAGCAACTAACTCCAAAAATTAGACGCACCGGACAAATAATAATATCCATTCATACAGAGAGGCCAGATCACCTGTTTTCACAATACTCCAAGATCAAGTTTTATTACAAATAGTTGCGCGGCAACTTAGACATTAGGAGGCAGTGATGGAAATTCATTTTTAGGCGGGAGTGCAATGCCTACTTTTGTAATGCCTACAAGCAAATTTGCTGACAAATGACATAATTTACCGACAAAAGCGTGTCTTATCTGATAATCTATAAAAACCTTGGGACACTCCCCCCATACCCCCGCGATTTCCGCCACTGATAGAAGGGGGTCAGGTTTTTCCAAAAATTTAAGAAAAGAAAATAGCAGCGAGAAACTGGAATGAGTCCGATTATATATTTATTACTGTAGTAAAAATTGACAATAATTGAAAATACTCCAATATCCATATTGTATGATGTCCTTGATCATACATTATTGCTGGGTAGGAAATTTAGGCTAGGGTGCAGTTTGCTTCGATTTCTTCTTCTGTTCAAAATCTTCTCTCTTCTTCTTTAACTTCGATTTCTGCAAAACACAAAAACACAATGGGCTTCAAATCTTATATTTGGATTGTAAATGTTGATAAAAAAACTGTTCTGAAAGGATGGCTTCTATAATTCTTGTTGCAAGGTTAATGTAATGGTGGGTCATTTCGGAAATTGGGAAATTCAGTTTTAGCCATTCTACTTCAAAAGAAACCTGGGGAATACTCTTTAAACGAAACAATGCGAAGGCGCACGATCACGAACATCGTTCCAGTGGAGATGGTAAATTAATGAAAAGGTCGCTTGACCTCTGGGGATTTCAATAGGTCAAAGAGAGGTAAATTTTCGTTGTCAAAACATTAAGTTCATGTACATGTGGAATTCCGACATCGAGTGATGATCATCTATTATTAATACACCAATTTAATGAATTTTACAAAAATTCAAACTCAAAATTTTGCAAAGCATATAGTTAAAACTGTACAGACAATTTGAATTCAGCGTCAGGCTGATTAGGTAACTACGTAAAGGGAATAGAGCAAAGACATCCTTGGCTCTTGAAGTGCATCTCATTTTATTCCGATATCCAAATAATAGTGGTAATTCATAATTTTGTTGGAAATTATTGTATCTACAAATTGTCCTACTGGTGTAACGGTTGAAGAAGAGCAACATTTTCAATTTATCAACGAAATGGACCGATTCCGTGATAATTTTCTTCACTATACCGATTTGTCATCATATAGTATCAGTCGTATAAGAGCCTGTAGTCTGTATGAAAAAAGAAACAAATCAAACATATCGATCTATAACGAGGATATTCTGGCTATTATCAGTCGGATGAGTAATGCCTTAATCTGCTCAAGTGAATCTGTCCAGTTTACGTCATCATGAAATAAGTATAAATGACACTCTAACAGAAGCAAAAGGAGACTTCTTGAAGTTTTGGTGCTAATTCAGAATCTTGAAATTTTAATTAATTAACTAAAACCGTTTAAAAATTTTCCTAAAATGAAACAATTATCCGATTTATTGTTTTTGTGGACGTTTTTACCTACAGCCCAACTATACTGCTTGGGAAACATATACAAAAAAGTGCCTGCCTGAAAATTTAATTCGTTAGTTTGTTGGATATTTCTCGATTGATTAATCGAGAATTTGGTTATGTGTCCGAAAATGCTCCTTTCAAAAAAAGGGAATATCTTAATACGAATTTATTAAATGAGGTGAATTGAAGCCAAATTTAAATCCTGATGTAATGACCAGGTGTCATGCTGATAATTTCTACTTTTGTCGTATTTAATAAGGACGTGGTCACGGGACACAGGAAGCTAATTACAAAGCAGTAAAAGATGCTGTTTTCATAAACGAATACACTTCTGACCTCATACGTGCATGCTATATTCAATACATTGAATATAAGGTATAGGCTTGACTTGAAACTTGAGACGGCAATAAGGATCTTTAAAAATTCTACAGAGGGGTATGGAGACCTTACATACGATCCATTTCAAACCAAAGATAAAATAAAGTTTTTTGCTCGGTAACTCTCAATAGCAAGCAAGTTTCCCATTGATAATATCATCTATCCAATCATGAGAAAATCAAAACACAATCAAACACAATCAAAAACCCACTGCGGCTGCCTTTAAATAAAAATATTGATTCAGATCTTAATGCTTGAGAAAATTATTCGCGAAATGTTCGGATGGTAGAGAACGGTTTCTGCGTTCATCAGAAACTGATCTTAAGATACCGCTGCTAAAAACGATAAATGGCCAAAAGGCTTTTTCTTATCGCGGTCCAAAACTGTGGAACGGTCTAGAAAGGGCTACTAAATTGGCCCCCTCCCTGAAAACCTTCAAAGAACAGCTATAGTCGGGGACAACTTTTATTTCATTTTTACGTTCTCTTTTTATATTGTAAATTAGGTTAGGTTAGGAAATTTTTTTTGTTATTAGTATTAGTGCTTATTTTAATCTTTTAAACAGGTCAGGTTGAAAAACATATATATGTATGAACCTTTAACCTGTATAAATATTATAAAATGAAATGACAAAATGATGAGCTGAGGGCAAAGTTAATGAGGGTTGAGAGATTGAGACAAATAATTGAAAAAAACCAACCTCTTTGGCTTTCTGTTTTTTGGAATATAAAATCTTATCGTACAGCTTTCTCTTTTTCGTTGGCATCATCATTACGGCCAACTTCTTCTCTTCTGACGTCATGTCGTCCCCTTTGCGTTTAAGTGGTTTTTCCTCTGCAAATCAGGAGGGCGTTAGGTTATTATGTGGCCGTAGAAGAAACTAATTTGATTAATTTTCTATCAAAAGAAATTGAGTAAACTGTTGCAAAAATATGAGGCAGAAATTAAGATTTTAAAAAGAGACGAATTTTAATACCTAAGTCAAAAAAATAGAAAATTGGATGATCATTAGAATTTCCGGTGACAAACAGAAGCATAACAATGAAAGAGTTAAAACTTTATTTCTGATAGCAAGCATCTGAAAAAATTGAAATTTCTTGTTATATCAGTTCCTTTAACGCTAATTTTCAATATTAAAGTTCAAATGCACACAATGGTTTGCTACCTTCGTCATTCTTCTTTCCGCTCTTAGCATTTTCTTCGCGAAGAATTTTCTTTTCCATAGCAATCACTTCTTGCCTTTCCGGTGGGACATAATCTTCCTCGGTTTCCTCTACGAACGGTGAGAGATGAGGTGGAAGCGTCGATCCAGGCATGTAGTCATCGATCGGAAGAATCTTTCTTGCATTAACACAATCAAAAACCCACTGCGGCTGTACGTAATGCCTTTAAATTAAAATATTGATTCAGATCTTAATGCTTGTACACAAGATTTGTGAGTAATGAAGAATAGTTTCACTTCATTCGCGTCTTGATGAATAGTGACCGAGAAAGAGTGACAAGTTCAGTGGCGGACACTTGGGGGGCAAGGGGGGCGATCGCCCCCCCCCAATACTTTAGAGAACAGTGGTCTTTTGTTCTAAAAGAATGGGAAATGTGACGTCATCTTATTAAAACAATAGGCTTGCCCCCCAATATTTGACCAAGTGTCCGCCCCTGGACAAGTTGTCTAACAATTCGAAACAAAAATGCGTTTTGCTGGATATTTTTTGTGATGCAGAACAAAATGATATGGAAATTGATTTTTAAAGGTATTTATATTCAAAGTCATCTTTTGTGTCAGATGATAATGTTGCCACGAAGACGTAGAGACTACTTTCTTATTTTGTTCCATATTAACAAAGTTGCAACGAAAAGAGTGCCTGGAAAAAGAATTTAACTGCCACGAAAAATATTCCAGTCTCTAAAAAGTCCAGATTTCAACAAGCCAGATTTCATTATAGTGGAAAGGAAGTCTTGCGAATGTATATGATCTTACCACATGGCAAGCAAAAACATGAAATTTATAGCACTAAAGTCAATTGCAAAATAGGAATTTTTCCTTCAATGACACAGCATGAAGCACGATTGATCTCTTCGATTTATACATGAATGCTTAACGCGAGAAATGAAACTAACGAAATGACACAAACAATATCATCCCAAGCACTTTCACCGTCAAGTACTGCAGATTTTGAGAAAAATGCTGGACCAGCTTTGAGGAAGAAAGTTGTAGGAAGAGAGCCGACCTAAATGTTATACGTAAACAGGAATGTTTTGAAGCACATATTTAACTATCCTGCAACTGTCTACGGGCAAGGCAAGATGAAAACGTATTTGTCACCAATACGCTTTTGGCTTCTTCAAATAAAAGATTGCTTTCCTATCACAGAGAATTTTAAGTTGTGAGCGAGGTTCGAAAAGAAAGGATTCTGTGTACTCCTTGCTTTGCAATTGGTGAGCAAACCTTTGTTCTAACAAAAAGGTATTTTCCTAACGAAAAGTATTTTCGACAAACTTGGAGTGCAGACAACGTGTAAGCTCCTATAGTTAATACGCTTCATAGGGGCTCAGCTCAACAAGTACTTCGTTATTGAAAATTAACTCAATGAAGTTGGATAGACTGAAGGTGTTACCATAGCATAAAATCCCATAAAAAAACAAGCATGACTCAAGATCGTCTGAGTCATTCATTAAGATGCAAACTCCTTTGGGTAAGCTTTTCCCCAAGAAGTTACTTTCGATGTTGAACTAAAAAATGCTAAACAAAAAAATCAAATAGGCGTGAGTAGTAACTTGTGGCTTACAAAAGTAACTTCGCAAAATATACATTTGCAATGGCAAAAATTCTTTACGTCCCAATTACCTGAAAACGACCTGACAAAATATTAAATAAAAACCAGACAGATAATTGAAGCAACGGTTTGTATGTTAACCAAAATCTTATAAGGCGTTTATCGCCATCTCACAGTGGTTCCAGCTCTTTAAAAATATGCCACAAAGATGCTAATTTTTCGATTCCCTAAAGAAAATAAAACAAACAGCAAGACCAAGGAGAAATATTCTTAACAAACAATTTTTCTCGTTAACACATTGTCACTTTCCGTTAGAAGATTATCTCTTTCCTCATTACTTAAGGTTTCCTCAGTTTCAGTTCTTGATTAAGTAAATTTGAATCACTATGTAATTTCGTTCAAACCTACTTTGTTACAAGCGTACAGTGTACCAGGTAAAAGTACTAAAAGCTCTTTTCCGAATCATTTGTGTCCTTGAATACATTAAAAACATGCGCTGATTTGAGGGCTGTCAGTGTTTTACCTTTCACAAGGAAGTAAGCGTTTCCTTCGAAAGCAAGATAAAATTCTCGGCCGCATTAGCATGTTACGTTTCTTTACATAACGAGATTTCTTGACTAAACAGGACAGAATTTGACTCATTAAGACGATTAAAAAATTGAAGACGATCGGAGAGTGACAGCTGATTGATCTGGTCTGACATTCTTGATGACATCCTGGATACAAATGTCACTTACCTGGACAAGTATGTCTTTTTTGGCAAAGGCCTGTCCATTATCTGCATAGTGATTGACTGATCGCCTTCCTTATATGGAGCACCGTGGCCAGAAATAGGATCCCATGAAACTTCTCCGCCAAATGACCTAAAAATTGATAGCGAAAATTACTAATATCAACATTCATAGAGATGGAAACTAAGGTAATATTTGCTGCTAAAATAGAAATGCAAACAGATTTGTCTGCAAAAGATTCATATGCAGCGAGATAATAGCATGCAAACTGAGAAAAACTTTTTGGGCAAATTGAAACAACAAAATATCCATACGCTTTGGCTTGCACAAGTCCAATGCAAAAGTGGTTAGCTCAACACTTATCATTTTTACAGAGCCTTTTACTCAAAAGATGGATCAGCAATTTCCCAGTTTGGGAATCTCTGTGACAGGGACCAAATACTTCTGAAATGCAAAATGACCAACAAAACAAGACAGGGAAAATTTGCAGCGAAAGAAAAACGTTCATAGATTCTGATAGATTAAAAGAGAAACGTCTTGCTTATTGTGAATTGTTGTAGAATGGACATGAGTCATATAAGATAACGTTCACAGAATGAAATTATGGCAAATATGGTTTGCTTTGGGAAAAAGTGTTACAAGCTACGGTCACCAATTAATAACAGTTGGTTAGTTGATGGTCACCGCGAATGTTTGAGGTAGGAAAAGAAACACAAAAAATAAATTATCTCAGCGTGAACAACAAGGCAAACTTAAATCATAATGCGTATAAATATCTGAAGTGTTGACAGTTGGCGATTTCTATCAATGAAGAACAAGAAAAACGGTGGTTGGTGCGGTTTTGGACAAGAAGCAAAACGTGCAAGTCAAAAGGTGAAATACAAAAGCCATAATAATCATAATACCAACAAGAGGAATAATGCTAACGATATAGTTAGAATGGTTATATAGATTCGACGTCCGCTATAACGAACACACATGGGCCAAACTCTTGCTCTTTTTGGGGAAATATTCACTTTTTCGTCATACGTTGTACCCAGGGGCGGACACTTGGTCAAATATTGGGAGGGGGGCAAGCCTATTGTTTTAATAAGATGACATCGTATTTCCCATTGTTTTGGAATGAAAAACCATTGTCCTCTAAAGTATTAGGGGGGCGGTCGCCCCCCCCCTTGCCCCCCAGGTGTCCGCCACTGGCTTGTACCCTCTGCTTTTGGGGCATAATCTTTTAATTTCGGCATTTATAACGTACGTATACAACCGTGGGGGAAAAGGCATTCGTTTATAAACCTTCAAAGGCAAGTACAAAGAAGCTCACAATACTTCCTGTATCTTAATGTTTAGTAGATAACCTCCAATATGAAAGGGGTTTGTAAAAACAGTTAAAAGATACAATGAAAAAATCATGGAAAGGCCAATGCTTTTGGGTTTTTTCAACTCTCTTTTCCGATATATAACAACACTTTGAAAACGTAGCTCGAAAATCAGAAATCTGAAGCAGTTTTTAATTGGATTTGTAACCAAAATTACCTGACTATAAAAGTGAGTGGCTCGCGAGGGACTTCTCTCGAAATGAAAATTTTCTGGTCAGAAAACAAATTGTTAAATGCTTCCAGCTCCTCTCTCTCCTTTCTGAATGCCTGTTCTTGCTCTGCTTCTTTCGACTGAAAAAAATGAATAAAATTAACATCAGAAGCTGAATATGATTACGATTGATGTAATAAATTTCCTACAGAGCAATTTTTAATAAAATTCATCAATACATGAAATACTCCAGTCCAACAATCTAAACAAACTAATCACTACGTTTACAATAACCAATCACAATTACAAAATATTACAATCAATCAATGCACCATGTAATCAGCCATTTCCAATGGACCAATCAAGTAATCGTTCGCTCACTACTCTTTGCAAGAATGTGAGAACCCTTGAATCTGGCCTTTCAGCACATAATCAATATCTGGCCGTTCGTAATTAATTAGAAAGGATTAAAAAGAGTCTTTCAAAATTCTTTGCATTATCTTCGAAATTTCCAAGGTGCCTCAGTATTTTTTGAACGTAAGTGTACTTCAGAAGAATTTGACAATTCAAGACACGTTTAAGGCAGCTTGATTCTGACTTCTTCAATAAAAGCCTATAACATGAATAACTATCAAGATGCAATTTTACACGAAGTAGTTTGGTTAAATACGATTGGGGTTTCACACCAAATACATGAATACTCCTACATTGATAAATAAATGTTTTTGAATATATTTCAGATACGGTTCTGCGCTTTGAAGACACTATTTCCAATTCAATAACTCCTTGTTGCCAAGGCGATAAACTATACCTCAATCACAGAAACACGCATTTCAAAACGTCAGAGTACAATTGCAGAGTTTTATCAAAAACGTAAACAATATCTAATATCTTAAAAACTAGTGGACCCGTTCGGAAGTTTTGATAAGAACAACAGCAAATCATGAAATTTTAATGACCGTGAAATATTAAACGTCTGTTATATACAAATAGCAAATTCTTTAATCTACAAACTCGCCTGAAGCAAACATTTTACTTCAATAAAATCTTACTATTCTAAAAGACAACTGATCAACGAAATTCTGAATCGTCAGTTACCAGAACAGTTATATCAAAATTTGCATTGTAGTTCAGTTTAAAAACTGGAAATTAATAAAATCATCTTTATCGCCATACTTCAAATTAAAAAAAGGTTTGGTGATGGTGCGATAAAATGAAATGACATTGAAATCGCATCACATTGAAATGCTTCTTCTTCAAAGTTAAAACGTCTGATAATGGACAAGCTCAAGCTGCCACAACCTTCTGTTATTATTTCTATTCACGAACATAGCATATCAACACGTGCGAAAAGTTCACTCCATAGAATCCACCTCTGCAAAGCAAGTAATTACGTAGGAATCTGATACTAAACGACCTTTGAGACACTCGGTTTCAACACGAGACAAACACCTCTTGCAAAATTACTCTTTATAAATAACATTTTTAAAAATAAACCCATGTTCAAAACTGGTACCAATGAACTCGAAATTTTGAAAACCTGTTTGTCTTAACAGGGTTTGTGGAAACCTAGCTGGTTTCGTCAGGAAATAGTCATACATTTATGACCATCAGAACAAAGATACAGGCTTGATCAAATACTCCAAAATCAGTTTACCAGTTTTGTAATGAATGAATTTTGACACATTAAATTCGGCATTAATTTTAATAGGTCGATTTATTTCACACCATGATGAAAGACGGCTTTGAGGAAAATATTAAATTTGAGTTCGACACATCATGACATGTACATGATATATCTTAACGCTACACAAGTTATTATTCGTTCAAAACGTTAACGAGTAGTTGCAAAAGAATTTATACACAGGAAATAAAAGGAAACTGAAGCTAAGCATTACAAAATCAGCATCAATGAAAATTTAAAATCATCTAGGCCAGTTTACTTTGAAACAGCCTGGAATGACCTTAAAATTGTATCCTAAATTAAATTAAACGATGAATGACGGAAATTGCAACCAACATCCAAAAAAAGAAACGAAAATTCAATTAGGCTTACTTAGTGTAGGATAAAAGACCAACACTGTTTTAATGAAAGGTGAAACCAAACAGAAAGCCTTTCGATCATTAAAAAGCTTGAGGGGAGGTAGCAATTCGTCTTTATTTTCATCCACCACGATGACAGCTCTCATATATCAAAGGCTTGGTGATGACGTTATAAAATCTATTTTCATAATTTATAATATTTACCAATATAATCTGAAAGAACATTTAAATATTTTATATATACTTGAGAGAAAACAGTTGATCAAATCATCTCATCAAACCAGAGCACTTTGGCCTTGGCTCCAAATCATATAAACCAAGTCGATTTAAGAAAATTAATGTGTCTCTTTGGCAATATTGCAACTACTTGGTGGCAGATTTAACTGATTGTACACATTTAGATTTAACCGATTGTACACATATGGGGTTTTTCAGTTATGGTGCCAATCCACGAAATTTCAAAAAACTTCGTCACCAAGCCACTTTATCAACCTATTCTATAGGGAAGGGTGTATAAAAATTTTCAGTACGAGAACTATTGAAACTGTGAGCTGAGACCACTTATGTTTAATTTTTCAAAGGTAAAAGTATTAGGCCAGTTTCCGTATAATCAGGCCACTTTCTATACCTGAATTGAAGGCAAGACTTTGAAAAACACATGTCTAGAAATGATCAGAAGTAAGCTCTTACGGGCGGCACGTCCCCGCAATAATCCTACTAACTCTCCCCTTCCGAGTATTGACCTTGACAAGCAAATTTTCTGCAACGATTCTCAGAGAAACTAAAAAGGCTTATCAAAAAAAAAATTCCAAATACTTACACCTGCCTCGGATGTAAACTCGTCGATCGTTGCCTCGTCTTCGTGATCTAAACCATTCGAAAAAGAAAGAATAAGATGAGCAGAAGCAAAGAGCAAAATCATTGAATTAAATGCTATGTTTGGAGAAGGTGAGGGAAAGGTAGATGGCTTAGTTGCTCTTGCAAGCCCAATAACTGAAGATTTCTTCAATTTTTCTATTGATTTTGAAACATATGATCTTGATCTCTTAGAGCTGTTGAGGATAATCACGAAGTAGAGCTCAATTTTAAGAAACCTTAAGAAATGCTAAGGTCTTAAAACGCGCAGTTTGTGCTCATTAAAATCATTAAAATCAAATCGATTTGGTTACATCTTAGAAAAGATCTTTTCAAACTAACTATATTTGAAACTGTAGCATATTGTAGTAAATCAAGGATCATACAGTTGTTAATAATGGAATCGTTAGAGAACAGATTGAAATTTCGCACACTTGATTTCACTGGAAGACGGCACCAAAGGGTGGGGAGGGCAAGAGGCAGGGCTCCTGCACTTTTAAGCGTAAGATTTATTGCGTTGCAAATTCATGAAAAAACTGTTGTCTTTTTGCTCCTCAACTCTGAAAGGTGCAGCCTAGTACTGTGGTTCACCCTTTAGCAAACGCATACAATTGAGGATTTACCTTGTGCGAGAGTTGCCAATGTGTTTGTTAAAGCAGCGAGTTTCTGTGGATATGGACAATATTAATTAAGTACTGTTATGTTTTCAAAACAAGTAAGACCAAACTCAAAAAATGACATCTAATGACATCAAAGTTTTTCTTTAGACTCATGGTCTAAACCTAACCAAAAAAGAGAACTGGAAATCCAGACCTCGTGAAACTGGGGTTTTAGCAATTAAAATTAAGCAAGGAAGTGAGAAAATTATTTGAAACAAGGAGAGTTCTTAAAGTCATTGTTCCAATGATTGATGATTGATAACGATGAACAATAAGTAATGAATAACGAATAATGAAAAATGAATAAGATAATAATGATTGGTGACAAACTCAACTTACTTCATCTTCCATTTCAACATCATCACAGAATCCTGTATCTTCAGCCAAATTCGGATTGACTACCAGCTGAAAAACAAAAATTTCTCAGGAAAAGGAAATGTAAGAGGAACCTTCAAGCAGAAATCACAATTTTTCGTTTCTTTTTTAACTTTCATTTGGAATCAATATCAAAAGCATTAAAAAGACACGCAGGAAGTGTAAAATTACTCGAAACGAAATTGTAAAATCATCTCGAAAATGATTGACCTTGTGAACTTCGCCAGAATCGTAAACACGAGTTAATTTTGTTTCGAAGGAAATGGATTGTATAGGGATGCAATCAGGAAACACAACTATTCCTATAGGTTACGACAAAGCCAATAGCCTCAAGATATCATCATGCTAGAAGACATCAATCCTCCATTCTAAACGATTTTCCATACAGGAATTTCTCCACTTATTCTAAATAGCTTCCTTTAAACTTCACTTGGAGCCAAATTCTTCATTAGCTTTCAAAATAAATCGTTGACCAATCACATTTTAATTCTCTTTCTTCACTACTTTGAAAACCAATCGACAGCATATTTTACATTACTAGAGTCATTTTAATGTGGTCTATGTGACATTAAGAAATTTTAACAAAGTATACTAAAAATAGATAGAAGTCAATTGAAATACATTTACTAAGAACAGAAACAAAAAGGAGAAGCTAACCTTTGGTGGGTAATGAATATTCATCGAGTGGTAGAGGTGAAAATTAATGAAGCCAAGAAGGGTCGTGTAAAACTCTAGGAATGTGAGCATTACTCTGAAGTCAACATCTGAGGGTGGCTAAAATAGAGGAAACACTTTCGCAATACAATCATGCAGATCATGGTTCATTTTTCATGGGACAAAAATAAAAATATTCTAAAAAGTACATTGTCGTATATTTTGAACTTTTTATAAACTGCTTTGTTTATGTTGTCTAGGGTGGTGATTGATAAAAAGGACTTAAACAAAAAAGGCAAAAAACTACTTTGCTACTTCGTCGAAAATTAGACAATCTGCATAAAGATTATTTCGTGAAAGTTACGGAAGTGCTATAGCTATAACATTGGCCAACAGTTATTAAAACGAGGCGAAAATGGTGGCAAAACAGGGAAAAACCCAAGACCCCCCCCTCCCCCTCCCAATACAACGACTGTATACTTCTTCAGCCCAATTTTTCATTTCTCACCACAAAAACGTAAATGTAAAAAACTACAAAGGAAGCAGCTTTAAAAACAATAGTTGGAAAGATTGTATGGCGAGAAAATAGATACAACCAATATAAAATATGAATATCAACATTTTCTAACAAAAATAACTAACTTCATATGTATATTGGTGAGGAACAATCCATGTCACAGGCTGGCCTTGAATTTCGACTTGGTAGTATATCCCTTTGATTGATATGAACACCTTAAACAGGATGAACGTTTGTCATATCACAGGTTGGAACTACATATCACATATCATATCACAGAAATTTACTTTCATATCACAAGCTGGAACATAAACCTCAACATGCACTGATATTTAGTTGCCCCCAGCTCTTTCTTACCAAAACTATCAGGCCTTTTCTTTAAGAAATTTCCACAGAGGTGAGGAACTGCCCAAGTGGAGGAGCTTACAAAGGCGATCACCGATCCAACAATAATTTTTTAAGGAGAGGTCCTCCAGCGCTGGAGCCCGACCCTTTGATTTTCTAAATGCGTGATCACCACCAATATTAAAAAAACTATTTGTTGAAACATGGATAGCATTCATTCAGGAAAATTGTCATTTACAGGAACAAACTTCACCGTAAACGTATTTCCTGTCCCTTGTCCCATAACATGTTTTTGCTGTCAATAGCCTGCGCCAATAATATGGTGAGGGTGTAGGTGGGGGCGATCGCCCGCGTAAAACGAAAAGGCCTGAGAACTATGCGCTGAATAGTTATGCACAAAAAGTCATATAAATGCAGTCAGCCTTCTAAAATAAGGGTGAATTGACTTTTCCCCAGGGTTGCATAGAGCCAAACCAAAACTGCAGCATCTGTTCCATGGCCTTTCTGCAGGTTGTTGGCATAAAACACATTAGGTAACATCAAAGTTAACAAACATTCTCTAAAATCTTACACAAATAAAAAAGTATCGCATATTCAATCAGATAACAAGTAAACAAGTTGATGTACGAATAGCAGAGGTTTCGGAGAAAAAACAAATATTAAGAGGTTTCCATTAATAAGTATAAAACAAAATCAGATTGAGCGAAATTACCTTTCTTAGAGATTTTGAAGCAATGACATAATTCTGAAATTCAGCTGCAAAATATGATAATCATCAGGATGAGTAGGCACACAATTTCCAGCAAGAAGAATTGCTTTTATCATAGAAGCGATTCAAAGCTTGCATCATTAAAAAGATTGTTGCTCCTTTTTGTTCATCAACAAAGTTTCAATCATTGTGTAAAATAAATGAGTAATTTCAACATTATTTTGATCAATGTTGGAGTAAGACTCCATTCACTTATTTTTGAGCAATGATTCAAAGCATTTAGTACAAATAGCTAGTGCAATAACATGATTAATTACCATAACCCTAAGGATCGTGTGATATGAAAACAACAACAACTCAATCGTGGAAAGGTTTAGGAAAGCCAACTTTTGACTATAAATTTCTCTTATTCAGTGTTCAAATCTAATGTTCTTGAACGAAGCATTATTTTAAAATAACTTTCAGCATGCTAATGAATATCTACTTTGCTCTTTGCAAGGTGGCATGACATGTCTGTGAAATTTACAAACAACATGCCCGCTAAAAATCTTAAAACAATGACCGCATACCTTATACCCATCCAATCAATTGCAAAACTTGATTTAAAGGTCAAATGATACAAATTTAAAAGAGTACAAGCTATCCAACATGATAAAAATTAAACAAATCCATAATGAATAAATGAAATTGGGTAGCATATTTCATCATTATCCAAGACTCTAAGGAGAATGATTCATAGAGATTTGAAACTACAACAAACCTGACAATCTCCTGCACATCTTTATCATATTTGTCTACACAGGGAAATAATAAATATATCAATCAAAAATAAATTTTAATACATAAAAATGGTCAATACACAACAGCTGTTTTATTTTACACAAAAAAGTTGAATTCAAGTTAAAACCATCTTCAAAATTTAAATGCATACTGCTAAATTTTGTAACTTTATCACTACTTATGAATATAAAAAACACCCAGGACATCCTTATTCGACACACCCTTTTTGCTTTCCAGCCTTGTGTATTAAGAAACTATAAGGTTCCAATCTGGTGTATCCAGTGGTAATTCCTCTATAGGCATGCATCACTGATTGGACAACTATGCCGGTCATGTGCTTGCACTTGTCCATTGTGGGTATATATATGCTTGCACAGGTATATATTTTCCATTGTGCTCTTTCGGACCCTTATTCTGATGTTTTATACTCTGAACAGTGTCAGACAAGAAAGCTTTTAGTAGTATATTGTGAAATGTTTGCTTTTTGCAAAGTCATTTTTGAACCACAAGGTGTAAGCAACAGAGCTCATTGCAGAGAAAGTATATTTTATACAGTTGTATATTATGTAATAAACAATTTTTCAATCCTGAGAATCCAGCCTCATGTGCATGTTTCCAATCTGAAGGGATTGCTAACCATTCATCCCCTTTATTATTATTTGGGAAATTTTTCACACACTTCGTTTATTCCAGACCCCTGTCTGTCTCCAGACTCTAGACTATATACTATCTATATTTTGAAAAAAAATGGAGGCAAATTGTTGGATATGATAATCTATAAAATCATACTTAAATAAATAGGAAAGTAAGTACCTTAATCTTATAAGTCTGTGGCAACATAGCAAAAAGGCAAACCATTGACAAAACATCATCCAAATCTCTAACTGCATCTATAAACGTGGGGTACCTAAAGAAAAAAGTGGAAGCAGGATAAAAACCAAAACAGGCTTTGCACAACCTAGAATCAGTCTTTGATACAACTAAACTTGCAATGTAACACCTTTAAGTTGTTAAAAAACAACCAGAGGATATTATTGCTTGAGCTCTAACGCAAGTTTGGCTTTTTTTGTCTACTTAGGTTGTTGGGCTTGGTCAAAGTAAGTATCAACATTAAATCGTCAGTTTTGAACAAAATTGGTTCACATATCACCTTGTTAAAGAGCCTTAACATAAATCTCCAAGAAGAGCCATGTCTTCTTTACATAGTGTCATATTTTGTTGTGCATAAGACGCACCTTTTTTAGAATTATTATTGGTTTGTTTGAGGGTGCCTCTTATACATGGTAACATTGATGGCCCCATCATTTTCTTTTGAAGGCATTTTCTAGACAAAATATTATGATCTTTGGAGCACCTGTTCTCTTAATTTGAATGATTACACTTTTACCAGAAAATTAATAAAAACTTTGAAATTCTCTTGCCCCGATAGAAAAGTATCTGACAAAAGCCCTTTTACTCCTAGATGAAAGGGTTGTACCCTGCATTCTCTTCCCTGGAGGGCACATCCCTGTAATCATTGTGAATGTTGTCAATGCAATGGATGAAGAACAAGAATTTTATGGATTTTAAAACCTGTAAACATTAATGATGATTTCAATTATTTCAATATGTTAAACTTTCTACTTGAAGATCTTGAGCGTAATAGTAACGTAATATTTGAAACATTGCAATTTGGACGAAATTTTCTCCGCAGAGTTAGTGTCTATGGTATTCTCAAATTTATTCTTCCACTGAAATAAACATGCTTTACAAGAACTGAGAAAAGGGGGTGCGTCTTACACACGGCAAGACACAGTAAAAACAAGTTTTTCAGAATTCAAACATGAAATTAAGGGTACGTCTTATGCAATGGTGTGTCTTATACACAGCAAAATAAGAAAGAGAGAGCCATAAGCTTTCTTCTGTTTCCAATGGTATCTCTTAAAACTGATCTTTGCTTGCTTGGTTTAATGATAACATTGTTGTAAAAAGCAATGAATTGCTCACCTTTCCTTTACAATGTGATCGAGGGAGTAAACTGGTTTGTTTTCTTCTAACTTTGCAGCTCTGCTGGTTTCATCTCTCCCTAATGCCTTTTTTAGCTTTCTTATAAAAACCTTGAACTCTCTGAATTTGTCCAAAACAGGTTCATGTAACAAATACTGAATATCCTTCACATAATAATAGGTTTTGTTTGCAGTACTTCCCTTGTTCACCTTCTTTTTGTTCTTTGGTTCCCTTGGATATATGCCTTTTAAAATGCAGAGGCGTCTGTGAAAATTGCAATATTAAAAAAAGGTTAGCATGCAAACACAATATAATAGATGCTAATACAATCTATTGTACAAGAGTAAGAGGATTTCAAAGAAAACAAAATTCCACAAAAGGAGGAAGAAATCCAAGAAATTTTTACAGTAATTTTTGAAAAGGGATAAATGATACAGGAATTTTTCAACTCACCTAAAATCAGGTAAACTCAGCTGCAGTTTTTTTAGTGCTTGATTCCTTGATACGTAATTTGTCACAGCTCCCCTCTCTCCCTAAAAAACAGGCAATACCTATTACTAAAAGACATATATTCACAAATGCTGGCATAGCATAACACTAATTTATGAGCATCACCTTTGTAAGTAACAAAATAAGTGGCTTATTCCTTAGATATAATGGAATTTGGATGCTGCAATTTACTTAATTCCTTGTTTCACTTTCACAGCAATTGTCTTATGGGAGGTCTTGAATTTGTAAACTTTCAAATTGCCTTCAACAATCTGAAAAGCAATTGTCTGTGATACATCATACTGTGGAGTACAAAGTTTGAAATATCCCTGATGGTTTCTTGTGATTGTGTTTAAACTTTTGATAAAAAAAATGGGTCTGAAATGATTTGTCTGAAAACATCTCAAACATGCTAAAAACGCAAAAAATCGGGTTTGGATTACAACAGTAGTTTATCATCTTTTGGTTGATTGTTGTTGGTTAGCATATTTTTTGCAATTCATAGTTCTTGAAATGATTACTTCTAAGCTATCTTTTTGGGAGTCCCAAGGTTCCAATGTTGTAAATGCTTAATTTATTCATATATTAACAGAACTTTCAACATTTTGATTTAATAATCAACATTTTAATTTGTCTCTAAAAATTCCTTTTTTTAAATTTCCTTAAATATGATTTACCCATTAAGTTTTTCTAATACATAAAGGGTTCTTTAAACAATATCCTTTGAACATTTTACTTCACCATCTGCACCTATTTTCTTTGACTTTAAGAACTCTTCCAGCTAAAATTGGCTATTACCATTTAAAGTATACTTAAAAAATTCTGTTGATTATTATAAATAATATCAGGAATATTCAAAAAATATCTTATTGTTGTAAACGAGAGGAAATGGCTCGAAAGCTCTTCCAGAGTTCTTTTCATGTGTCCTCTTCAACTTATATATTTGACTTACCCTATTGTATCAGTTCTGTATTAATTTATCAGATTATTACCTTTCGTTAAAACTTGATTAACGTTGTTAAAGTTGAGAATTTACATAAAAGTAATGATGGGAGAAGAGCTCTCTCCATGGGCAAGCAGGCAAGATTTATTATTGACCGACAGCGTTGAACGCGTTGGCCTAAGTTGTCGTTTCAAATGTAAATTCCATTGTTTAGTTGTGGATATAGTTAAACAAATCAGAAAAAGTCAACTGATTATGAATCAAGCTAAATAACAACCTTTCTCTTTTTCTGTCCCATTTTGATCAGCAACTTGTTAGTAGGCCACCGCACTCACGTGTATTTGATAAGCAGAAGTCGAACGTGAGAACTACAACAACAACTATATCATCAATGCGGGGGGCATAGAGGTAATTTGGAGGGAGGGATCGGTACTTCTTGTAGGGAAATCAAGTCAAATAGTTAACAGTTACACCCTTCATCAGAGTTCCCAAATTTTTAGAAGTCACTAGAGGGTCAGGTAAAAATTAATAAACGACGACAAAATTGTATTGAAAGACCCAGATTAGCAGAAGAAAACAAAATAAAATGTGAAAATTAATCGGAGACGTCATTCAACCGCCAAATAGAAGTGAAGCGATATCAGCTTTGCCAATGTCTGGGTACCAAATTGTAAGAGGAGCATTAAGATCTTTATTTTCGATGACTAAACATTAGTAATATTTTAATTTAGCTTGTTTTTTGGAGTAAAGTGTGCACAGAAGTTGAATATTGAAGCCTAAACAAGCCCACGGCAGGTTTTTTGGCGGGAACTGCGAAAAACCCAGAAAACGTTTTCTCCCTGTTTAGCGAACCCCTGAAATAACGAACTATTTTCTGGTTCCCTTCAGAGTTCGTTATATCGGGATTTTATTAAATATACGTTCCTTCGTGCGTATGGCAAGTCAGCTTTTGAGCTAACAGGCCACTACTGTAGGCTTAAAAACATGTAACACTATAATTTATACATTTATATAACGCTAAACAGATACATGTAACGCTATTATATATCAAATGAATATGATATATAATAATATTGTTCACATAAGTCAGAACATTACTAATCAACTGTTCTCATACTAATCAGAAGAATATATGAAACATACAAATCAGTAACATATGCAATATGTAAAATATAATATGCCATAGATATATCAGCTTTCCTTTCTAGCGGGCTTTCTTTTAATTTTCATTAGTTGAACCATGCTTGAACATGATAGTGTAGAAAAGGTCAAGATTCCATATCGACTCACCCAAGATATTAAAACTCTCCACTCTCTCTAAACTACGATTAGTAAGGAATTCCTTGACAAATAAAGCTGGGCACTCTCGCGTTAGAACACAGTGGTTTGCATGGAAAAATGTCGTTGGTTGTGACGATGGACCGTGTCAAACTAACACATAGCTAGCTGTATAATTTTGTTTCCTGAAAACTGATAAAGTGGCAGAAACCCTAGTAAATATGTTATGACCCTCAATGTATTCCATTATTCTCTCCACCAGATATTCCCTCCAGGCATATGGGGCATGGTATGATTACAGGCCAACACCATTTTGAACTGAGCTCTTCAGGAAAACATACACCTTGCCTTGTTTTATGAAAAATAATTATATGACAAAGATTTTTCAAGAAAACTCCCAATTCGATCATGTCTTTTGGAATTCTTCCACATTATTGTAGTGAATCATTCACAAAGTTTCTATTTTTAGTAATTTCAATCTTTTTAGTTGGGTTTTACTGATCTGCTTACATGTTTGTGTTTGTTTGATCTAAACCTAAATCTTCATAAACCTTATGTTTTGACAGTACAGAATAAGGTTAAAATTAAATTGATGATTGAGTTTCTGAGCAAAGACAGTAGTGCCACCACACCATAAAAACAATAAAATCTCAGCCAAAAACTTTGGCGTGAAAAATTGGAAGATCGAAAAGATTTCCAGCGGCAGGGCCTCAGAATTCGCTTTGAACTTGACTGGGTTGCCTCTCTGTTTCAGTCTAAAAATATTTGGCTTAAACAGACTAACAGACGCAAGACACTAACAATGAATATGTCATTTTACACTCCTGATATTGTGATATGAACTATCTAGTGTTATGAAGGCATATTGAATATTTGCAAGTAACTCTCAATTTAAAACCATAACCACGAAAAATGCATGCATTCAGATTTCCTTATCTAATGTAAGAAGCAAAAAATACATAGCAAAAGAAACGTTTCAAGGAACCGTAATTTTGAGCAAAGGAATGTAAGTTTCTATTAGCGATATTATTAGGTGAATATAATCGATAGCAACAAAGATATCGTTACGGGAATATGGACGTTTCGATTCGATTACGACACATCGTACCGAGATATGTTCTTTACGAGGGCATTACTTTGACAACACGGGAAGACCTAAGATGAGGCTTTATCACATCAAGTCGCTTTTTCTGAAGTATCTCGATACTGGGGGGACATTAAATAGACATCGGCACTATGGGGACAATGACATTACAACAATATTTTCTGAACTGGGACATTTACTTTACAGAAACATTGACAGAATTGAACACTGCACTTATGGCATTACGGAAAGATTCAGAATAAAAAACAATGCATGAGGCTCAGAGTGCCCAAATATAAGAAACACGAGGCTCAGAGTGCCCAAAAATTAAGAAACATTTTAAGGCTCGTATAAAGAACTAAACATTTTGTACAATGCGATAAAAACTTTGTCATAAACTTTCCTATAAGCAATAAAGCACGAAATACGAACAGAAATGAACCGCTTACTTACAGCATAGGATATTTGAAATTAAACTTTCTCTTGCGTAATCTAAACATCTTATTAAAACAAATCAGTGTCATTTCAAGTCGAGACTGGCAAAAATTTTATAAACACCGAGGGTGAACTCTTTGCGAGTGTCTTTTTATATAAAATAGTGTATTACCTTAACATTGTCGCATATTTACGGTTAATCCTTTTTTATCGCAAATCAGTGCAATAATCGCCATAATAAAGGCAGTTCACAGGTAATAGAGTGGCTTAAGCTACTACAAGGTTATATATTGGCCATTTGTAGACTGAAAGACCGCTTAAGCCACCTTAGTATCTATCCGTTGCCTGTAACAAGAATGGAACACTTCAATTGATTAAAACCTTTCAAAACTCACTAGCTATATGTTTGTATACGTGACAGTAACTCATTCTGTAAATCGTCTTTAAATCGATCGGCTTCAGCGGATTTAAATACATTAGCCGCAGTGGTTAGGAAATCTTTGGGGTCGTTTATTTTCGAAAGCATGAAGCTGACACAGCAAGTTGCCAAACGTCTTGCTTGGCAGGACACTGCCTCAATGTAAAGTCCTGCCACATTTTTATTAGATATGGAGCTCGTTAAATGACTTTCGCAGTCGTCTCGAAGGGCGTCTATCATAAACCGGTCACTCAATCGAAGCACGTCTGCGATCAGAAATAGCTTCTGCTTCCCTGTAAAATGCTGGGCAAAACAGTGAAATTTCTCCACCGATTTGCGATCCTTGTCCTTTGAAAGATGACCAGATATATTGCTATAAATTTTATCATTGTCACATTCTATAGAATCAATGCAGTCAGCTTCACCACCTTGCATTTTGAGTTGCGAATCCACGGTGGTACAACCAGGCATTGTTTTGACATCATGTTCTGAGATATGAATTTTCCCACAAAAATGGCAATTACCGCGACACTGCAATGTTTCAAAGTCTATGTCGCAACCATAAACATTGTGCAAGAGAATAACAAAACTTGTCGCATAGACGTCTTGTAACTCTACGTATGGCAGAGAAGAGTCGACAAAATTACTTGAAAGCATGGCAGCGAATACAGGCGACACGTTACATATTACTTCCTTGTCAACATAAATTCTTACATGTCCTTCCAAAGAGAAACAAGCGATTTCAAACTTTGATTTGTCATTCTCTATGGCATAATCAAGACTTGTTTCTGGACTTTGCATGCACATTTCTGGCGCTTCATACCTGCAAAATAACAACGACAAGACGCAGCAAGCATGTCTCCTGTCATCTTCACTGCATTTTTCAACCCTTGGTTTCTTTCTTGTGACGTCACATACTTCATCTTTATGACGACTCCTGCGCAGACCGTTCCTATTTACAGCCCGTTCGTACTTATCACTGAGATCGGTTGTGTTCCTTGAACAAGATACTATCTGCAATGAATCTGCTAATCCTTTACAAGCTAGAACTGCATTGCACAGTCTTGTGTAGTTGCTGGGCTGGTTTGATAACATATTCCCTATCATCTTTAGTCCTTTCAGATCAACGAATATCTTCTTGATGGTGGCAGGGGATCTAAAATGTAAAATTAGAAGTTAATCACAATTATAAAATCATGAAAAAGCAAAACATTAGTTGTAAGTATAAAAAATAACATGTCCCATTGAATTTTGGAGGTTACTAAACCTCCATTGGTTGCATTATACAAAAAGCTATTGTTAGCGTGGACGGTTGACCGACTTGACCCAGTGCCTTAGCTAGTCTTTGAACTAATTTCATGAATGTATGCATTAACGACGGAGTATTCCCAGATTTTCTTTAATAAAAATAGACAACAGCCCTACTCAACACCTAGTATCAACTGTCAAAAGAGATTAAAAGGAACGTAGGGACGGGAGATTACAAAAGAACTGAAAATATTCCATCGAAAGAAAGAAAATTTGCACAGATTTCTATTACATATCTAGGAATTTTCCTCATCGATAGATGTTAACAACGAAGAAGAATATGAATTTGCAAGAAAACCAACCTGCAGATGTAACAGAATCCAGTTACAAAAGCTTCTTTAACCTCACAAGAATCCGAAAGAAGACCATGTGCTAACACCCCTTGACCAAAAAGAGATTCAGCGTGTCGTGTCAAGTTCAATAAAAGTGATTTTCCGCACTTCTTACTTTGTAATGATGATGTCACTTCTCCTTTCTTGCGTTGTCTGGTAGTTACAGGGGAAATTTCTTCCGCTTTGCTTTTACTAGCGTTGCATTGAGACAAGTTCTCAGTAAAACTAACGGTATTAACTTTTCCTTCGCATTTTGGTTTTTGAAAAAGCTGAGCCAGTTCTCGAAAAGACATGGCATTCCGGTCTAGCAAAACTTCTTTGTTTCCATCGCAACTAGACATTGTGCAATTAAATAAATTTTCCAGATCATCGACACTATATCCAGTGTGTAGCTGAAAAAATATTGACTGAACAAGGCCTAGCTTGAGAAGTATCTCAAAAAATAATGGATTTTGGGTGATTCTGTTGAGAATTCTCTCAGATCTCGTGTCATAAGGGTCTTTCATATTCATGTATTTTAATAATGGGCTAATACAGGCTTTGGTGACCATGAAACGAATGGCCCTAGTTTGAGACAACTTTGCAAGTATAAGCAGCACATCTTGAAATGGGCCTCTGTGTCCATGAATATTAGTCAGTGAGCCATCAGCACTCGGGAGCACTGGGCTGCCTTCCGTAGACTTAACAACGAAACTTCTGGCAATATAATCTTCAGGTTGTTCGTCCAGTTGACTTTTCAGACTTAGATTCAATATCCGCTCTAAATAAATATGAAGACTTGTCAAAAGGCCTGCCCGTAACATGGTATCAAGGCTGGGATCGTCAAATACAAAGCAGACGAACGTACTGACGATTTGGAAATGAAATTTGGAATATTTTGACTCGCCTAGAAGTTTAACCAGTTTTTGTAGCGCCCCTGATCCCCGCATCCTGCTTCTATTCATTGCCTCCATGGCACAGAGACAAAGTGATGAAAATGCATTCTTGAATCTCTGAGAGTCACCTTCTTTTGAAAGTTCTTCCACACAAACCTCAATAAAGTTTGTACCGCATATAGATACTCTAACTCGTGGAACGACAATCATATAATGCAAACAGTCGGATACCATTCGAAGCTCCTCCTCTGGTATATTCTTTTGCATTAATGATAATAGTAAGGGCAAACCATTAAAAGCCAGTACACGCAGGCATATATTCTCTGAACCGTTTGTGATTCTAAAAAATCTATGCAAAACTTTCAGAGTTGATTTAAGTATCTTTCCTAGATCTGACTCTAATGTTTTTATAAGTGATTGAAAACCATCAGCTGAGACTGCACACTCGACTAACGTGGCATTCTTACAAATCGACCATAGAGTTCTGTGAATTGTTACTGAGCAGATGTGCGACTCATACAGAGGCAGCAGATTGACGAGGGAAATTAGAATTCCCTGACCAGCTTCTTCAGCTTCATATACTGAAACTAGCAAAGTGCAAACTCTTTTGATGATAGATTCGCTCTGTTTTTGCAACAGCAAGTTTTCTAAAAGGCAATCAAAAGCAGCTCACCAATCAATGGTAAAAACTGTACAAGAATGGATTTATATTTTGGTCCCAATTGCTGAACTTCTGGGGAATATATTTTACATCTATATATGGATGTGTTTTTTAAATTGCAAAATTGTAAAATAATGGCATATAGCCCAATGAGCTATAAAGCAGGGTAATAGGGTACAATAACTTGGCATAGAACATGAAAAGAGGTGTTTCCACATTTCTCTGGGACTTTAAAGGGTGTGATAAAAAAATTATCTTTGCAGCTATGCCCCTACGTCCAATCAAGGTCTGATTTCATGAATCAGTCTGAGGCCTTACATGGCTTTTGAAAACCCCAAGGAAAAGGTCCTAACATCAAAACAAAATAACCATCAGAGAATGTTTCTTAAAAAACAGTATTCCAGTACAGTAACCTATTGCCAAAAATACTAGGATTTTCTTGCAAAAACCATGATGAAAATGCTCAGATCTGGGTAGTTGTTAATCTTTTGTAATTTTTCTTTCTAGATCGTAAAAAATACCACAACTTACCAATGACTTTAGACCCATTGACTCTTTCAAACTGCAATGAAAACAAAAATAATTATCATTGTTTGATTTCTATTATGAATAAATACAATGCTAGAAATAACTTACCAACAACTTATAAGAAAATGAACAGCAGGCATGTTATTTCAACTGAAGGGTCAGGAGGGTGGGGCTAGAACCAGTTCTTTGTTAAAAATAATGTGGTTTTCAAACTGTAAGGAGTTACTGCCCCTTTAGACTTCCACCTTGATCAACCACCTTGATCAACCACTTGTCTACCACCACCTCATCCGAGAGTGTAGTGCTAGGGGGCTCAGGGAGGGCTAAGCACCCCTTGTCTATGTCAAAATTCAGCCAATTTCTACTTTTCATATTTTTGCCACAATACCCCCCTCCTTCTTATTTTGATAGCACCACACCTCTGCCCCACCCCTAAATTCCTCATTCTTAAGATCTCTAACTGACCAACTATATGATATATATCATAATAGCAAAAACTTGTTAAATTTGTTTAGAATGTTTCACTTAGAAGAATCTTGATTTGTTAAGAATGTTTCATTTAGAACCTTAGAAGATTGGCTTTGTATGCACTTCATAAGTAAGACCCCAGACAATGACTCCATACTGGAGAAATGAGGAAAATAAAGAGTTATATATATAAAGAGATTAAAACACTAGTAGGTAAAAGATGCCTCACTTTAAAAAATATACCACAAGTTCTTTATAGCTCTTTGGAAAGTTCGCTTATAAAATATTTTCATCTAAACTTAAATTTTCATCCAAAAGGAGACCAAGGAATTTGACATATTTAGCCAGTTTATTATACTTATTACCAATTTTTAAATTGATACTGTCATGCAAAGGGTTGTGAGCTGAGTGAAAAATGACAAAATTTGTTCTATCTACATTCAAGGCAAGTTTATTAGCATCTAGCCATTTTTGACATGTCTAAGCTCCTTGTTGACCACTTTTTGAAGAGTATTTAGGCTGTCTGATTCGAAGTAGTATTTGATCATCAGCAAAGAGATAGAAAGATAGTTTGGAAGATGAACTGGGAAGATCATTTGCGTAAATTAGAAACAGAAGTGGGCCAAGGACATAGCCCTGTGGTATGTACACCACAGGTAATATTGCGATGACTGGAGTTGTAGCCATTTACTGAAACATACTCTGACTTCTGTTACTGAGATAAGAAGTAAACCACGCTAAAGCTGTGCCTCGAATGCCATAATGGTGAAGTTTGTTAAGGAGAATCTGATGATTTACAGTATCAAAAGCTTTTTGTGGGTCAAGGAAGATTACACATCCAATTTTTTATTATCCAAAGAATTCTTGATTGATTCTGTCAAACTGATTAATGCATTGTTAATAGAATGATCAGCTCAAAAACCAAACTGGAGGTTATACAAGATTTTATATACTTCCAGAAAACTAAATAATCTTTTATACATTAATTTCTCTATGACTTTGCTGAAGACAGACAGGAGAGATATTGGTCTGTAGTTTGAAGTTGTTAGGGGGGCAGCCCTTCTTGCATAAAGGGATGACCTTGGCTTGTTCCATTTTTCAGGAAATATACCAGACTGGAAAGACTCATTAATGATTTGAGAGAGAGGGGAGGAAAGGTGAAGAGAAAGAATTTTTAATAATTTGATAGGTATACTATTTGGACCTATTGATTTACCAGCCTTAAACAAATACATTACATTTGATATTTCGTATGAGGCTGCAGGAGATATGAAAAAAGACTGTGGATTATTTTTATCAAGATAATCTAAGGGAGACTTTTGGGACCTAGGTATACTCTTTGTAACACCATCAGCTATATTTAGGAAAAGATTATTGAAAATATTTGCAATAGATGCTGAATCAATTGTTAGGTTACCCTTAAAAATTTTAATAACATGGGAGTTCTCAAGGACCGAGATATAGGGGGGGCTGGGGGGGCCCTGACCCCCCCAAATATTTTAGTACCATAAGTAATCAGTACCATAATTTAGTACCATAAAAAATTGGCGGAATTATCATTTGCACATTTCAAAGGAATTAATTCCCATGAATACTGCAAAAGTTCCACTTATCGAGGTCCCACTTACCGGTTGCAACATCGTTTTGATACCTATATTTTTGTAAGAAACCACTTATAAACTCCAATACTAAGAACAAATCATTTTAGAGACTTTTTGTTGTAGATCTTTTAGTCTAAGAAATCTGATGGTACATCTTTATTTAAGATCTGATATTTCTTAGAAACTCTCACTACAGATACAATCATGTAGCTTTTTTATAAGAAATAGCTGTTTTGCCACATATTTTTAAAAACATTGTTGTTTGTTAAATTTTGTTTTGTTGGAAGTTGGTGAGGTTACTTATTAATCATCAATCTTTTTGTTGTTTTGTTGAAAAGATTACTACATAGTTAAGCAGATATTAATGATATTAATGTTTTAGATTTTTTGGTTTGCAGGTAAGGAATCAAGTTGTTGCTGCCTTAGTTCGACACATTTAATGATCCTAAAATGTGTGATCATTTAACCTCTTTAGAATAAAATTTTTTTCAGTAATAAAATTTTTCTCACAACCAAAATTTATTTGGTTTGGCACTGCCGGTGACAGCTATTTTTATATATATTCAGCAGGGATCCCCCCAGACCGTCAATTTTGCCGAAAAAAAATCATTTATTTGCCAACAGGTTTGAAAATTTTCCGACCAGGCATCCCTTGATGGCGAACACTCTACGCTTTTGAAATATGATTTTTTCAAGGGTGTCAACACCCCTCACATCCCCTTTCATGCCAGCCCTGCTGCCCCCCCCCCCCAAAAAAAAGTGGTATCTCTGTCCTTGGGAGTTCTTAATGCTAATAATGGTTCATGCAAACTTCTTTTTACAAATAACATGATATTTGGAAATTTTATATTTGGTTTGATTTTTAAATTAGTTGAAAATTTTGTTTCTCTCCGAAAAATTGTTTTGTCTCAACACTAAAAATTATCTAGGAGCTTAATTCCCAGGTTCGATGCTTTTGCAGACCAGCAGCCTAAATAACTCGGAATTCCTAGACTTCTGGATTTGATGTTTTGAACTCATCGTAAACCAAACCAATAATTAATCAGAATATAAAAAAAACTATTGTTATCAAAACCTCTTCTTTGAATATTTTGGTTTCTTTAGACAGCCTTTGAAGACACCATAATGATAACTCGATAACAGCGGGATTGTTATTGTCCACTGTGGAGGAATGATCACGTGGTACACTGTGGCCTAACTCATTCAGCATCAGCGAAAAAAGGCGACTAATTCCACCCTTTGTTACTATAGCATTCTTTGCTCTTTCTTGCTTTAGCAGCTTGCATAGTTTCTTTAAACTACATAAAACATGTTGGTGTTGTTTTGATGATATATTTAAGAAAACATGGTCTAATTCGTCTTCGATCTTTGTCTCCAGTTTATCATCATTCATTTTCAAACTTCGTCAACAAGTGTAACGGGAAGCTTACTGTGGTTGTTGCTGCTGCTCAAAACAAGAATTCTACACTTTCTCCAAAAAAACTTAGTGGAAATCCAGGAATTTATAGGAAGTACCAGGTATCAATGCTGAATCACGCAAAAATGCGTAAAAAATGCAAATCACGCTTTCATGGCACCGAGAATTAAATTTCGCGATTCACTATTCGCAATTCACTACTACTCTCTAGCGTTCACTAGCCTCACACGAAAAATTCTAACAGTTATCGAGCCTTTGTCGTATTTGTATCTAATAAAACAGAACATCAAAGTTACAAGTTAACAGCATAATAAATAAATAAGATAAAATGTCAATATGCTAGGAATGGTATTTCATTTTGGGAAAGTTTAATAATAGCCAAATATTGTTAATGTTTATATAAAACAAACAAGAAATGAAATATAAATTAAAATGCAAAAGGTTGGTGGCAATATTTGTACTATATTGCTGGTCCGTTGGGAAACATTGAATAGCTATCTAGTACGTACCATTCCTTAAATTTTTAACAAAATTATTTTTACTATTAGGTCTTCGGTCAGGTCATGACAATATTCTGCATATAGCTTCTTGTTAGCAGAGCCATCGGCATTTGATTCTTTGAATATTGAGGATGTTTATCTGGTCTGTTACCGGAAACAAAGACTTGCTGCTTGTAAAAACGTAAGCACTCCATTTCGAAATTCACATGCAGCCATATTTTTACGCAATCATGCCCTAATGCTAATTCACAGGTCACGCGCGAATGTCGTCTACTCATGCATTCACGCAAAATAAAATTTCGTTTCACGATATCGCGCATCGAGAATACTCCGATCACGCAATCACTTCAAAATACCTTGTACCCCCATTTCAACATACACCTTTTTGGATCTTGAAAATGTTTTTGATAAAATTCAGTGCCCCATCACGGCCGTGAATAACGCAGTTTTCAAAATTTAGCTGTTTGTTACATTTCTATGGAATTTGTTGATGTTTAGAAATATCTAAACATTCAAAATGAAGTAACTCGCAATAGAACAGTTCAAACAACATAACAATATGGATAATAATTTCAAGATGAAGATTTCAAATCCGAGGTCCATTTTTGAGAAATGTGTGTAGATAGCGGAATGCAAAATCGGTGACATCGATCCGGAACGACGAATATAAACTTTACATGGACGTAGACGGTGCTAATTAAATTTTGCTTGTTGAGATGGGCTGCAGCCCTCCCAACTACCTTATCTTCTACGCCTATCAAAATCTACAGTAGACTTCGGTTAAAGCCTCACCAAAAGTTGCCTTAAAACTTAATTGTAAGCGTATTGAACTCAATGCGTAAAGTAAACAGAACTCAATTGAAAAGCTTGCGTGTTTGGGTCGAAATTTTATGTGACTGTAACGGCTAGTGTTACTTTAAGTGGAATCGACCGTACAACCAATTCAAGGCAAAGTAGCTGCATTGTAAGTCCTTCGTTACAAGTTCATAAAGGCAGAAACAATCCATTTGCTTTTGGCAAAATAAACACTTTAAGAACCACTTGGATTCACTAATTTCTAGAGATCTTCATCCTCAGATCTTAAAATGTTGGGCATCAGTTCCTGACGGCTTTTATATTAACTATGGTTTGGATTAGGGCATTGCATCAGCAAATTTTCACAAATTTGGGTCCTAAGAGTACCATCTCTTTGATACGAATAAAATTGATTGCCTAAATACCGTCTTGAAGTTAAAAAACGATATCAATATTTATCGCATTTGAAATTTATCTTTGCAGCCATATAACTTGTAGGGCAGATGCCATGTATCTAAACTAACAAACTTCTTTGCAGCCAACTAGCACTGTATTTTCAAAGAGGCAGTGAAAAATGAAAGTCAATGCTGTTATGAAAATTATTTTTAAACATAATGATACACAATCATTAATCAAAGAAACTACAAGTAAAAATGAAAAACCTTTCTCTAACGGTCTCTGATAAAAAGTCATTGGTGAGCGAAAATCGCGTGCACCAAAACCGTTTACTATCATATCACAAAATGGACAAAGAGGACTAATACATTCCCTAAATGCAAAGCTACACCGGTCTCTAAAGCGATATAAACAAGTTTGTCACATAGATTTGTACGCTTCATTGACAATCAAACAGCTAGCTAAAACATAGCCCTAAAGCAGTGACGAGAGTTTGTCTTGCCTTGAAGTAGAAGAAAAGGGTAGGGGGTATGTCTGTTGTTTAGTTTCCATCTTCAAACCTCACAGTCACAGTCACTAACAGAGTTTCTGCTTACTAAGAAGCATTAATTATCGTCGGCATCATCCCTTTGTGGTGACGCAGAACGGCTTTTGGATCGGGAACGTGAGCGTGACTTAGATCGGGATGCGGATCTAGAGCGGGAACGCGAACGAGATCGCGACCTTCGTGGACTGCGTGAGGCGGAGCGTCGAGAGCTTCTAGATCTTGACTTGCGTGGGCTGCGGGAGGCGGACTTGCGTTGACTGGATCGAGATCGAGACCGTGAGTAAGAGCGGTGCCTTGATCTGGATCGGGACCTGGACCTTGAACGAGATCTTCTGCCCCTGAAAGTGGATATGTTTCATAAATGAAATAAACCATTTACAAAAATATGTAATTTGTTCGGAGATGAGATGAGATGAAATGAAACAAAAAGCATAAGGACTGAAAATTGCAAACTTGAATCAAAAGATCCTTCCTGAAAATTTTTCTAGAACATTGAGTAACCTTTACAGATAAGCTGGACTGCCACAAACCAATTCTAAATTAAGACATGTTCAAGTAATCGATTTGTTGGAAAAGTAATTAAATCCTACCTTGAATAACTCCTTGAACGAGAACGCGACCTTCTTTCAGTCTAAGGACAGAATTAGAAGACATTGCAAAACTCATAGATCAAAACAGAAGCTATACAAATTGATGTGACAGAAATTGGTTGGTTTAATTGGGAAAAGGGGGAAGGGGGAAGGAGGAAAAGGGGGATAAAGCTGACTAAGAAAAGGTGGAGAGTAGAAAAAATGACAACAATAGGGAAAAACACTGAAAAAGATTCTCAACATAAAAAACATTCTCACGCCTATGGCACTGGTGATATTTAACCAAATAACATAACTAAACTCATTGATATGGTCAACAGAGATGTGGATAAATAAATTGGCAATGCAAATCTAGAGGATAGATCATGCCTGAAAATACACGAGGCAATTATGATGCTTCCTTTATTAAAATTGCTTTTAGCATCTTTTATATTTTACGTTTTAATAACTTCGCTGAATGTTTAGAAGCAGTGAAATCAAATGCATGTAAATAACAAACATAGGACATGGTCTATTTTGACAACATATATAATTTAGCTTCATGAAGTTTATTTGCAATAAAACTGTAACCTAACAATAGAACCATACCTCTACCATTCGTATACGTTTTCCATTCAACTCTGTGCCATCAAGCTTTCTGATAACATTCTTCATATCTTCGTAAGAAGCAAAGCATATGACTCTGTTGGGCAAAAAGGAATTGTCCAAAAACCATTCTCAATCTCCATCAAATTGAAAAAAAGTTGAATAGAGATGTAAAACTGCAGGCAGAACTTTAATTTCTTAAGGGGGCTGGATCACGTGTAAGACTGCCGGACAATGTTGTTATGTTGATGCTTGTGGATGGGGGGGGGGGGGGTGAATCCACCACAGCAACTGAAGTGAAATTTGGTAGAATAGAGAATCACAGCGCATCAAGAAGATTGTGGCATCACTTGTTACAAACAATTATTTTTTTAATTGTTATAGTCTTAAGATTGATTTTATACGTATAGTTCAACATTATATCATTGATCAGTCCACAAAAAGGAGCCATTTGTGCTGCAGCGGAAACACAAAAAGTTATTGTCCTGACGGGCTGTTTGGCCAAATGGACAGCACAGAGACATCTGTCTGTGTAAGCCCAGGTTCACAAACAGTAAACAATGCTGAAAGCGACAGTTTACAAATGTTTCACATTTGGCAGCATTGCTAAAAATATAAAGATTTCATGGTCTACCATTTTGTCAGACACTCCGCACAAAATGTTTGTTTACAGTTACATGATCCAGCCCATTAAATATTCACGTCAGCTCAAATGGCCAAGGTCTCTTTCCTTTGCAGGTTTGTATAGTCTAAGGTTACATTATTTAACAATTGCAAGATGATAAACTAATCACTCTCTTATAAGCTAAAATTGCAAATGATTATAAAGCATAAAAGACCGTATTACAATTATCAACATTCTTGAGACTGTAAATCAAGTGAATCACACTTACGCTTCACCACGCTTGTGTTTGTGAGCATCAGCGTAAGTAACTTCCCCAGCTTGTCTGCAGTAGTCCTTTAGATCCTTTGAGCAGAAAGATACAGATCCAAATTGATAAGAAATATAACAAAATACCTTAAAATGGTGATACTTACCAAAATTCTATAGCTATGCCACACAAAGATATGACTTCAAGAGCTGATTCATGATCCTTCTTACCTAGCAGAAGCCATCTTGTGACAATTCAAAGGTACCAACAATATGTAACTACAGAGTGCTTTTTTTATTGTTTAGGGGCTATCATTTCCTTTAATAAAAAATGATGAGCCAGTCTCGCAAAATAGGCAACAAAAAACTAGTTAGTCCTTAAGAGATCAATTAGATTAGATCATTGATGTTTTCCTGGCGCCATCTTGCTGTATAAAATGTAAAGGTTAATAAATTTATTACTATCTTTAATATGAAAATAAAGAAAAAAGTTCTTTGAGCAAAAACTTTTGAAAAAACACCATCAGTAAAAGATAATCACATCTTTTCTTCCAACTGAGAGAGCGATATCTCAGTTGAAAATCATTTTTCACATCCCTCAATTTTAGCAGTGCACTGATACACAAAATTGCTTCATCGAGTCACAAGTGGGGGTGTTTAGAGCTATGAGAGCATCGCATCTTTTAAATTGACGGCACATCATCTGATCAGATCTTAGAGGTTTGAAACGTCACATCTTAGAGACGATAATCATCACATCTAACAGCACATCTAACAGCACATCTAACATCAATGGCTGAGTATGTTCAGAGCATCAGAACTTCAAATGATAGCCTCACATCTATTGCATCTCAGTGCCACAGGCCTCATGCAGCCCTTGGCATCAGTCACACTGAAATTGGGAAGGATCATTTATAAGTAATTCAAACTCAATGACTCTACCATTTTTATGAGAAAAAACCTTCCTTTTTGTTCTGTCATTATTAAAAAAGAACTGACAAAGCCCATGCCTCTTAAACAATACATTCTTCAAGAATACAATTATTTACACACAAATAAAAATTTACAGTTTGAAATGTGTGGCTTGATTTTGAAAATTACCTTTATCCCTCATAAAAACACTGAACATGAATTTATTAAAAAAAATTGTTTGCATTTATGGAAACAGACGAGCAAACATGCACTGTGTTGCACAAAATTATTTGATTTCTTGAGAAAGAACTTACAAAATTCAGACACTCGAAATAATATATATATCTGAAATCTGCTACAAGCAACAGGCTATTATGTATCTTTATATATTTATATAGTCTGAAAATTTCTGAATATATTCTTAGAGTAAAACAATATAAAAATAGCTATGTTTTAGAAACAAGTTCCAGTGTAGCATACTTTGATGTTGCTTTTTGATATGTTATGTATATACAGCATGGCCAATCACAATAATCACTTACAACAATGAAAGAAGACAATAGAGTAATCAATCTCTAGCAATACATAAAAGGTTAAAATATTTTATATTCATATTACCAAATAGCATATCACAAGAAGATATAAAAACCCACCTGCCAGCTGACTCTGGTGGACAGATTTTCTACAATTAGTTTATTGGTTGTTTTCAATGGAGGACCATACCTAAAAACAAAACAAACTTCAAAAATATATAGTATATAAATTTACATGTACCCTTGTGGAAAGAATTATCCTCCTGTCATACCCTATTCGTTAATAAGATACATAAATAGAAACAAACATATTAGGAGCATTGAGAAAGAAACAGAAAATTATTCTCGCCCTAGCAATTAAGCTTTGATCAACAAGGTATTAGAATTGCAAGTTGGATTTAAAGCTAGAGCAAAAAATGATAGATTTGTAAATGACAAATCAAAAATTCCTCATTCGCCCATTCACAAAAAAGATCATTGGCATTTGTGTTTGCCTTTAGAATTCTGGATGGATGCTTTTAAAATATAGACCTAAGACAATTAGAAAATTTCTTGATAACTCGCAAAAACATTAAAGGTACCTTTCTAATGCTCTTTGTTTTCTGCTCTTCACAACATTTGTGAAAGCTCCACCACGACCCCGCTCAGTACCTCTGGCATGCTCAATAATTACCCTGGATGAAAGAGAGATAGATGACTAAAAAAGTGAAAATTGGAGTCAAACTTTGAAAGAGAGATAGATGACTCAAATAGTGAAAATTGGAATCAAACTTTGAACATGCCTTGCCTGTAATAGCAGACAAAGTTAGGAAGGCATCAGGCATTCCATTTACACAAGTTTGGTCTCTATCAAAATGCTCTTGTCTAAACAGTACCTTTTTGACAGAAGGAAATCATAGGTAATTTTTTCAACAGGAACACTGTACTGATTGGACAACTGATTGTATGCTTGCATTTTTCTAATTGGCCTATTTCAATCCACAACTGGGTAATTATTGTTCTTGTTTTTCTGACCCTTATTTTGATGCTTTATACTCCGTGGATTGTCAGAATCAAAAGCTTCCAGTATGTTGTTTGCTTTTATCAAAGCCATTTTCAATTTTGTACAGCCAAAAATTGTTCACAGTTATCTCAACATATACACTTAGCGAGCAAAGCATTGCACAGGTTTGACAAATCAGTTCTGTCAACTGCATTGTAAACATCATGGCAATTGAAATTTAAATCACCTTTGTAAAGCCATAAGGTATCTTTTTAAAGTTAAAAACCAATCAAACCCAACTTCAAAACGTTTAATTCAAAAACTGAAAAATAAATTATTTATCTCAAAGCTTCTAGAAATTCATCATAAAGTTTTGTAACATGTTCTGTTAAACCCCACAAGATAATTTCAGAAAAGCATCTGCAAGATCATATCTAGGTGCTGGAGCACCACGTTGATCATTATTGGCCTTGCATTTGTTGGAAAGTATCTATATTTTAAGGGCTAAACATTGTAAGCATATTTCAAGCCCTTTTTCTATGCCCATTCTTTCATAGCTATTGAGACACATGACTGTATCTGTTTATTGCGAGAATTTTGGCCTTTTCATTCAATGAGAAGACAAAGTTTTGTTTTAAGCAAATCGTAGCATTATTTGTTCCTTTACATCAAAATTGGTTGGAAAAGATGGACTTGATGATTTGTGACATATTTTATTGATTGAATTTTGTTGCGATATAATCACATGGCAGCGGCTGCCATTAGGTTGATAACAGCTCCAAAAATTTTTGACCACAATATTTAGCCTATTCTCCCACCACAGTGAGGAAAATTAGCAGTTCTAGACACCTAACCATAAAGTAGTATCCCCTAGTTCATTTTCATATCACAAATTTGTGCAAAGATAAACTGTTTATTGCAAATGTTTTACTGGTACTTCAACCATCATGGCTCGATTTTGTGTTTTTGCAAATGTTGACATTGTTTAGAAATAGGCAAAAATCAAGAATATTCTTGCATTTTCTATTTTCAGTATCAAACCTTGATAAATTACAGTATTTTCCAACTAAAAAATCATTTTATAACTTTTATGAACTTGCTGTGGCCATTTGAATTTGTTTGCAAATAAATTTTGCTGCAGTGTCACCATTTCTGTCTCAGCCTGTACACTAATTTTGCTCACTAAGTCTATGAACTATATATATATATTTATGATACACATATATTGTATATAGATGTTATGTCTTGATTATGTTAAACTTGTCCTAAATCTTGGATTTATGTCCAAACAAACTGAATTTTAGACCATTTCAAATCTTATTTCACATAGGTATGATAAATGACGCTGCAATATACAAAAACTTTATGATGCAAATGTTATTATTTACCTTTCACCCATGAACTCCTTTCCATTCAGATCATAAACAGCATCATCTGCATCTCTGTAATCTTCAAAATCCTTAAAGCAAAAGATAAATCTAAACTGTCACTTAATTCAAATTCGTTATGGAAAATTCCAATATTTTAGATAAAGTGTTACAATTAACCTTCAGGTGAAAAAATATGAATTTTTGAGAGTCCAAGGTACTCATCTACTGAATCAATAACTCAAATCTCTATTATTTTTCCTTAAGCAATACAATTTTTTTAACATGGAGATTGGTGTGCACGAAAGTAAATGAGAAAGGAATTTGAAAATAAATGTCAAACAGCCATTCAGCATAAACTTAAATCAGTTAATGTTGTAAGATTTATGGCTTAACAAAGTCTAGAAAATTAGCTTTGGGTGGAAGAGAGAGAAAGGATAACAAAGGTTTTTGAATGACATAAGGATTAAGATAATACATATTTTAGCTAATGTATATATGTAATGAGGAGGGAAGTTGTAATCAGTTATAAATTAATACTTTCTCTCCTATAGGTTTTGACACAAAGCAGCTCTTGAGACAGATTTTAACTTAAACAGTTTTGGTCTTTCTATCTGTAGTTATGCTTATTTTCAAACTTCTTTTTAATTTTACAGTTATCTTACGGTTCTTAAGAGATGTTCGAAACCAACTGCTCTATCAAATTGCACTACTTTCCATCCATCTCTTCTATTGCCTTAGACTTAGGAGGGCTCGCTTCCCTTTTAGGAATTTTTTGTACTGCTATAATTGTTATTTAATTAAAATTGATAACGATAAGTAAACTATCACAACTTCGTTTTCTTCAAGCAGGTAAGATGAACATGACATAGAAACTTGATTGTTTACGCGTCGTTTTGATTTCTAAACCGTGGAAACTTGACACCAAACCAACGCTTTGACTGCTTCTGCCATCGCCGTCATTATTCAAGAATTTATTCACTTCGTATTAACGTTTTTTGATAAAAAACAGCTAACAGCATTTCCAAATCGAAATTATTTGTAGATAACCCATATCTGGGTGAGATACAGCTATGAAACATTACCCTTTGTGTAATTAAAGTAAAAAAACGCGCACGCGTCCGGGCCTACTTACCACGAATCCATATCCACTTTTTAGGTTGATTTCCCTCAGACGACCATAGCCCTTAAATAATCTTTCGATATCTCGTTCACTGGCTCGGCTTGGTAGCCTTCCAACGTAAAGTCGTGGTACGGTTTTCTCTCTTCTACTTGGTGAGTATCTCGACATTTTGCTCGACGCTTTGCACTTCTTTCTGTAAACTGTGATCTCGCAATGCGGGAAAGGCTCGAAAAGGGTTCTGGGAGGTTTTTCATTCGAGCTGCCTCGTATCAAGAGAGTCCTCGATTCGAATAGAATCAAAAGTCAAAAGTCATTTTGTACCAAAAGTCATTTTGTAACTTTTAACAACGTACTGTTATTTGGGTATAGGGTCACATCACCCTGATTGAGTATACATAGATGCAAGTTAAAATTTTTCTATTTCGCGTAGACTTAGACATAAAACTTGGCATTGACAAAATCCTTCAAACTCTTCTGATATATATTTCAAAAGATCATTTTTGAAAAGACCGCGATTGGGTATGTTTTCCGATAAAAAATGAGATTATGCAACAAAATCTGCACAATTTTAAAATATCATGACTTTTGTGACTTTTCTTAAAAACGTGTACTGTCATCTGGAGCAAGTAAGCTTTCGAAATCGCAAAAAGTTGTCATACCAGCGTGGTGATCAGAAAGGGCTAGGATCTTATAATGTATTAACATCGAATAATGACCGAAGATAAACAAACAAATTTATGCAGGTGCTGATCTAAAGCAAGGCAAGTAGAAGAAGGACAATTTTGGCTTGCTCCTTGTTTTTGACTAATCAGCAACCTCTAACATCCAGGAACATTGCCATTAGGAAAGTGTAAAACCTCTGAAGAGCCAAGATGTTGCCCCTTACTTGGCAGATTCTGCATTATTTACTGCTTAATTGGCAAACTTGGTGGTCGACATTAATTACGAAAATCATCCTGACACCGGGCAATACCCGAAAAACGATAAGCGGAGACCGACAATTAAGAAAAAAAAGCTTAGCCCATGCTTTACATAAATACAACTTCAAAAATTTACAAACAAACAGCCCCAAACTATCTCATGGCTATAAAATATCGATTGTAATGTTGCTTCTTGGAAGCATTAAATGCTAAATCATGTTTTGATTTTATCTAAAATCCAGATACAGTTATGAATGGCATGGTCGCTAGAAGTGCTGCGGGCAGAAGACTTTCTCGATTGATAAGATGCACCAAGGTCCATTTCACTGTGACGCAGAGCCTCTAGCTTATCCTTTATGTTCAAAGAGATTAATAGCTGGAAAGAATTAAGAATTTAAATTATTACTGAAAGAATGGTTATGCCAACATTGCTGAAGACAACTGAAAGAAAGTGAAGATATTTCCAATACCGAAAAAGAAGGTGCAATTATTGCAAATAACTTTGCAAAGAGACATCAAAGGTCTTTCAAGGATAGGGTCAATCGAAAAATGTTCACTTAACAACGATAATTTAGAATTTTCTGTAATAGATTATAATTTATATAAAAATATGCATGAAATGAAATGATCGTTGGACTTTTGAAGCTACCTCTGGATAATTTCACGGTAGCAAAGGCAGTTGTTTCTCTGTTTCGACTTTAAAGATATATATTTTATAAGAACCAGAGAGAAATATTATTCTTAATGCGATCATTAGGCAACTGTTTACGTAAATATTTTGTTAAATTATAGTTTACATTGTGAACCAATGAAAACATAGTAAAACCTTTCTGCATTTTGGATTCTGGATAAATATTCTTAATGCCCAGACAGCAATTTCTTTCACATCGTGTTCTGCATCTTTTGTTGCCATCTCTAAAAGCCTAAGTAAAAGAGAAACTCATCAAGATGTGGACGCTTTTGCAACATAAACCTAAGACAATTAGAAAGAATCTTTAGAATTGGCAAAAACATTAAAATTAGTAGTAGTTCCTTTGAGAATGTACAATTTTTGTCCCCCGAGTGTCATAGGCAGTTGAGACAGGAAGAATTCATGCCTTTTTCCATTGCACATGACACAGATAAGCTGTTGTTGTTAAGATTTTATTTTGGCTGATGATAAGAAAGATTTTGACGATAAACTAAAGACAGAAGAAATTAGAATAGGTTTCAAGTATTCAGGCATTACTGCCAAAAACTATTACCAAGATAGAATAACAGAAATTTATTACATCTTGCTATAACTCCTTCTCTGTGCCATGTAAATATTGTGTTGTTGATCTGAAGACCAACTCTGTTGTTTTTAAAAAAGAAAGCAGATATCTGTCTGTCTGCCTCTCTGTATTCATTGCATAGAAAAATATCTTAGTTGTTGAGCTAAGTTTCGCTCTGAAAGTTACTTTCAAATGCCGTATCGATTAACAGCTGTCTAGCTGTGACTCCTTTTTAGAAGGTCGTGCAGCAACATCCTTTTTAGAAGGTCGTGCAGCAACATCAACAAAATTTTCTTATTTTCAAGACTATACTAACAAGATAATACTTGAAAACAATGCAGAAATAAACACTGACAATAAGGATGCAATAAAAGTGCTTTAACTTCTCAAGAAGATGTAGAGATTGAAAAATGGCAAGAGCAAAAGAAAGAGAAAAAGAGTAAGCTAAAAGAAAACAAATGAAAAGAGTTGGGATTTAAACAAATCAAGAAAACAAAATGGAGTCAAGAAGAAATGTAGCGACATAAAAAGAAGCATCAAAGAGCGATTTGATGAACAGTCCCGCCAATGATACCTACACATACCTTTCTGGTGCCTTTGCTTCAATTATTTCGGAGGCTAGGGCAGATGAATGCTTCATCAAATTCCCAAAGGCAGCTAAAAGAGACAAAATGTCAAATATTCAACGCAAGATGAATAAACTTATCTAACACCAACTTTAGTACTTCAACAACAGCTGAAAAGAACTAGTAAATTGGCAAGGCCAGAACAGCGATGACATTTTATGATGTTTACAGTTGTTTTATGACACTAGCTCAAGAAAGGGCTGTACTAAGCTTGCATGAAGCTCTGGCTGAAAAATTCACTGAAGCGAAAGCAGGTATTTTTATGTCATTATCCTTCACACTCACACAATTGCAATTTGTATGCATGTTACACGCAGGTAGATACACTCGAAAGGCAGATCTATTTGCCCGGCTCTAAATCGAACATTTCTACATCCTCCTTGTCACAGAACGCTCATTCTATATCATCTGTGAGACTTGTGTAATGCTATAAACATCTCGCAAATTCAATTTGTGGCTATTGGCTGCAGCCCAGCCAGCTAATCCCCTAATCCATCTCAGAGCAAAAGATGAGAAATCAATGAAGGATATGAAAACAGAAATCGACTGTCTTGCAATGCAGTTCTCTTTAATTCCTGTACAGAATTCAATGGGCACAAAACATCACCATTAGTATAAAGAATAAGACAAGAATCAGAATCTACGACATAAAAATAATTCGAAAGAGATCAAGCAATACTTTTTACTTCTTACCTATTGCATTATATCGGACCTTTGATATTGGATCATACAAATGCTTGTTTAACAACGGCACCGCCTGTTTAAGGTCGTTATATAATGTGTCATTATGATATGCCATGTTTCCAATTGTGAATGTTCCAGCCTATAAGAAACAAGTGCAATTCTTTTTGAATGATTAACTTCACTTGTTTTTATCGTGACCAGTTAAGATTTATAAGATTTATATGAAAAAAGTAACGTTTTTACACAAAGCAGAGAATTACAAGTAAAATATCGATGTTTACCTTTTTCTCGCTAACATCGGTGCTGGAAGCTATGTTGAAAATGCGTTGAATGATCGGCCTACAAAGACAATCCTTAAAGTTACAAAGAGATTCACTGCTGTTAGAGTTTCTAGAAACGGAAGAAGTGTATCAACGCTAAAGAAATCGCTTACACATAGCAGTGTTTAATATAATATTCACAAAAGCAATTGTAAAACAAACCTTGTGAGTTGGGCGTATAACTCATCAGAATGCTTGAGGAGATTCCCAAGAAGACTACACGATCTTGATCGAACACTGCAGTGGCCACTGTTTAGCAGCTCGAGGAAAGTTGCACCGCCCTCTGAAAAGTTGTTGTTGGGTTAGAAACTTATAAGCTTGGCACTTCTATGGTGTAGAGGTTACAGTGCCTCTGGCCATAGTGAGAAGATATTAACCGGTTCGAGTCCACGGCTCGATCCTCGCAGCGAAAGAAAAATAAATTAGAATCGGGTTCGATACTAGGAAGGTCTACGTGCTTAGAAACAAAAAAAAACAGCACAAAACGGTTTGTATTATTATATGCAAGATAATCAGTAGAAATCTTAGCTTGAATAAAAATTAATTACAAGAAAAATTGGATACAATAGCTGAGAAATACCATTCTAAAGTATTTAGATAACAGGGAATGAAAATGTTAAAGACATTTGAGGTACAAATCTTAGAACATTGAAACAGATGCCGCCCCTAAATCTATTGAACCGAGAGATGCTTTGTGAATGCCTGTTCTAGCCATGTTTACTTTCATATCAACGACCTTAGATTGATGAATTGAAACAGTACCTTCGCTTTCTTTGAGTATTGATAAAACAAGTGACGCATTTTCAGATGAAAAACGAGGTATGTGTGACATCAGAGTGAGAGCATCAAGTAGCAGGTAAATCATCGTATCACTGTTGCTGAGAATTTCACTGAAAAATCGCTGCAGCTATAATCAGAAAATAAAAGTCGATTATCAAACTGTGATGAACTAAGAAGAACTTGCTATGCACCACAGAATTCGCTAGCTTGGAAAAGGCAGTTTTTAATGTTATATCAATAGAGAATTGAATTGCTGAGTTTCAGAAGAAAAAGCTGTTACATTATTTCATCTTACAGAGGATATTGAAATGAGCAATGCCTTGAGGTTCTTTCTATTTAGAATGATGCAAAACCAAACTTGTAGGTATTTACTTTTATCAATTAGCTAAACTTGCCTGTTGATTCTTTCTGAGTGTATCTGACAGCTGTGGTACGAGATCTTCTTCAGATAATATCAAGCGGCACATTAAGCCTGAAACGATTAAAAACTCTGTATATTTCTCTAATACAAACTTCTTAATTTATTTCAGATTTCGGGGCATCATGAATACAACAAGGCTGGTGTACGGCCATACGCCCTGGTTGGGAACTGATGATGATACGTTGCCACAAAGGAAATAAAATGATTGTAAAACTTCTCTAGCATCGTGGCCTTGAGTAGCTGCTATTATCAAAAAAGCCACCAGTAACAAAGAGGAAAAGGTAGTCCTTTCAAACGAGAATGATTCTATTTCTGACAGAAAAAGCAGGGATTATGTGGATATCTTTATAACATGGGCCCAATAACTTTGGCAAAGCCAGGACAATGTGGTCCAATGATGCAAACATTTTCGGTCCAATGATGCAAACATCTATTTATTTTCTGTAGGTATCCTACGATCAAGTTGAAGACAATAGTGCCCCGAGGTCACACAAGAAACCCTTTAGTGCGACATGCAGCCGTCTTGTGATTCTTTCAGGCATTTAGGACGAAAGCAAAATTGAAAATCATCAGAAATTCACCATATGAAGTTTGAAACGTGAAGGCAAAATCAAAAAGTCTGTTTTGCAAAAAGAAGGCAAGTGTAAACATGTAAACCAAAACTTACCTACTAAAATACTTGCATACTCTTCGTTTTCCTTGAAGAGAGCTAACTGAGATGCCAGATTGGCTACAAGCTGACTGGTCTGCAAACAGCTAGGGACATCAAATAATGCATAACATTGTTTAAAGCAATAACAGATAATTTAAAGCGGGTATGTGTCCCCATAATGAGAAGTCTGTTGAAACTTCAGGATTTCGATGGCAACTATCCAATTTTTTCTTCTACGACAAGAAAAACATTGCAATCTAGCATTCAATAACACATTGTGACATGTCCCTTAAACAAGCCTTCACAGTTACAAGATATAGCAACGAATATAAAGTAGCTTCCTGCATTTCCCTGAGCAATATTTTAATCTACATCTTGGCTCTTTTGGAAACCGGAATTATACACAAACTTAAAGCCAGGGGGTTGTGTTTTAGGTCCATTCTCGGAGCATTCCTCTAATAATCAGAGAAAAGTAATCTTCAAGAACAGGCCTAAGTGTGAGTTTCATTTAATGGAAAAAGAAACATAAAGAAACTCAAACTTTAATATCGATGGTAAAGAGATGAGTAAAATTGATACAAAAAAATTTTCGACCTGTTTGTTTCAAGTCTGGACAAATAGCTTAAATTTCATGATTCATAAAGTTATTAAATGTGAAAGAATACCTTAGAACTGTGTCTAGTTGAGTTTGGAATGAATCGACTGCAAACGGCAGACAAAGGATCTGTAGCAAAGAAAAAAAGAAATTTTCAGCTTTATCATCATTTGAACTATCAATTAACAATTACAATTATCAGAATAACTTCTTCGGTACTGTCTCTTTAAATGATAACATAAAATTTGATTTGATAAAGTGAAGATTGCTCAAGAGGCATTCGCATCTACCTTCAGCATCAACAACTTTGAAATTGGTACGTTCAAATTCTCAGTATTTGGAATCACAAGATATAAAGATACATACATAATTACATGCTTTACATAATTTTAAACACCTTACATATATGTAACATCTAAAAGATCTTAAAGATATCATTCAAATTTGAAATATTTTAGAAATGAGGTATCTATAAAAAGCAAAATGATTTGCTTACTTTTGTAACATCCAAAACAATTTCACTGTGACGACTGATATAGAAACATAAGTGGTTATTCTGGAACTCGGTTTTTCTGTGCAGACAAAATGTGGTGATCATTGATTAAAGATTGAAATGTTTCTCGTGCAATGGTCAAGGAACCATTAGAGTTTAGTCATCTCATAACCTTTTCTAGCTTCTGTCGTGTGGTTGGTCCTAATAGTTGACAGTTAAAACACATGCGAGATAGTGATTCAAGAACACAGATACTGATGGAAAGAAAATAATAAGCTTAGCAATACGACAAACGGTTAAGTAAAAAGCATAAACCCGGAAGATCCAAGAAAAGTACAGTGCTTATATTTTCATGTCAAATCGTCAAGCTTCATTATAAATCTCTTAAACGTTGGTCAAAGCTATTGCTGCAGCAGCATTTGATATCCATCCAATAATTCTTAAAATTAAAAATTTACAAAAAACCTAGTTTCAATAAAATAATCGATGCAAAACACAAAAGGAAACATCAAAGGAATTTATGCTTACGCTTTTTCGTAAAAGGCTTTGAAATCTTCACTAACCAAAGAGCAGATGCCTGTCAGCAAATTAAAGTCAACGCAGAAATTTGCGTCGTGAAACGCAGATCCCGCGCTCTAAAACAAGACAAACACAATTGAAGTATGGAGATATGTTTCCAAAGATTTAAAATAGCAAAGTGGCCCCTATAGTGAGTGAAACATGACTTACATATCTACAAATAAAAATAATTATTTACGCAAACGAAAAAGGCAGTCCTATCAATTCGTTTGCAGCATCTACATAATTATAGGAGAAAATATATGAAATTATTACAATTCAAATAAGGACTATCCGAAGGAGATACTAATATACAGAAATATAAAGCTACAACAAATATAAAATTTATTGAACTTACTGTACTGCAGAGCTCATAATACACTTTCAAACAAACGGAGAGGCCGTACGGTGATATTATTTTCCAGGCAAATCTTTCATCTTTTAGTTTTCTTTCATTTCTAAAACCAAGAAGTAATTCCTAATGGTTGTGTGAAACGATATCTAGGCAAGAGAGAGGGGGGGGGGTGACAAATAGTCTCAAGGTCAACAAATTTGGAATTCATCACAAGTATAAGGGGGTAGGATGAATGTATGAATGAAATATTTGGAGCCATGCCTAGATATCAAATCATGGCAAATGACATAAAATTACAAGTTTAAACACACTGATAAATAACATCTCGGAAAAAGAAAGGGCAAATCTGAAATTAAAAACAACAATGCATAACAATAATAAACATCAAGATAAAGACTTACGTTGACTGTTCGGCAAAAAACATTGACAAAATATTGCGTAGAAACTGGCAGATTCTCAGCATATCAATTCTGTTTTGCCAATTTTTTTCCTGTGCGAGAAATAGCAATTAACTATCACAGGCTTAAATTCAAAACTTATCGTTAAAAAGCAACCTAGTTTTAGAAAAAAGTAGCAAGTCTTAGAGAGTATATAAGAACTTAATAAAGAAATTGAGCACAGGGAAATGGAACAAGAAGGGATAGAAGGAGGGCTGTGTCGACAACGTCTAAAGAAATCATATAATTATAAAACTGCAACAATGGCAAAAAATGCAGCCTGTCGTCTCTCTGGCTATTCAACAGATCACAGAAAAATTTAATTTTCAACTACCTGTATTGCGGTATCAGCTAGAATACCAACATAACCATCAAAGACTCCATGCCCCAATGGTAGCGAAGCAAAAGATGACTATAATGGAAAAGAGGTCAAACGCAAGTAAGAACGAGGAAACAGATATCTTGGTCAGCTACTAACAAAAAGCAGCAGATATTGCGTACAGAAAATGCTTGAGCGTGCATACATCTGGATTGTGTAACAGCGGAGAAAATCAAGCCAAATGTCATATTGAAAGGTTAGTCAAACGAAACTCATATCTGTTTTGCAAAAAACTGTTTTCTATAACCAACCAAGTTGATAACTACGTCACAAAAAACTGATGTCATTATACTCTGAAGAGTGTCACATAGGAAGCTTTGATACGTCTTATAATGTTTGTTGTTTGCTCAGCCGTTTTCAAAGTTATTCACGTTTAATAATCTATTGTGCTTATAATTCATTTTGTTCCTTGACAAAGACCTACGGTATGGGGAGAGGGTAGCTTCAGGTCTCAGTTCTTCAGACTTCAAACCTATGGGCGTCCATTACTTTCAAAATAATGAGCCCAAGTAGATTTTTAAGGAAGGAGCACCAAGTCAAAATACAGATAAATTGATAATGAAAAACATTCACTGAGTTTCCAAAGAGTAAGAACGAACTAAATATCTTTCAAGAACAGTAAAGTATATTCAAAATAAAGAAAGGAATGGTATATAATCAAAGCTGTTTAAGGTCTTGAAAATAATTCAAAGCTATCGTTCTAGCTGTTAAGCATTACCGCTCATTGGTTAAGTCATGTCTTACCATGTCACTTATACCTTCATAACTTTCACAGGCTGCAAAGAAAGAGTCTTCAAATTGCTGTTCTATCAACGTGTCTTCATGTTCAGACTCGATTGCAGTCATGGAAAGGAGGAGTGCTACCATGTCTCTTACGTGATTTGCTACTTCAATAAACAAAACCTTGAGTGTACTGTTCAGCTGTAGGCTTCTGAAAACGAAATGTATTATTTCAACCTTGGTTTCTTACATCATACACAAATACAAGCAAATCTTCGAACAAAGCTTATCGGTAAAGCTGGCCTACTTCGTGAAAACACCGAATTCTAAAATATCATAACACCTAACTTTATTGTTGCGATTAAAACAGATTAATCTTTAATTTAAAAGAATAATACTTAATTTGAATAATTAATGAAAATTACTATTTACCGGTCTGTCACGAAGTGCTCGGGGCGGTATTGGCAGAGCAGTACAAGCGTAATTTGAATAATAAATTATACTTTGGGAGTAGTTTTACATTCTTATTAAACCGTGCTATATTTTACAGGGAGAGCTGACATCAACTTCGGTGATATTAAAAGTTACCAACTAATTAGCTTGATAACGAAGTATCTGGTACCTCTCGATTGAATCTGCACTTCTTCCAATAATGTTGATAAGAATAAATAGCAGATCTTCTAAGTTGTCATCCTTTTTCGATAAAAGAGCAGGTACGAGTCCAATAAAGCCCTTCCAGGAACTAACATCAACATTTTCTGAGCATTGACTCATTGCCAAGAGCACCTAACAGAAATATTTGATATGAAATTTTTAACGTTTCTCTGAATTAAAGAATATACACTTAAGCGTATTCTGGTACAGTAAAGTGAGGCAGTAGCGAAACAGAGGTTCATGGAGTAAGTCTAGGTGTATCCCTCCTGGAAGTGCTCGATGCCAAAATGCAGAGGGTTATACAGAGGGCGAACCAGTTCAAGAAAGCCTCACACTAAGGCCGATGAATTACATAGTTTTCAACACAGAAAAAACCCGGCAGAATAGAAGTTTTAGATTGTTTGGAAAGTAAAGATATGCCAACAGACTGATTTTTAACGAACTTTCGAAATACAAGTGCTAACGAATCAAAGGAAATTGATATTAATCACGGGTTTGTTTAAGTTTAAACTAAAAGGACTCTTGATAGAAATGGGAGTTTAACATAAACTAACAGTTTAACAAATAGCTTCAACATAAACTGGTGAAAAACACAAAAGAACTAAAAAACATAAGAACACAAAAGAAATTCACCTTAATCAAATCTTTTAGGTGTTCCTTGGTACCGAAATCACGAACAAGACGGCCCATCAACCAATCAGCTGATTCCCTATGTGTTTTGATATAGTCAGCGATCTGGCAGCTAAACTCTTTGGTCAGGGACGAATTTCCACCGGATGCCGTGAATACTGCTGCTAAGACCTCTAAACATAGTACTGCAAAATCAATTGGATTATGTATGGCTTACATTTGACTCACGTTTACGAGTATCAGAACTGCTTGGTTATGAATTTAATTGAGCATAGAATGTCTACAGCCTAAAATGTTGCAGAGTACCAGAAGATATATTACATTTCACAACTGACTTCTGAGAATCTGACATAACAGATCAGGTGCTGATCTCTATATTTTGCCACCCTACCGTTTAAAAAAATAATGCTGGATATCAACAGTTTATTAAATTTTCAATTTATCAAACAAGGCTTTCATAAACAGAATGCGGAGGGAAAAACAATACGGAGGATAAAATGGTCTACCTGAAATAAACTGCAATCGTTGGTAGGCACATCCGCAGCGCAGAACCCCCGTGACGAGGCTGTCATTTCTTGCCAACTCCAAAACGGACAAGTTGGAGCATCCCAGCTGCAAGATCTGTCCTAGGTTCTGCATCCAGGTAAAAGAGAAAATGATTTCAAAGGCTACAGATACCAAAACTAATATCTAAAAAGTCCATTAAATTCAATAAAGCTATAGCTGTTGGAAAATACAGAACTTTCTACATGTATCAATAGAACTCTTATTGTATTAACGTTTTGCTGTTTCAGTTATTGTAGATATAATCTTGAGCTCGATCTGCTCCTTTCTAAGACAATTCCTAAGACAGCTACACGTATCATCGTGCAGATTGATTTTGCACTTCCATATACATTGCAGTTATACGACCTAGAGGCCTAAGGCAAAATCATAAACAGGAAAGGAACTGCAGAGTATTCTTGCAGGCAAGTTGCGAAATGTTGCCAAAGCGCTACCAACATTCTCGAAATCGAAATTATTTTCCATGGGATTATATTACTTGCAAAAGGAGATTGAGAATTGAAATGCTTACTAGTTTGCAAAGAAAAAATTAAAAAAAAATTGACCTGAGTTTGTCAAGAATCTGCAGCATGATAGATAAGTTTCAACCATACCTGTAAAAGACTCTGCTTCAATTTGTGATGCTTATCCTCTGGGTGAAACAAACATAACTCACACGAGGGTATCATCTTAGAGCTTTCTTCCAAAAAATATTTTCTAAGATGGAAAAAAAAAGGAACTTCACCGCCGATTTTGAAAAGACATGAATAATTAAAATCTAAATTCTGAAGCAAATTCAATAATAGAATTTTATGCATTTCAATCTGCATGCATTTCAATATACAAGCATTTCAACGTAGACTTAAAAGCATGCATTGAACGAAGTTAAAGACTCATTGCCAACAATGGGCTTTTGCGAGCGTGGCGACGATCCAAACAATGGGAGTAATTTTCTACGGATTAACCAAAATTGATTTTAGACAGTCTAAAAATGCATTATGGGATGCTTACGTAGCGCAATGGCTCATTGTTAGCAATGAGTCTTTTAGATAAAATAATCCACCAATAAACTAAGCACCCACAAAACTGACAGAAAAAAGTATGGAACTATTTATGCAAAGAAACCAACGACAACTGAGAATGCAAGAAATAAAATGCCACTGAGAACCTGTAAAGTTGATTAAACGTGTACTGAAAAATAACTAACGCATTTAAAAACAAAGTTGCTCTACAGGAAGAACTTAACGTGAACTTGGTCTGAGTATTGAGACTGCTACTGATTAACATTTGATTTAATAAAAACGTAATAGTAACCGAAGACAGAACAACAGAACAACAGAACAACAGAAAAACGAAACAACGGAACAACGGATCAAAGGAACAACGGAACAACTCAACGTGAACTGGGTGTAATGGAAATCTTTGCTTTCAACTTATTATCAGATGCAAGTTACTAATCTTAATAAAAAATTTATAGGCTTTTAAACAAAAGGGTCAAACTCCCAAAAAAGTAAAGGAGGCCAACAAATTCAATTGAAGTAACACGCCCAATGAATTCTTAATCCATTCATCTCCTTTCATAAGGAAGGTTTCCAGAAATAAAAGTATTCTCCGGACTTAAAGAATAAAGTTGGAATAGAGCTGCTGAACATACTCGAACTGCTTTGCCTCTTCCTGTGTCAAAAATCTTTCCGCAACAATGAGATTCAAATCCAAAGCATCGATTAGGCACGCAAATAGCCAAGGCTACAGCAAGAATAAATTATGCAAGGTCAAAAGAATAAAGAGAAAGGAATAGGCTGTCCCCTGTTACAATGCACAGGTAGTCCAATTCTGATCTCGATAATCAATTGCAAGCTCGGTAGAAGAAATTGAAGTTGCAATAAACACTGAGGAAGGTTTAAACATTAATTAACAAAAATGACCTAATGTATAAAGCAAACATTTTTCACTAATTTAAGATAAAAATATATTAAAATAGAAACTTAAAAATTGAAACTGCAAGAAACAGTTATCTATAAAATGCTATACATAAACTCTGCAAATTTTTGAATAACAGGTTTTTGCAAACAATTCATACTTCCTGTTTAGCGATTTTGGTACTAGATGCATTAACAACGAACTCGGGTACGACACGGTGCAGCTCAATGCTGATCCAAAATTTCAGTTTCCCTTCCACGGTGCTGTAGAGAAATGACGAAAAAGCAAAAATGAACAAACATATCAACATTCGAAATGATTAATCATAGACCAATACTATTCAAAGGATCTCAACACACAAAATATAGAATTGATGAAAGAAATAATAAAGAGAAATTAAGAACTGGTAAATATTGATGAAAATAAAAGATTGATGTGCGTGTACAAAATTTTCAAAGAGTAAACAAGATACCAAGAAAACTCTGAATATGGAAACTGCTGTTGATAAAAATTCGATTAAACGTAAACATAATAGTAGTTTATAGTAACATGTGGCTACCATTCATTAACCAACTGCTAATTAATGATAAATAATGATAATCAATTTGATGGTTCACTATTCCCAGATGATACAATTCTCAAGATTCTCAAGGTCGACTCTAAACCGAGACCGAAAGTTTTCTTAAGACCGATATTAGGAATTATCTGTGCATGCGCAGCTGACAAAGATAGAAAAATTGACAAATAAAGAATTTTTGAACACTGTACCTTTTCGATTCAAAGCAATTCCTACAAATTTGAATGGCAGTTCTGAACTGCGACCCTCCCTCTAGCACCCCAGCGCAAGCATCTTTAAGTGAAGTTTCTAGGGCATTCCGAAGCACCTTCACTTGGCGTGTTCCTGACATGAATTTATCAGATGATTTTGAATTCAAACATCTTTTAAAATCTTGAGTCTCAGAAAGCCAGCTGCTGAGTTGATCGACTTCGCATATTTCCTGTAGATTTAAGAATAGCAAATTTACCGTATTTAAGAAAGCGATATCGAGCTGGAGGCTTTTATGACAAACTTTTAGCTACCCTTTGCTTCTTTAAAAAAATATTTTTATATAAATAGAACTTTATCTCATCTAATAAATTACTCGTGAATTTTTCGTGAAAATCAAATGAATGAGTTCTGTGAAGACTTAAACAACTTGACGGGTATATCCTACCATACATGAAATTTCAAAATACCATTCTGTCATCAGAACTCGGGAAGCAGTCATTGTTTAGGATCATAGAGAAATACAAGAAGCCTTTGCAGAGCTAAGTAAAGTATTAATTCCCAGTTGCAAACACTACAAAGGCTGTATTCTGTGCCTGTGGTATAAGAAAATACTTGCGACAAAGTTACCAGTAGACAACTAATTTGAGGCTTGTGCTTGTTCCGTTAGTGGAGCAATAACGTAATAATAAAAACAAAACTAAGACCTCTTGATGAATATGTTTTCCTCCTTTTGTGTTGGTTAATCTGTGTGCTTGCTCGGTCAAAGTTTCTTCTTTGTCAAAGTCACGACTGATGGAGTGCTTGCTAATTTCCAGTTTGCTGTTTTCTTCTGACGTCTGGATAGTTTCTGTCAAATAAAATAGCATATCACTTGAAATCTGTAAAATTCATTCTAATGAGACCCCGTATGCCAGGGCAAAATATCCATTATATTCTATTCAGCTGAGCTGAGGGAAGTTTCGAAGCGAGTAACTATAAAACCTTGCTGCATTTACCTGCTTCCTTTGGTAAATTTTTATTAGCTTGTTTCTGTGGTGTTCCATCCTTCTCCTTTCCATCTTTTCCTTTGGCCTTTTCTTGCTGCTCATGCAGTCGATCAACCCAGGTCTTTCCTTTTGATCGCTTCTTCACCTGTTCGCAGTATTGGAAAAGAGTGACAACCCACATGGCAATAATAGAAATACTAAAAAGACAACCGTTCGGATAAAATGCTGCTTACAGAGAGGAAAATTTGAAAAATCGTGGCAATGAATGTTTAGCATGATACAAAATGTAGATTTTTATATCCTTGTTTAACACTAACATTAGGGATTAACATTTTAGAAATAAAACACAAAACACCAAGGAAACATTACATATTTGAAGACAAGGTATAAATCTTTCAAAATAACAAATGAGTATCCCGAACTTTTCAATCTCTAAATTTCGATGTAGAGGAAAACTTTCTCATTCAAGATCTAAAGGAAATTTGAACTTGACTAACAGTAACAAAGTACGTTCATTATTACAACAACGCATGCAAACTTAGTCATAGAACATACAGTTTTATTTCTTGCATTGCTGATTTCCTTTTTCCTTTCTGTGAATATTGTCGGCGGAAATTCGCTCTTTTCTAACTTCTCGGCTGCAGTAAAAACAAGAAAACGCAAGGAGTTGAATTTTAGCATACAATTATAATTCAAGAGAATTCAGTAAACGTTCCACTTTTCATTAGATAGCAAAAGTAAATTTTGGGAGCTCATTAATTAACAAACAACTCAAATACGGGCGGTGCAGAAGAAGTGTGAATGGAAGTTTGCTTTCGAATTCCGGCTGATCAATCTATATCTGTTACAATTTTGCATGGTCCACATAAAAGTTAACAGGACTTATTATTAGAGGAATTAATCAAGTGTATATATAAAGTAGGGAGTGAAAAGCCTGTTTACCATCAATAGAGTCTGCAATGAATGGGTGATAAAGAAGCTCCGGCCATGATAGTCTGTTGTTTGGGTCTTTAGTCAGCAATCCTTGAAGGAAACTCTGGAATGGGAACATAAAGCAATTTATACCAAAGTGCGACCATTAAGCGTTGAAAGCTAACCAAGGGATCTTTATTAGTGAAACAGCAGATACCCAAACTCCAGAAAAAGGTATGATATCAAATATTGTTCGTGCATTCTCCGTTTATTAGAAAAAGTAGCGAAAAATAAAGGGTTTAAACCTTGAAACTGTCATCTATTCCTTCGGGCCATTTAACTGGATCCTGTAGAATGAAAAATCAAACAATCAGGTTATTGATCACATCTGCTATAAAGATTTTCTCAGCGATATTTCTATACAAAATTTCATCGTCTTAAAGGGCACATTATATTAAGAAAAAAAGCAAAAATATACAAAGAATTTGTTGCTCCAAAAGTTTTTTCGGATAGTCTTACCTTTCGAATAAGGCTAACCAGCTGAAATATACTGTTTGTGTAGAACGGTGGAAAACCAAAGTAGAGTTCGTATAAAATACAACCAAGTGACCTAGTAGTGAATAAACATTTATTCCAATGGCACAAAATCAACAGAATACACAAATACATTCTAAAATAGCCACCTAGATCATTCATAGACTTGCCTTAAAAACTTGATTTTTTATCTAGCAGGACAGCACAGATTTTTGCAAATTTAAGTTTTTTCACAACAGTATGAGTAATTGAATTTAAGGAATAAACAAATAGAAATATTTTTACAAGAAAATTGTTCAATAGAAGAACAGTTCAAAGATTTATTGGATACATAACTATGTACTTGAATGGCAACACCCTACAAGTTGACAAGACTTGCTACTATTAAGAAAATTTTTGGAAATCCTCACATTTTTATGCTTAGCAGCATTATAATTTAGAATTACAAACTATTATTTTGATAGATTTATGTGTCATAAAATATGCAGTTACTCAAAGTTTGTCAATAAACCTTTTTTTGCATTGAAATAAAATAAATTGAAAGAAACTCTACACAAGATGAGATTTAATCACAATGTAAATTATAACATCATGCATTTTAGTAAAAAGAGATTAAAAGCAAACAGACCATAGATCAGCAGTATGATCATAGGGTTTTTCTTCTACAAGTTCAGGTGACATATACAGTGGTGTTCCCTAGAAATCGAAATTCATTAAAAATTGTCACAGTAAAATATTCATCATTAACAATAATTCAAAGAGAGCAACTGACGCCATACAAAAGATATCAAATTATTCCCTCCTGAACTCAGCATTAAAATAAAGAACCACCAATAACAATAAAATTTTGAATAAACACTGTTTTTAATAGCCTTTTATTTCAAACATTAAAAAGAAGCAAAACATCTTTACCTTGATGGATGTTAGTACTACTGTCTGAAAACTCATTGCTCTTGCAAACCTAAAACATCGAGTCAACAGTTTTACAAATATATACAGAATAAATTCAGTAAAAAGGATACATATTTTTCCTTTTCTCTGGATTTAACTGAGACAGACAATGCAAAGTATCACATAGATACAAAACATTGGCATAAAAATCAAAACATCAAAATGATCATGTTTTCAACAATCATCATTCTCAGTTAATCAAGAAGTTTTAATCTCACCCAAAATCACATAGCTTTACTGTCCCATCTTTTGTCAACAAGATATTTTGAGGTTTCATATCTCTGTGTAGAATTCTATTCGCATGGAGATAGTATAAAGCTTCAACAAGCTGACAAGCCACACTGTGTACCTAAAACATGGTAAATGTTGCTTGCAATCAATTAATAGTGACTCATTCATTTGAATTTAAGCTTCTTGTAGAATTACAATTTCTGCATTACAGTGGAAAGTTGAATTAAGTAATTTTAACTTCATTTCAAGAAATCTACATATCTATCTTATATTCTTTAAAAACTAAATGTGAAGAGAAAGAATTGCTTTTTGCTAATGAAATGACTGAGAAGCAGTAAAGCAAAATAAATACGAAAAAAATGGAACAAATTAATTAAATTATGTATGTTATGTACTTCACATTCCTCTTATACCCTAAAAGTTAAAGAGATGCATTAATCTGCATACACAAAACACTTCTGTCACCTCCCTTCAATAAATAACTCATGCATTTACATCTAGAGCAATCATTGCAATAGAGAAAAGAGAAAAATAAAATAATCACCTGCTCTAAGGATAACTTCCCATCATCTTCTAAAATCTGGAACAATTCCCCTTCCGCATATTCTATGACCACACAAACCTTAACAAGAAACAGTGGCAATTAACAGTGGCATTTGTTAGAGGAAATATGGTATAACTTTACAGGAGACTTAAAAGGGCAGAAGGAAGGTAGGATACAAATCTTATCTGACTAAATAATGGATCTAGTGACATGGCAAAAACACAAAAATCTTTGTGGAAAGACATAAGAGAATGTCCAGGAAAATTTATAGGTCATGTGGTACGAAAAGAAGAGCTCAAAAAATTGTAATGACAGGAAAGATTCAAGGCAAGAAAGCGAGAGGAAGGCAGAGACAAATGATGTTACCATCCATGGCAGAAGATTATATGATGACAGCAAATGACATGCTACATGCTGCAAAATATCAAAGTAAGTGGAAGGCTATGACCGCTTACGCCCATGATGGGCATGGTACCTAGAGAGAGAGACGTGGGAATGGAGAATAAATGCCAAGAAGAAAATTTGTAGCAGCATGCTTACTTAGGAAGTCTTGTAAGAACACTGGAAGGTACAAACTTAGGTCATAGAGGTCAATTAGAGCCAGGTTAAACCTGTTATTCAAAACAATTGTTTTAGGTTTACACCATATTCGCACAAAGGGGTTAGAACAGACAACAGTCCTATCTAAAATTAGGTCAACAACACACAAGTAATGAATAGAAGTTGGGAGTTTTTTCATGAAAATTAACTAAGGATGTTGGACTGCAAGTAGCAACTAAGGATGAAGCATATGATGAAACCCCAGTGCAAGTGAAAACTATTATGAAACCAACAATACAATTTTTAAAGTGTTTTGAAGATTCAATGATATTTCATTTGATTATGGCATGTTAATTTTTGAGAAATTATTCATTGAAGTTTAATATGGTGACTTAAGATTGTGACCTTAGTCACGACCATGGTTGCTATCATGGCCAGATTGCTGGGGGTATTCAAGGTATTCAGGAATGCCAATTTTTTTCAAACAAATGCTTTTAATATGTTTCAGAATCAAAATCCAAATTAATTTTATTTTTGCGCGTTATAATGCTATTAGAAAGCAGACGAAGGAGCTTTAGAAAATATTGTTCATTTCCTGACCCTTGATTTTGTTCTGGCAGTAGATATAGATACTCCTTAACCCCTTCTGTTTTCTGATGAGGCCAGCAGTCACTAGTCACAAGGTGTTCAAGGACAATCCTGAATATATCTGCACTGTTTTTACTAACCCTGATATTGGTCACAGAAGATAACTGTGAGGCTAAACGAAGAATTTTAAAAGCAATGGTATTTAGAACTTTTCTGAATATCTTGAGCATACATGTCCCCTTGTAGCATTTGTTTTCAGAACCAGATGCTGCTTAGACATTTACATATTTCAAAGTATGTATTCTTTTGGAAAAGAGGAAAGACTATCGAAGAAAAACATTTTTTCAAGTTGTAGAAACAACTCTGTTATACAAAGGGATTTGCAGGGTTGTAGACTTGGATGACAAAAATATTTTTTTCTGACTTGGTTAAGCAATCAGGGCTTTTCTGCTGGCCCTGTCTGGTTATTAACATTTTTATTGTTTCAATCAGTTAGCTTTGTGGCCACATTTTTCAGAATCCAACCTGAATACCCTTGAATTCTGTGTGGCTTCCTAGAAAGGCTTTGGGCTGTGCTTAGGTCTTGGATACAGGCCTCAGTTTTTTACTGCCCTATAACCTTAGTTTCATACCTATTTATCCAGAATGTAAGGAAGCATTTGTTTTCGATTGAAAGGTACATTATGCATACCAGACCAAGTTTTCTTGCAAGTCCATCCTGGACAACTAAGACATTTAGCAAATAAACCCTTTTAAGCATAATATTGCAGCCCCCCTCCCAATGATTGTCAAACTGTAGTATGTTTCCTTTACAACAGTGTAATAGATGAGAAGGAAAAAAATGAGCAGCCCCCCCCCCCCCAATATGAATTTCGTTCCAATATGAATTTCGTTCCAACTGCACTGTACTGTATATATTATCTAAAGTGTACCACAAATGTTTTGGAATTTTTGCTATTTTTGTTGGAATGAGGACAAGGGGAGGTAATCTATCAAAACTATTTAAACATAATTTCAGAAGCCAATTTTGAAAATACTTTCTGAAGGACTATGTAAAGGTTGTGACATTGGGGATTTTACTTTTTGGGTGTACCATTTTATCAAGTATATTTTTAGTACCTTCAATACCTATTTAATATTGCTCCAAGCCACTCCTGGTTACAATAATGCTTTAGCAGCAACAAGACACACAAGCAAATTAGCAACCTCAATAGACTGTATGACAAAATCTTAGGCTGTTAGCTTTGAATTGGTCCTATGGTTCAATCTGCAATTTTTAACCCTTTGTTTCATACCTGTTATGTCTGTCAAGCCACGCTTAAAATCTTCACCCTGTGAAGTCTTTCATATTGATACATATACTGGCCATCCTAAGAATGTGTGGGTAATTGCTTTAGTTGTTGTTTTATATGTATAGAAATGTAAGAATGAAATTAGGGGGACCGACCTTATCATAGATACAAAAAACTAACATTTGCTTATCTAGTAATTCCATAAAAACTTATATCATTAATAGAAAATATTAATGTACTCACCTCTTTAGCAGTCTCAAAGGAATCTAGTAAGGATACAATGTTTTTATGCTTTAATCTTCGCATGATATCAATCTCCCTTTGAAGGCTCTTGAGTTCCTTCTCTAGCCTGTTTGCTTTTGGGATGAATTTCATGGCAACCACCTTGAATTACAAAAGAACAAAATTTAATGGTCTAGATGGTCTATTTTTTATGAGATCTTGGGAGTGCACAAGGAATTCAGTAGCTGAAAGCTTAAACCACCTGCTTCATCCCTTGCCAACAAATCTGTTGTATGCTAGATTGCCTGTAGGCTAAGATGCACAGGTCCTAGACCCATCTGAAGCAAAACTATAATCAGTTATTCCAAATCTACGTCCTTTTTTAATTGAACGGTTTTAAGCTGTTGCATTAAAAAATGAATCTGACATACCTCTCCAGTATAAACCCTCCTTCCGCGATACACTTTGCCAAAAGAGCCTTCTCCGATAAGCTCCAATACATGATAATTTCCCGATATCGTTTTGTTATCCATGAATTTGAAGAAGTTTAGACACGAAGCCTATAATTCAGTGCCTTTTGAGTACTCTCTGCACTTCGCGACAACCAGCAAGATCCTTGTTTATGGTTGTTGCTGTTGCATGCAGCCTCGTTCTTTGTGTAGCTCTTTGAAAATTTGTTTTGGTTATAATCACGTGGTAACAGTCTGTAATATCACTAGCGTTTGGTAAAATATGGTGCGTGTGAAGAAAAGGTAATTGTTTGTTTGAAAAAGTACTGCATTTATTATTAATAATGTAATTTTAGCAGTTGAAGGTGCAATTTTAGTTGTCGATGATGGATTTCAGCAGGAGTTTGAGACCTCGCTGGTTGAGACGATACTGGTATACTTTGACCTTGTTGTTGCAAAGGAATTTTAATTTCTTGACTTTTTTATATTAATCGTAGGGAAACAGTTCTCTTACCTACACTTTCAGCCTTATAGGGCATTAGTTACACCTTATACTAGGGCTTGACTATAGAATGGACCTTCCTTTGCTAAGGGAAAACGTTGCCATGATATTTGTCATATCTACCTCTAGTCTAGCTAGGTTTTTCAGCAACTCTAAATTGTACCCTGTTTGACCAGACTGCAGAGTATGGCAAGTGCACACCCGAGATATTTTTTTTCTAAAAATCCCCCTGCACACCTGGCGAAGGGTGTGGCACTTTGAAATCTGGGCGTGACATGGGTATGACCTACTGCTTAGTGCAAATAAAGAATTTGAGTTTCTTCTAGATTGACACAATCTCGCATTGGCTTGAAAACTAATAACTTTCAATCACCTACATTTCTTACTTCTCTCATATTCCCTTACCCAATTGATATTCTTGGGATCTAACATAGTTGTGTGTATTAATTGTACACAATTGAAGTGCACACTTTACCAAAGTACACAGTTAGGCAGACTTGAAATTCTATTCTTGCACACCCAAGATCTTGTTGGAAACTGTCATACTCTGAAGCTGACTGTTTAAAAAGAATGAGGTTGGGATGATATCTTTTATCACCATTCATTCAAAACCATGACCATACAATTACATAACCATACAAATGAGAAAAAGACATCATGAGCTCTCAGTGCATTATGTAAATACAACTTACAAAATCCAAGGTAAATAAAGAGGGAAAAAGTAACAGCAAAGAATTTTATAAAAGAAAATGTGAGAGCACAGCTCTAAAACTTTTACTTAACTTCTAAAAGTCAAAAATTTAAAAACTACTGACTGTATCCCAGATATCCTGAAGAATTGTCTTCACTTGATTTAATTTGTAGGTCTCCATTGGGCTTACCTGCATTTTCATTCCTGAATGCTGCTAGTTCAGCTAGTTCCATTTGTTATGTTGTTGTTCCCATTGCCCTCAAAAAGTCTTTTATAGGGATCAGTGGGTTGTTTCACAGTCATTCCTTGGTCGTTCCACTGGTTCAGCCGTCATTCTTTGGTCATTCCTCTAGTTCCTCGTTTTAGCAATGTTAATTTTTTATTTTATTCTATCTCTGTTTGATTTAGCATGAACATTTTTATGAACAGATTCCATTTTATTCATTCTATTTATAACATTTTACTTATTCTTGTGCATTGTTACCTTTTTTATTGCCAGGTATATCGTACTTAAATTACATTGTGAGGAAGACACAAACCATGTAGTGTCAGGAACATCAATCTATCAAGCAATAAAAAGGATCTATCATGAACTTTATGGTGATTTTGGTATTGCACATCTAGGGTCATTTGGAGGTATGCTTCTTAGCATCTCTTTGCAGTAATGCTTGTTTGTAATAGTGACATGATTGCAGGTTTTTTGAGGTTTGAATAATTGAGATACATCTATCTTTGTAATCATGCTCAGAATTAACTTTGTTTATTACACACATATTGGGGCCCTTGATCACAGCATTGATATTATCAATTGACTAAAATTTTTAAATGCCTTTTTTTTCTTTTTAAATCCAGATGTTTTTCAGTTAGGTATTTCTTTTCAATGTAACTTGTAATTTTATGTGTGTTTTCCTCATTTAGTTAAGTACTATGACCAGAAGACAAAAATGATTTTTATTCAATGCAACAGAGATCCACACAGGAACCTGATGCATGCAGCAACATTAGTCAAATCAATAGATTCAAGGCCATTTAGTTTACAAACACTGTATATTGCAGGTAATATTAACTTTTATGCTATATTTTGATATGACAGAACCTTGCAGAATGGTAACTATTAATTCTGAATGTTTAATTATGAAATATTTTTACAATATTTGATTTTCAAAATCATTTCATGATGTGTTCATATCAGCCTGTTGCTAGCTACAGTGCTCAAGGGGGATTTAAAGGTCTTATTTGGACAAAGTGGTTGAGCCACCCTTTATTTGCTGACAAGTTTGAATATTTTCAGACGAAGCACCCCTAGATTGTAGAAAACTACTCATTTTTGCAACAGTATTTTTTTAGAGGGAGTGTCACACCACCTATTGCAACAGCCCTAGCCATAAATCTGTCCTTTATTAACAAATGAATAATTTTCCTTGTATTTACAAGCAGTGGGTTCCTAATAAATAAATCTTATGAACTATACTTCTGATCTGTCCAATCAATGGCGTAACATAGTTTAGGGCACCTTGGCTTTATAACTAAGGGCCCCCGATTATAACCGAGATTTTTATATTCACATTCAGCACGTTTTCACAACAAGAACTTCTTGCAGTCTGCTAGTATGGAACTCAAGTGTCTCTGTATTCTATTGTGATCAATTCTGCTTAAAGTCAGGCAGCTATATAATGTATTCGTGGTTTCATTAATTCCCTAGAGTTCATTATATAAAATTTAAACTGTAATTTTGTATGCTCTGTTCATCCAAACAATAACTTTTGTGAAAGCTATTTCTTACTTTCTAGGCACAATGAAGTCATGTCAAAAGTTTCTCCTGCAGTATAGTAAGGAAGAACTTCTCAACAGATTAGAACAATGTAAGGAGAACTCTTCCAGTAATTTTGTAAATGATATTGAAGAACCAATTTTTTAGCAGACTTAGAATTGCCATATAAGAAAGCATTTTTATCTTATCTTTATATTAAAGATTTTTATAGTCACTTTCTATCCTCCTTACTCATCCCAATTTATGTAAATGCAAGTGATGCATCACAATAAAACATTTGGCAAACTTAACAAAAACTGTAGTTTGTTTTTCTTAAATTTTATAAAATGTTTTAGCCCAATGCTCAGCATTAGCATTACTGTTAAAGGCAAAAGGAAAGATGAACACAAGATATTGAGAAGAAATACATATTCAACTCAACTCATTCCAACTCAACCATTGGCAGAAATTCATTTTCCAGGTGGGAAGCAATGCCCACAAAAACAAGCAAATTTGCCAACAAATAACATTATTTTTGTCAGAAATGTGTCAAAACTTGGGGGCATTCACCCCAATACCCCTGCAATTTCTGCCACTGAACGCAACTCAACTATATAGTTTCAACTCAACTTAATTAGACTAAGTGACTATATTTGACACAGACTTGTTAATGTAACAAAGTTGGGAATTTGTTTTGATATGTTTACCTGCAAGGAAACTAATAGATATTTTTTGACTTTAATTTCATCAAATTCAGCAGTTGTTTTTAATAAAGTGAGGGTAACATTATAATATATCTAATAATGAAGTTTAAATACACCCAATGAGCCGGGTGGTTGGTTTCAATTAAACCAAATGATTAAATCTAGTTCTCATTGGATCGAAATCATTGAAAGGAGATTTTCTTTTAAATTACTCCTTCTTTAAGAATAAGCTTTCGTTGACCAAATTATAAATTCTGGAAATTAAACTGATAACGATAACTAACAGCTGCTCGAACCCAAATTTACTTCAGGTGCCTTATCGCAGTTACATAATCCTACAATTTAAACTAGCTCAGGTTAACTTGTTCCTTTGTAAGATGCTGAACTTGAAAAACCAATTTTTAGATGTAATTGAAAATTCAACAGACTTTTGACGTGTACACCATTGTGTTATCTACAGACCTCATTTAAAGGAAGTTCTAAATTTCTAATTGAAAATTTTTTCAGACAAATTAGAAGGTTAACAATTTTAGAAGTTAATGCCGTTGTGTATAAATTTTTCAAGCGAATCTGCTTAGGAAATTCCATTGCATAACGTGTTTGACGCATCGATAAAAACATCGTCCTTAACAATTATAGCATATGAGCATCAATGAATATGTTTGAGTAACACTTTTCGAATGGTACATAGCATTTGATTGGGGAAAGAGCCAAAATTAAATCAAATAATGATATTGGCCTTTTTGCTCCTCATTGGCCATTATTATATAATCACGTATTTTAGCGACACAGTTCCAGGTGATACGTCTCAAACAAACCCAAAACTAATCATCGCCCGTGAAGAGTAAATTATTACTGTGCCTGATGATCGCATTAAGCATGGGATTCGGAGTAGCAACTTAGAACCGTCTTATTCTACACATCAAAAAAAGTGTACAACCCTTCCTATACGGTATCGGGCACTTGATGACAGACCGGTAAACGGTAATTTTCATTAAATTCTGTAATACTGTTCTTTCGCTATGTCGGCCGAGAAATACTGTTTGCTAAGTTTCCGCTATTTCGTCTCATTTGCATATTTTGCGGTACAAAAAACTTTTACAGATAAAGTAACATAAACAAATACTCAAGGATAAGGATAAAGAAAAATAGATTATAAGATAATCTGAATACTAAGCAAGAACTTATCCGTCTTCTCACATGGTCTGGAACTTACTCTTCCTTGCCCCTTAGCCTGCTTCATTAAAGCTAGACCTATAGCTAATGTTAAATCCATCTGTGCAAAAACCTACCTGAAAATCATGGCTTCCTAATCTTTCTTTGGTTTTACTTTTAACTTATTACCCCTTTCATGTCATTCAGGTCTGTGAAGCTCAACCGTCTGCGTTCAGAAACCTATCCTAAAACAGAGATATTGTCATCATTCTGTTTGACAAAGAAGATTGCTGTGTTTTTCTCAACCGCTTTTACTTAAAAGGCTGGTGATCTCCTCCCTGATATTATAAAATTTTATTCTTAATATGCTTGAGCTTTCAATTAAAAGAGATGAGAAACTTGTTTGCTTTTAGAGAGATCAATATTAAGATAATATGTCATTAATTCGTAAAATGAATTTCACTGCCCGCCCTATTCTTTCCTTTCTCGGTACAAGCAAAATTTCCTGTTCCCATGCTACTGTTAATGAATTTTCTATAAAAGAATCCTTTTTATTTTTGTATCCACAACCAAAGAAACCAGCGAAAGTCAGTTCATGACTTGAAAAACTTTTCAATTTGGACATTAAACTAATGTTTTCTTTACTAAATAAAGACTATCAGAAAAAATGCTCGCTGTTTTAACGGCTCTCAGTTTCATGGTATTCTTACACTCAATGGCGACGCCAAGAGGTGGTATGGGGGGTAATTACCTCCCCACTTTTCTGAAAATATGATCTATATGTTTCTTCTAAAAATGGATTAAAAAGCGCTGGGTAGGAGTAGATCAAATTTCCCAAGGAAAGGGACGAATCACTGGAACGAGAGAAAAGGGGCGTGGTCACACTGGCCAGTACCCTCCCACTCTGTAATAGCTGGCGCCGCCACTGCTTACACTACTTAAAATAATATTTAATTTCAATGCCCGGTTCATCAATTAAATAGAGGTTGTGGCCACGAGCTCTTCTCTTGTCTCTTCTTGCTATCATTTTAGGTGATTGACACCCGAGATTAAATCTCCCGTCTACCGCTGACAATACGTTGAAATTTTCTGCCCATTTAAAGACCCAGAATATGCTGCCATATTCCATCAATTCCGTAATAAGCAACATCCCAAGATTTTATTTATATGAAACTCAAACTTGAAGAAAACTTTGCGCAAAAATCGTGGAACCGTTCCGTTATAATGTGGTCATAATCGTGGTCGTAATCGTTTTGTTCCCTTGTGAACCGGCTTTTTTCCTTCCGAAGTTTGGAATGCCATTAGAACAGCACATTATTGCTCCCTTGTGAACGGGGCCATATTGCACGACAGCCAGCTTCTCAGCTCTATACGATGTTCGATATTGTTACCCTTTACTTTCCTCTGTCTTTCTTCAATCTATTCATTTCCACGCTTTGTTCTTAGTTTTCCCTCCTTGTTCCAGTCATTTCAATTCGGTCCCTATGCACTTGGAATTGTTTTATATTGTTTTAAGCTCATTTCCAAATATTTGTTCATTGTTCTCATCAGTTTCTATTCATGTTGTTTCCCTCTTTGACGAAATATGACGAACCTTAACTCGTTTGCAAGCATTTTTCGATTGTGTCTTAGAATTGCCAGCGACAGTTCTAATTAGTTTTTCTTTTGTCAGTGTCACTTAAACTGATTTCTTACTTGAAATATGTTTAACGGGAACATTCTTCGTCGTTTCACCAGACTTATGGGCCCCTAAGCTCCTTAACAACGTTTCTATTTAAGAACCACATATAGAGTCATCGACATAAAATTGAACATGTCATCGACATGATATTGCTATTTTCCATTCCTGCTTGCTTTAGGGGGTATCTATTTTGCCTTTAGGGGGTATCTATTTTGCCTTTAGGGGGTATCTATTTTGCCTTTAGGGGGTATTTATTTTGCATCATGCCTTTAAAATGGACATACTGTAAATTTGACTTGTTTGCAAAAAATTTTGCATAAAAAGGTACTAAAATACATTCTATGCATTTCTACGCTAACTCAAGAAGAGTACTTCTTTGATTGGCTTCAGTTTGCTTGGAGCCAACAATTGTTAAGGACTATTATCACATCAGTATTTACACTTGTGAACAGTTAACTTTGATTGAAAGTTGAATTGAAAAGAATAGTGAAGTAGGTGGTCATAAAAAGGCAGTTATAACTTCTCTGGCTCCAAATATATTAAATGGTTTGGGTGGCAAGCCTTCTATGCAATATTCGAAATAAGAACACCGCAACTCCCTCAAAGAAGTAAAAAAAACGCTAATATGAATTCAATTCACGTAAAACTAACCATTTATCACCATGTTTTATGATGTTGGATGCCGGATAACCAGAATAGTGAACGCTTTAGTGTGAAAAACAGGGAGATTCTAAATTGCAAACGATGCCTGTTTTTTTTTTTGCTTTTCGTTGTCAACGTTATTGTGAGTATTAAATTAGAGGTGTTGGAGGACGTCATGCATTGATGGCTAATAACATGACTGTTTCGTTATTCGCCCTTCATTTGAAAGCCTTAGATTGAAATAGATATCCAGTGTACCTAGACCAAGAAACGCTGACAATGGAGACAGCAGCTGATCAAGCTTAAACATTCTTTTTATGAAATATAATGTCTCTGCTATGTTGCCCATCGAGCTTAGTGCTGTGTTTCATTATATTCTACCTTGAACTCCAACTTGACCTGAGCAAAACAACCGTGATGATTCCGCAAGGTGCGGTTTGTCAAAATGATTTAGCAGATGCTGTGAAGCTTTGCAATCAAATCACTGACTTGATATATACTCATTATCGTTTTGGTTTCATATAACACATAACTTTATAAATTTACCTTACCCGTAAACGTACAAACCCAATTGTAATATTTGAAATCTAAAAACAGCCATTCAAATGCAGCTTTTGGTGTTGAATTAATCACAGAGCACTTCAACTAAATCAGAAGTCCAATAATTTCATTTAAAGAATTGCAAATTAATATCCTTCTTCAATACTGAAATTTCTATCTTAAATCAATATATCATTTCGCATATGATATATGATATTGTATAGGTTATATGCAAGATTAACCGAATGTCACGTGACCAGTTTTAATCAACACACTTTCAGGCTTCATTAGCAGCAAACATCGTATGTTAGATTAGAACTTCTTGTCTCCAAGAATCCAGTTTTATGATTCGTCTCAATCATAACCTCATCGATTGTAATGCAGATCAGTTGTCGAAAGATCTTGCAGGCTACAGCTGCAATTGACTTTAAAAGCATGCATTGTTCTTTAATTGATGTGTTCTCGTCTTGCTGAAAATTGGTTATGAAATTCGGATGGAATTTTGAAAACATATATGACATGAATAGAGAGGCATAACTTAGCAAATTGAGTTTCACGTAAACTGCTGTGAAATTGTTCTACTATTGTACTGCATGCACCTGCACTAGTTGAGACAATGAACTGTCTAATTAAAGGGATAGATGTTTTAGGCTGGAAGACACCAGTCACCGTATTCGAATGCAAAGCATTAACTGATAACTGAGTCAGTTTGCAAAGCCAGGATTAAGCGTGAAAAATTAATTTTCAGCAGGCACTTTTACGCTATGTTTTTGAACTTATAGTTACTCTGTCAAAGTGCTGAGATCCGTCCTAGAGATTTCTTTTATATAGGAAGCGAAAACCTGCTGAAGAACATTCAAGGTATGACTGCAGCCGAGACGGGAAGTTTTCTCAAAATGGGAGGTAAGTATTTTTCAGAAAAGCTCACGAGTTTGACATGAAATACTTGTGTCAGGCAAAGGTATTTAAATGTAAGTAAATCTGCAAAAAGCAGCAAAAGTGAATTGAGATATTATAATGAATTCGATAATGTAAGCTACATTAAATCAAATACAAAAAGATCGAAATGTCGGAGGTTTTTTATAGAATGAATATACTTGCAAAGAAATTATGTATTGAGTAAATGAAATATGTGAGCATCAATGGACATGCAGCTTGGTTTTAAACAAAGCAATTTGCATTTAAAAACATGCAGCTAAAGTCATTTCCTTGTAACTGTATTAGCTCACCTCTATCAAACTGTATTGTGACAAGGCTCATTAATTAAGCGATTGTCACAATAATGCGTGAGTTTTCAGGCTTCAAAACACTCGGAATCTTAAGATCTAATATACAAAAAACTTCAAAATATGAACATAAACTACAAAATTCTTTACGTAAAACATGTCTATTTATAAGAAAGAAAGCGGCTTCAGTCTGATCTGAATATCAATAAAAGCCGTTGACTATAGCTGTAAAGATAACGCATTTGCTTGGATCTAGCAAAGCATTCTTTGTTTTTTTTATAAATCTAAACTCCAGCTACTGCAATTTTTACGAGCGCAGGTAGAAAAACCTGAAGCTGTTATTAAATTTCATCATACATAGCTAGTCTTGAACACAATGGTCAAAGGATTCGGTTCAAAAGCTTAAATAGCTTTGTAAAGTTACTGTGACAACGAGCGATGTAACATCAATTGTTCAGAGGTAAACAAGTTCTTTCGCTTGGCGGCAAATTTAAGAATGCAAAAGATTTAAGCCATAATACAATTAATATCTCAAAGCTAGGTGCTTTCATTATCTCATATCGCATTTTCGTTCAGGAAACCATGATCATTTAGGAAACCTGTTTTATTTTTGTTTACTTAGAGAAAATTATACGAGTATCTTGCACTGTTTAAAAAGCTCATGCATATGTCCATGGAACAACCCTTTACAAAGGTTTAGATTTTCATGTCAAGGAAACTGCTAATTTTCCTGGCATTGCGTCTTGAATATTATGACGGCTCTCTCATGCAGAATTATGTTTCCAACTCCGTTTATAAGTGAAATTTGATTATAGTGAGCTATTCAGCAAATCAAGGTGCCCACTAAAAATGATCAACGATTGAAAATCTTAAGAGAATAATTTACGCCGAATAAAACCATACATAAAGCTTGAAAATAACGGTTTACCGGTCTGGCTTATAGTAACAACATTGATTCAAAATATCCAGAAAGAAGAATTGCTGGTCTTATTTTAAGCTTTTTTTTCGCAGTTAATGATACTAAAGGTACTGAAATTATATAGAGGCTACCAATTCTACTTCTATTGCATGGGTGCTTAAAGGTGAAATAAAGCAATTAGAGATATGATTAATAACAAGGCATATTGTATAGTTAAAGGAAGAATAAATCATACGTCTAACATACTGCAAATGTTCTGATCATACCAGTCAATAGTGTTTGAATCCAGCCTTTAGATGTGGTAGTCGAATGTGTTTACAATGGGTTCAGAAATTATTTGCCAATGCAATGATACCAAATGAGATTTTAGTTTCTTTAAGAATTATAAATGGAAATAAATAGAAATTTGGAGAAATACTATCAAACTTCAATTTCGAAATCATGGAAATTTGCCAAATTATATTCGATACAAATAAACTTGCTTTGCTTCCCGCTTTTGATCTACTTATGCATTTTATTTGATAATTATTTTAAGAACTGTCATCTGTTTGCCAGGGCTAGTACTGAACTGACATAATCAAAAAGTTGATCGTTGTCTAATAACTACAAAACATTAGATCAGCTAAGTTCTCAAGTACACACATATTGAGAACCTACTTTGCTTCTGATTTAATGAGCAAAACCAACATAAAAATAATTCATTTTTAAACTCTTTATATATGTTTATACTAATCTTGGGAATTGGCTTATCTGGCTTTATGAAATACCATTTCAAAGTGTACTTTTCCATCATTGTACAGCAATATGTAGATGGGATCTCAAATCTGGAACACAAAGAGTGTTTCTATGTATTTGAACTCAAGGCAACAGCTGTCGTCTTTTCCTAAAGAAAGACCCAACTCAGACACTAACATCACTATGAAATATCAAATGAAGTGAATGTCTTTCCACTGTTGCGAACTGACTGCATTTAAACATCTAGGACTCGATTTTATCTGCAAACGTCTCTTGTCCTCTTCACTCATTACCTAGGATTTTCTTACATTGAATTCTGCCTCGTCACCAATCGATAGCTCTGAAAAACAACATTTCTAAGCATCCTGCTAAGCAACAACACTGCATTATTATAAACAACTGTGGTTATTCTGCAAATGTTTTCTATGTTAATTTGTCCTTGCAAGAAGAGCAAAGAAACTCTTTTTGAAAAATTGCTCACGAAAGAACTGCGAGAAAGGGAAACAAGGTGAATTTCTATTCAAACATTAAACGCTATGTCTACCAAATAATTTCAAAATGATTGTCTTGAAACAATCGCTTCAGAAAAAAAATCATAACTAAAAGAGGTATGCACACGTTTACAAGAAAATTGACATGAAATGAGAAAATACACATGGAATATCAACAAAACATGAAAATAAAGGTTTTATGTCAGTAACAACAATACTTGTAAAAATAAAGAGCCCAAATTTTCAGAAGAGTATGCGATTTCAGCTTTTAAGGGTTTTCAAAGCTATGCAAGAATGTTATAGAGCATTATTGCCTTGATTAGTATTAGCGAATTTTGATTTTACGGATTAATTGAAGAAAACCACAATTGAAAGCAGCTATGATGACAAAGCAACCCAAAGCAGAAAGGACGATAGAAAATTTTCGCGATAGAGAAGAAAGGACGATAGAAAGTACTTGCAAGGTAGCTCTTTGAGATGCTGCAGAATATCGCACGAAAGACGTAAGCAAATATTTTCAATTCTCCACTAGTTTGGAAACTATAATTGAGTGTATTTCTTTGTTAATCCTAGCTGGTTTAGGGCATATGAAAATATTGCCAACAAACCCATTTTTCGATCAGATATTCTTCCAAAATTATTGATATTCAAACGTTATTTTTCGTTTATTCTAGCTGGTTTAGGCCATATAAGGTAGATAATTGTCAATAAACCTATTTTGCTATAAGATTTTCTTCCAAAAATATTAATATCAAAACATTCGTAATACTGATACGTTGATGATGTTTTCTTTGAAAAAGCAAGTACAACTTGATGCTCTTCGGGATTTCTTTTGAGTTAATGATGTATATCTCACATTTCGGTTTAGTTTCTTATGATTTGTATCATATTAGACACTAGAAACATCCTCTAGGAACGTTTCTATCTTATAAGAAACATTCTTCAGTTTGTCCGTTGGTAATTATTTTTTCATTTTCACTTATAATTGCTTAATGTAAGAGTCACATATGTGTTTATCAATTGCAACTTTCTCTTGGTTATAACGGTGTGATGACGATATTGCTAAAACTTTTTGTAAGATAATGCTGAATAGAAAACAATCTGTAAAAAGATGAACACACTATGGACTCTTCAAAAGATGGAGAAGAATTAATCCTTTGGTGAGAAGAATTTTCTTCTTCAAAATTTTATACATGTACTAATGCAGCTAAAAATACGAACTTCTTCGATGAATTACCAATTGATAATCAATAATCTTGCAAATTTATCGATAATTTGATTTATGATTTGATCGATGCCGAAGCATGGTACATTGTTTACTGTTTCAAAACGACCTGCAACATTTTTAGTGACTAACAAAAAGTAAAATTGTCAGTAAACGCTAAGTTTGAGAGGTGATGTCTGCTTACCAAATTATAAGGCAGATATTTTATGCAAGTATTAAGGCCACTAAATGTATCAGCCCTAGTTAATTTTCCAAAGCAAAGTATTTTGTTAGACAAAACCAGGTAGTTAGCAGTTGAATAGAAGGATCACAATATACAAGGCATTTATTACTGAATTCGTGACTAAAAGAATCGTTCCACAACTTAAATTTTCGTTTGACAATTTCGAAGAAGAAAATTTTATTTGATTCAGCTTAACACCAAAATGATGCTTCACAAAAATGGTGCGGTATTTGCAAAGAAGTTGTGCTTTTAGTTTTTGCCGCAATTTGATCGACCAAACAATTCAAACTTTCATTGAAACCTGGGCTTAGCATGAATTAATTTTGTTAAGCTAAATTTAGCTACAAGATATAAAAGTTTCCATCACAGAACAATGTTTACAACAGCAGATAACACAAGAAAAATATCAGCAATAGTTTGCAGGTACACGAAACGAAATTTAAACCAAGGCCAAAGTTGGCCTTAGCTGCATCTGTTTTGGAGTACAATGTTATCTGATCATTACAAAACTGAAGAAAACATTGTAAGAACATTCAGTGTTATTACATACTCTGCCTCATTCTTTGTTTAAAAATGCAGCCCTTTAGAGTTAAAGACGCTATGTCCCGTGAGTCGACCATTCAGAGATAACAAATGGTTTCCTGCGCGTTTATAATCGAGAAAACATTGGGAATTAGCCGATTGGGTACGTAACAATAGGTCTATTGTGTAATCCAACCAATAGGAAATTCAAATGGTCAGCGCAATACGTTTTGATCCATTCGGTACCAGTAGTATTTCTTGAATTAGGATAGCAACATAAAGCATGTACATTTTGCAATCTGAGGAATCTTATTCATTTATAACCTCAACGCGGTTTGGCCTTTGTCAGGAAATATCAGAGGAAACTTCAAAATTATTTTCCTTGATACTCAGATGTTGCCGGGCATTTTTAATCCGTTCTGCCAGTTGCTGAAGGAAGTTCAGCGTGCGCGTGCGTGCAGGCGCAGGAAGGCAGTTGTGAATTTTTGCCGCAAAAGCTTCTTTTATGTTTCTTTGTTGCATTGAAATCGTTTTAATGATCCCACAGACATTGATCCAAGAATGTCAGAGATACGGTCCTTGGTTCCCTGAGATATGTATGTAATAACAGATACTCTTTCAATGCTCACCCTTCCCAAGCCTCTTTCTAAAATTCACAAACTCTGCCCCACAACTCATCCTTCCTACCAAGATCTTGTAAATTTCAGATTGCTATACCCTTTCCCTGCTTCTCAGATTCTCATAATTTGTCTTAATGCAAAAAAAAATCAACAATCTTGATCTTATCCTCTCTTTACTAATCTTTACCTCTTACTCCCTAAGATTATCTCTTACTCCTTGATATTATCGGCTGAAAAAAACATATTTCAACTTGGATGTAGCAGAGAAGTGTCAACGAGGACGAAAACCAGGACTAGTAGATCACTTATATAAAAGAATCTGACTTCAGAATCAATCTATAGCAAAGAAGGGCCTAGTAGAAATTTCATGTATGATGGAGACCAAGAAGATCGTTCAATTAAAGAAAGCTTCTTTGTTAAACTTCCGGAAAACACACCGTCCCGGCCCAATAGCGATCACAGTTCCAGTTCTTAGCCATAGATGTTTAATGAAAAGCTCAGTAGTTTTTTAGCCGAGGATCGAATTTTCACAGTAAATCAACAGTAAGAAGTAAAATTTTTACCATTAAAGGAGAACTGACACGCAAAAATAACTTTGGCTTATTCGATGCAAAATTTGTTGCTGACTTCAAATCTGGAAAAAGTTTTCTTCTAAGATTCGCCCTTTTTCTGATATTTGCACTTTTATCCGTCAAATACGTCACAGCCAGGACTCGGGAATTTTCCGAAGCGGAAACAGGATTATCGCCAGGAGTTGTTAAAATTATCGGTTGACGTCACAAGTGACATGTTAACAATGCCGTTGTAAAGGCTTTCACCGCAACGGTGAAGGTACAAATGAAGTTTCGTGTTTTATTAAAAATAGTCCGCGTTGAAAAGACAAAAAATTGTCAGGCATTTCATTTATAAGTATAAAGAAACTAAAAAATCCTAGCTACATGTCTGCTAGGACGCTAATATCCACATGAAATTTATTTTTATGCCATGATATCTTCGAACCATCATGCTTTGAAACATTGAAAGAGCCTCTAAGCTTGTGAAAAAAAGGAGTCGACTTTGTTTGAAAACTGATGCCGTTTCTTCAAAGTTTTTATTTTTATAATTACAAATAAAATCGCAAGATGATGGGACGGGGGGAGGGGGGTTGAAGCAATAGCCAAAAGACAAACGAAATCTAGTGGAGACAGCGGTAAAAGCGATCCTGCAACCTGCTTTGGGTGCAGAAATATGAATTCAAGAAAAATCCTTGGTTGCTGGGAGCTGCGAGTGTGACTAAATAATAATTTCACTGAACTTGATTATTGTAACAGAGGTTGAGATACTAGGGAATAACCTGGTCTTGCAAAAAGACCATCCCCTACCCAAGTCAAAATTGCTTGCAAAAGAAGATAATGCGCCAGTTGATATTCCTATGACAGCTAAACAGCATTTTTTTCGACTAAGATAAGAAATAAAGTTCTTTGACAAAGAGCTAAGAGCCTATTCCGTAAATCCAGATTTTTCGACTGCCAGGTAACTTATCAGTTCCCGAAACCCTTCACGCCCGGTGAAAATGGCATATAATCCGCACAAGTCGACTTTTAACCCGCCTTTACTATTTAATATCACTATACAATTAACGCGTTTGAAACATTGAAAAACAATCATGGAATGTTATAATAACAATGAATAACTTGCAGTTCCGTTTAGGGCATCATAGGCATTTCAGCGAATTAGGCCTTACAGACAAAGCAGCCTGGACAAAGACCCCTCAATCTGAAATGAAATTCTAGTTTTAGGATACCTGATCTCATTTAGATTGTAGCAATAGCATTTTTTTAATAAAAATTCCATATCAGTTTGTAATTCCAGTCTGTACTTTGTTCATAACATCGTCACTGTTGAGCCATGGGACGACTGTCTGCCCAAGCGGCGGCGCTGGTTGGTAGCAAAAACTCAGACGGCTGAAACTCTCCATTTGTTTCGAAATCAGTGTAATAAAACTCGGATTCAGAGTCCCAAACCATTGAAAAAGTGAATTATGTGTCAAAAATGCAAAATTAGCTCCTTTCAAATGCACAAAATAAAGATTTGTCCGCAGCATTTTCTTAAAGGTTTCTATAGAGAATCACAATACGTGCTGAGAACATGTCACTTGTGACGTCAAAGATGATCGCTCACTCGGGACGATTTTCGCCTCGAGTCTCAAGTTGTCGGAATAATTGTCGTTTCTCAACTTAAAACGCCTGTATTTCAAAAACGGTAACTGTGATTTAAAAAAATTTTTCGATCCCGGAATTTGCTTGTCACAAGCTACCGTTTTAGCCAAACTTATTTTTGCGTGTCAGTTCTCCTTTAACAGAAATCATAAACGACTCTCCTTAAACTGATAGCTCTGCATAAATCCCTATGATATGTGTCAATGTCTTTACTTTTTGTGTGAGAGAAAAAGTTGGAATTGTTAAGCAAACGAGCTACACAAGGACGTTCATTATTCGTATATAAATGTGCACTGACTTTAGTGCTTAGAAACGATTTGGCCTTAGCATGAATGTCTTTGTTTATACTTCAAGCATCGAAACCCTGTGTAAAATATTGCTGCATTTACATGGCAGCCTGAACATTTACATTACGTCATAAAAATTGAAATATCTGCTCATGCCATTAATAAAAACCAGCTTAGCTGTTTTGGCGTACTATACACAGGGTTCGATGAGTACATCAGCATCGCAACACATCTGTGTTAAACGCTGCCTTAAAAGCATATCTATTCATTAAAATTAAAGATTTTCAATGGCGAAACACACTTCAGCAGGAATCAAGAAGAGCAAATTCTAAGACTAACAAAAAAGAAGATCCTTTGTGGAGTTCATAATGCTGTATCACTGAAACTAATCAGTACATTTATAAAACAAGCTTAAAGATATCTGTTAGAGGAAAAATGTATCACCAAAGACAAATCTCTAAAGTTTTGGATGTTATCATCACTGATACCCGTTGCCTACCTTTGTTATTTTAATCTTATCTCTCCATGTTTATTTAAGGTTGTGATAAGCTAAATGAAGCAGTATGCGATGTCTTTGCTTATTAAGTGGCAAAACAAAGCAAGGACGAACGAAGATGTCTGATTACATCAGCTGTTTTTGCCTAGAAAATATCAGTCGTTCAAATTGCAATAGTTGCATTTGAAGCCTCTAGTTCCAAGTTGGTGGCTTTGCTAGGTCATTGAATCAGGTGGTCTTGTGTGTTTTTAGGCTGTGGTGCGAAATTACATTTTGGGTCAACGAACGTCGGCATATTTTTCAAGAAAGAGCAGCGTATTTTGAAGTTTACAGCTGCCTTCGCTCTATCAAATTGCATAGGCGCAACAGCGTTGAAAAGCTCTCGAGAATGAAGCTTGGGGACAGGTCCTAGATTTATCGTGTGCAACGCCGAGATTGTTTAAAAAAACGAGGTGATGCTTTGATACAGAAAGGAAAATCTGGATTTACGAAACAGCATTATGCAATAGTTTCTTCCTGATTTAGTGGAATTACAACGGGTATGAATACTGAGCAATTCAAATTTATCTAGTTTTTTACGAAACACTTCTTTTAGAAAAACTTTTAATTTATGAAAAGTGACGTGTTGTTTCGGTAAATGCTAGCTCTACCGCTCACAATTTTTGCAAAGCTTTTTAGCAAGCATTTGAAAAAATTGAGTACATTTTTTCTCGAGATATTGCTTCTTGCAAAGGCTTTTTGTTGTAATAATTTACTTATTCAGTGTAACAGCAACTGTAGGACACTGTTCATAAAACTGATCTCTTCTAAAAGCAACTTAGTATCATGTAAACAGCTATTTCTGAAAGCCTTATCTTTTGCAATGGTTTTTGATGTAGATAAAATGTCAATTGCGCACATCTGCTTTATTGGTTTGAACGAAAATAACTTAGACTTGTGAGGACATTTGCATATTTACAGCTTTTTAAGATATTTACAGAATTTGTCATGAATCTGTTGCCCTGCCCAATAAAATTTGTTTTATGGATGCCCAACGTAATTCAATACTATGTAGCAAGACCTATTTGACAATCAAGGGTATCTAGAATAGGATTTGGAAATACTTTTCCTAAAGCTCGCTTTCTAGCTGGATGCAAAATTTATGCAAAAGAAAGTCGAGCTTTTTCCTAAAAGTCATCGCATTAATACTTTATGGGTAGGACAACAAATAGAGGCTGCAAACCTAAGCAAATTAACGGCCTTAATCGTGTGCAGTTGTTATCTCGTTGTACTCAGCAGCAATTAATCGCCCTTCCGTAACAGTGGTTTAGCATGATTGCAAGTTCGTATTTTCAAATGAATTATAAACTCATGGTCTTTGTAGATGAAAATAATTTGTCTTGCAACAAACAACTAACCACTTTTTTAGTTTACGGCTAAATGTTTTTCTAAACATTGTTTGATCTTCAGTGAAAGCAAGATTTGAGCAAAGTATTGTAATTTTGGCTGATAGGATCATGAGAAAGTTTGCAGTTCATTCCTGTTTTATTTCTGTGATTGAGTCAAACAAGTCCCTGACAGGATGCTGCTAGATGTCTTCCCTGCGTCTGAAGATTTGGCTTAAATGTATCTGTTATAGTAACTATGGCCATGGGAAATACGAAATGTTCTGAAAATCTCTAAGGGACAGATAGTCCAGCAGATGCTGCAACACGTAAACAACGATTCAGACGTCACAAGTTCGGAAAATACCCTTAAATGTCAGGATTCTTTCATTAGGTGACTGTGTACCATCAATCAACCTATAACAGCGAGTACTGTAAGACGTACTTTGCCATTCTTTAAAGAAGATTTTAAACTTATTGTTCGATCTAAACTGCTATTACTATTGTTCAACCTTACCGTTCTAGGGGAGAAGAACTCAGTTTCCGTTTGAACTACGAAATCTAAAAAAACGATTTTAGACGGTGAGGGAATGGGATATTGGGAGAAATTCAAAAGATAGTTGTCATTCTGAAGAGTAAGCGGAGCACATTGCTCCTTATTACGTTCTTCAGGTGCTTTGCCCGCCATCCTTTAGATTATAACAAGGTTTTAGTTTTTAAAGATTTAACAGCGGATGGCCTAATGAGGCTGTTAAAAAATCAGCAAAACTGATAAAAATTCCTGGATATGAAGGATTTGAAGTCACGTGTGCCAGAAACTAGAAGAGCCGCAAGGCTACATTGATGATCTTATGCTTGGCATAACTATCACGTAGGCTGTGAAGCTTTTAAATGGCAATTAGATCATAAAACTCGATGTATATTCTTCTGCCCTTATCTTGTATTTTTCGGATAACATAGTGCCCCTGGTGATAAGACTTGCTCGCAAAAAATTCACGACTCAAAGTTGTGTTTATGAATTTTGATATATGTCAAAGCTCTTTTTAGTTGGTTTGTCTTGTAACGCTGTTTTCATCAACTTTTCAGTACAATGTCCAGATTCTGCAAACACTATATAGTTTCAAAAGGTTTTGAAAACATGTTCCTTGCGAAAACTGCTCCCGTGACCGAAGCAAACAGCAACGAGTGACAAAATGTACGATACCAAGTAACAGCCTGGTGTGTTCGAATTCATTGGATTGAGCCTCTCAGGGTCTTAGCTTAGTAAATCGTACCGCAGCCTGAATTAACGTAGAAAAGAACCTTGATTATTAACCAAGGCTACAGATGGTTTAATAAATCTTTAATGCCTGCTGCCCAGTCTTATATAAAAATGCTTCATTGTCATATTCATCAAGTGAAACATCAAGCATCGCCGTCATATGAAATTTCAAAGTGATCTGAACAAAGGCAAATGTGATGCTTGTGAGTTACCCTTTATTCGATGAAATTTTTCAATTACAATTCGCTTTGAATTTTGACAAAGAATGAGGCAAAGTGCGTCCTGAAAAAGTTTTATAGTAATATTTGATTTTCAATTGATAAGAAAGCAGCCTGATGTGTGTAAAGGAATAAAGCGAAAAATTCAAAACGCGTGATGTACTTGTGAGGTTAGGGAGACATGGAAACATATACAGTTTTTATGTTGAATGAGGCACATACTGAATACTACATGCTGTAATATACTGAACAAAAGCCTAGTCAATGAATATTCTTGGGTTCCTTCCATAATAATATTTGCTTATGTACAACATGATCGTTTATTGTTTCATTTTGCTGTGTGGTTAGTAAGACTCAACACTGTGTTGATGCGAAGCTAGTTTGGTTTCCAACTACAATGATGCTTTGCTGTAATGCTCTATTAAAGAACGTCGCAGGGTCACATGCTAAGAAATATTATCAAATATGAACAGCATTTTCCTCGTGCAAATTGCATAGAAATTTAATTGCATTGAATTGTATTTGACGTCGAGGACGCAGTGTCGGTTGATTCTAATTTTTGGAGGGTGGACTAAAGGCTACATCTTTCTAAAAATTCTGACAACGTCGCAAAAAGTTTCAAAACATTCCAACAAATTGTGTTTGTTGGGGGGCTATAGGCCCTCTACTGTTTTTTGTTCTTATGCCTGTATGTCCCTATTCAACGCACAAAACGCTTAGATATATTTTTGAATATGATAAAATTCACTGGATGGAGACAGTAGGATATCCCCCTCATGTTTTAAGGCTTAGAGCAGCAAACGAACATAGGTGTTTTCCAACTCTTCTAGAGCCACCTCGCCACTCCAAAATGTGCTGGAGCTTCCCTGGAAATAAGACTTAAGCTGTGTCAAACAGCATTAAAGGCCTTTAAAAATTGTAAAAAATTGATCGGTAGACAAAATAGAAAAAGAAACAACAATGTTTTTGAGCATAAAAAATCTATGCAAACATATAACTTATTTGCGAGAAGCCACAGATGATTTACATTCCCATATCGGTATTTTTCCATAAATTTAATTTATAGTAGGTATTTCTAACAAAGGTTCTTATGCTAATGAGCTTTGGTCAAATCGTACTTTATCCAACATATGACTGCATGACTTCTGCAGCCTACTATGGTGATTAAATTTTAATTTGTAAATAATTGACAGCTAAAATGGTCATTTTGTTCAAATCTCTGCAATTATTTACGAAAATCTTTAGCTATTAAGCCTGCTAATCATCACATCTTATCAGTGAAACGGGGAATGCCTTTAAGCAGTGTTTTCTTCTTGAACCTCCATTCCGCATAACTTTTTCTTTTTAAAAGGAGGTTAAGAAACTTAAAGGGTAAGAAGTCGCAAAAAGTGGCAATTTAGGTCGTTAAATGGCGTTTCGTGCAAACATTGAGAAAAGCCTCATATTAAAGAAGGAATATAAAGAAATTTTTCACTTGGTGCAAGAGTATTTTTCAATCAGGTTTCCGTTATTTCCTCACAAATATAGGTATAATAATTGATAATAAGATACATAGATAACTTGATCACAACAAAATATAACGACAATACATTTACAATGTATTCTATAGAGCTATGGTCTGTATTTTTCAATTGAGTTTCCACCCACAACATAACCTAATTAACCTATAGAGCTGCTTAAAGGCACTTTGCCCTGACGCATTTCGCAGGCCATTTAATTTTCCCGTCGGTTGGACTACTCAGTGGACCTATTATTACGTACCCGATCGGCAACGTAAGGCTAAATTGCAATGTTTGCTCTGCGAAGCATATTGTTAACTCTAAACGGTTGTATGACGTGTAGGGTGCTTTTAAATTGGCCCTACTGATCGTTGAGATCGTTGCCAACAATCCTGACTATGAGTGCAGTGTATGACAGGGTTATATCAATACGTGATAAGAAAGGTAGCAAGTCATGTTATGTAAAATTCATAAGCTGAAGACCCTGACGCTGGTTTCTGATTTACACAATATTCGAGAATCTGATTTGCCATCTTTCACAAGCACCATCCTATATGTGCTAGTGACTTCAGCACTGTTTGCTTTGTGCCGTTGCTGGCATTACTGTGTCAGAAAACCTAGCCCGTTGTTTCACGAAAACAGAACATTGTTAACCCGTCGCTCTTTTTGTTAACAAAAACCTCCTCGGAAACTCAATGTAATGTAATTAGATCCTGTGGGGGTCTAATTGTGCCAAAGAAAAATGCGGGACCCACATACACACACATGGCCCAGAAAAAAATTCAAACCCAAGATGTATATGGGTTTGAGCCATTCGTCATCTTTTTTACTTTGGCGGTTATTTTCAACACTATGGTCAGATTACTGTTACAGTACTTTTTCAATTATCCGACCTTCTCAAGGTGTGGGATTTCAAAATGCGCTTGGATAATCCGAAATTCTAGATAATTCAAAATAAACGAAGAACGGCAGAAACCAAGATTAATAAGCAAGATGAGTGTTTTGAAAGTTTTTTTCTAATAAGCAAATATTGCAAGCTAATTTACTTAATACTCATAAAATATTTCAAAAGGAAAACAAGGAAAACGCTCCAAGCCTTCATATAGTTTTTCACATTCTTTACGGACCGGATAATTGAAGTCCGGATAAACGTTGGGTCGAATAACTGTATAAGTACTGTACCCGCTTTCCTTTAGTCCTTCTATTTGCGCTCAATTGTTATTCTTTATTCTTATATCGATTAAAGCAAGACGTGCTTTGTTTATCAAACAGGGTGTAACAACAGCAAAAGATAGAGTTTTCTTTTTGTTTACAAGTGAGCTACAAGTAAATCAGACTTTTCATTACAAAAAAAAATTGATTACAGTTTTAATAAAAAACAAATCATGCCTTTTTATTGGATGCATGAAGTCGGTTGCTTTAACTCCATTTAGATTAAAAGTTTTGATATCAAATAGAAAATAGAACCTTGATAGCTGTTCGAATGTCTTCGTGCAGAACATTTTCAAATGACCAAAATTATAAAGTTCAAAATTTAACGGATAGATTTTCAGGAATTTGATAATGTCATTTCTTGACTTTTGTAACTCGGAAGCCCGTCGATTGAAAGAGCCATTAAAAATTTTCCCTTGGCCATGAATTCAATTGCGATTCTGAATGAAACTGCAGACACACAGGTAGACCCCCAGCACAGTTTTGATCTATGGTAAAGGCTCATGAATTTATTCATGAAGAAAGAGCTTGCAGATTTGATAAATAAGGTCGTGATTTAGATAAACACGTGTCTTCAAACGAAAAAGAATAGCAGTGATTTGGTCTAGGGAATCAAGTAAGCAGATATCACGTATATTTAGAATAGATTTGCACGAAAGATTGGAAAATCAAGTGGAATACCAAAAACGAGTCATCAAATCACTCGTCCTGCAAAATGGATAAAGATACTTGTGAAGGGATCAATCACAGCAATGTTAAGTACGCTAAGTTGAACATGACGACAACAGATTCAAGGTATCTTATCGAAAGTAGTAGATGTTCATATTAAATATATGTATTTACCAGATGTAGTTGTTGGAATCTAAAGACAACTTGCGTATAGTTAGCTTTTTCATGTGCAATGCATTCCTTAAAATCATGCGGAAAATTGCAAATTTGCAATGCTCCTGGAAACATAGAATAAATATTGATAAATGTTTTAATACTTGAAGATATTTTGGTAATACTTAATTCAGTGTCAGTATCAATTTACAAATATAAACTCTTACAAACAAAAATTAGTTTGCACGATCATTGATATGAATTCGATATTTTAAACTTGGAGGATTTTGCTAGATAATTGTTTAGAGAAATTATACAAATTAATACCTGCTGTAGTAACATTTCTTTGTTTTTAAGTTTAATCTTAAAAAGTTAGCTAGAAAGAAAGCAACAACCTTCGTTTGTCAAATAATTTGATACACGAGCTAACATAAATAATTTTGAATGCAAATAAATAAATCAGGTTTAAAAAGAAAAGCAAAATGCAAAGAAAAAGATAACAAAACAATTTTTCAGGCTTTGTTTTTAAAGTAAATAAACAAATATATTGATAAAAATTGTTGCTATAGTTATGAAACGTGTGAGATTGGAAGCTAGTTTTGACGCAATGAATTCTACCTATATGTTATTTTTAAAAAGCTTTTCATGACATACATGTAATAACACTTTGGTTTTAAACAATACTGTTTTACTGTTGGTGCTCAGCATCATATAGTGCTCAATTCCGTATAGCAAAGTTTCTAATGATCACATTAAGCTTGAAACTGAGAGTTGTAACTAAGAACCGTTCTGCGAGAGTTACAACTTAGAACCGTCCTGTGTAAAGCGCGAGAGTTGCAACTTAGAACCGTTCTGCGTAAAGCGTGAGAGTTGCAACTTAGAACCGTTCTGCGAGAGTTGCAACTTAGAACTGTCCTGTGAGAGTTGCAACTTGCAACCGTCCTTCTCTACCCAAAGCGTAAAATATATAGTGTATATTGAGTATTGATTGAACTTTATGAAATACATTGCTTGAATAATAAGTATGCATAAAAATAGCATAGAAAATTGAGAACAATTAGAGCACCATAAATACCTTTAACTCACGGAATGGAGACCTATATAAAATTGCAAGTTTTAAATATATTAATGAACCATATATTCTGCATTTAAGAAAATTCAGAGATAAATTCCACGTCTATTCATATTTATCGGCTTCTCGGACCTTTTTACTTCAAAAATATTTCGAACATCCCCCTTTTGAAAAATTGAATTTCGAAAAACAAGACAAAATAGGCCAAGATAATAAGGTTTTAATTAAAATTCAAAAAATTATGAATTATTGATCATGTCAAAGATCAATTTAAGAATGATCTATCTCAGCTTTCAATTATGTATGATGCAAAAAGGGTGTAAGAAATCACATCTGAATTCCATTTTTGTTAAAAGAACCATTTGAACCACTGGCAGAGAATAAAGCAAAGCACAATGGTAGAACACACGATCAAAAGTCTCACATAATTTGACGCATCATTCTAATAAATATCAACGTTCTGATGAATGAAATCGTGGTTTATACGGATCCTTGGCAAAGATGGAGGGTAATTCTTTATCGTCTGTGCACTGAGACTTGACTCTTAGTCACAAAAAAGTGAAAGTGACGACTTACGAGAAGCTGTATTCATCATGATTTGGTCTTCATTGTTTATTCTGATTTGAGAGAAAATTTAATTGGGAATGAAGCTTTGTTTAAAGGGAATAGAAAAACTGTTTATGCCTTTCTGATATGAAAATCTAATTAACTAAGGACACGAGTTTCAAGCAGTGTCTCGCACCCCTGGTTTTTCTATTTCTGAGTAACTCTTAGCTGGCCTGTAGAAAGCAAATATTTTTTATGAAATATAAAAATTAAAAGATAAACGGCACTTTCAGCATCTTAACCGTGATTTTGAGAAAACTAAGATAAAGATTTCTTTCCCGCTATATTTCTTCACATTTTTTATGAATGTAGAGCTTACATTTTCCTGAAAAAGAATTTTATTTTCCAGTCAGTGGAACATCCTGATATTCTGATATTGAATAATTGATTGAAATTGATATAATCCAAGCTTTTTATAGAATATTTTGCTCTTTTCAGTTCTTAAGTTCAATGTCTTTAAAAACCTTTCTTCCTCTGCGTTCAAGTTTCTTCCATATATACAGCTTGAAAAGCAACAATATGAACAAAGTTTTATAAATATAAAGCCAAAAATCAAATTACTGAAAAGTAAAAAATAAAATAATCAAAATCTGAAATAAAATGTTCAGAGTAAATCAAAAAAGGGGAAATTGAACAAAATTTTCGTGGCCTTGCTTTGCCTAGTCAATCATACTCCATGCTGTTGCTGGTCCGTTTTTGTTCTCGTTTATCCTAAAGTCATTCCAGAATTGTGTGTATATCATGCTGCAGCCAAAAAGCTGGCTTATGTTACAGTTTCGTTTGCAGTGTTCTATGTCTGTGGTAAACACACCTGCTCCATAAGATATTATTCAGCAAGCTTGATCAGCATTGCAATGAAAGATATTTAATTGATTTTACAACCAAAATCACTACCACTGGAATTCTAGGCAGCCCTTGGCCAGACCCCTTACAAAGTGTATGGCCTTCGTATTTTGCATATCTTGATAGAATCCTTTACTCTCTAAAGCATTTTCAATAAGATAGGGTGAGGTAGGACGAATAGATATCACCCGATAAATCTACTCAAACTTCTTCAGTGTTTTAGCGTGGTCGTTGCAGAGGATTTCAAGGGAATTTATGTAGGGTCTTATACCCTTAAAAATTGGTTGGAAATTATGTTTATCGTGATTTGAGCGAAAGATCAATTTTATTTGTTTTATGTGATGGGTAAAATAGGCCAGTTTTCTATATCCTATACCTTCTATAAACTTCAATAGTGAAGAGAATATAGATTAATGGGTTCTCACAATTTTTATTCGTCAGTTGATTAGCTTTTTGAAATTTCTATTCTATGGGACGAATCGCGATAAAATGAGATAAATTGCGACGAAGAATAATACTCGCTTATCAAGTACTTGATTCTCATTAGTCACATATAACTGCAGCCAAACAAATAGGTTTAAATACGATGAACCCTTTAAAATATACTAAATCGAAATGTAAAATACGATAGATTTGACGTAATCCTTCAAAATACGTTTCATGAAAACCAGTCTTTATACAACAGGATCATGGATTTGATAATAAACCTTTTCCTTGGCTTGATTAAAAAAAATGCATGTCTCAAAAAATAGGGCGAGCCTTTTTTTTATCTGGATTGCAAATCATACACTTTTCCTAGATCAGCGAGAACACTGGTCATTATAGAGGCTTTAGTAATACGTAGGTCATTATAGTAATACATGTACTTGAAATGCAAACCTATTTATCAAGAGAAAGAGCTATAAAGTTTGTTTAGCTAAAACTTTCAATACGACTGAGAAAATGAGAGCGCTAACAGGTAGACAATTTTATTTGATTGGGCAAAAAGGGGAAAAATCTCACAGTCTCATTACACTTCAACTTGCACTTCTTTAGAGACCGCCATTAAAATGCATTCTAGTATTACAATTAATTTTGCACTGACAGAGAGACATTGTAATTAGTATTCAGTGGTTCTAAGTTGAAATGTATGGCATTAATATTTATGTTCAAATCAAACTGGAAAGGAATTTTAATTTTTTGTTCACAAATTTATTTTTTTATCTTTCGTCTAGCAAACCTAACGATCAGATGGCTTTTATCACTGGAAGGTCATCCATAAATTTGAGGGATCTGAAATGCAAGCGCCCGAGAATGTCAAATTTGACAAAAGAAGATACTATGTCAAAAGAAACAGGAGCTTCCCAGTCAAGCAACCTTGTTGTAATCAATGTGGCCGGTAAAAAATTCGAGACCTTCGAAGACACGTTGGCCAGATTTCCTGATACGCTTTTGGGTGACCCAACGAAACGAAGGCCATTTCTCAATCCTAAGACAGGGGAGTATTTTTTTGATCGAAACAGATCAGCGTTCAGCGGAATATTGTACTATTACCAAAGCAATGGGATATTAGAATGTCCAGCAAAAGTGTCAGAAAGTTTATTTACAAAAGAAGTCTTGTTCTTTGAATTGGGAGAGAGTCTTCTTGGCATCGAGGAAGATGAGAACGGCCTTGAGAAAGTCGAGGAGGAAGAACTGCCTAAGAATAAAATTTTGAGAAAAATCTGGATATTGTTTGAACATCCAAACTCTTCAATAATTGCAAAATGCATTGCTGTTTTCTCGGTTCTCGTCATATTAATTTCGATCGTAGTATTTTGCATCGAAACTTTGCCGCAGCTCGACCCAAATCAAATTGAATCAAAAGAGCGTAAAGCCAAGGTGACATTGACATGGAATATCATAAACACCTTTTGCAACGTTTGGTTCACTCTGGAATATCTCCTAAGACTGATAGCCGCAGAGCACAAACTAAAGTTTATAAGATCAACAATAAATGTCATCGATCTAATGTCAATCATTCCGTTCTACCTGTCTCTTATAATTGATGAAGGAGGGGGCATCGACGTCCTGCGTGTGATCAGGGTCATCCGCGTCGTTCGTATATTCAAGCTGACAAGGCACTCTCGTGGCCTTCATATTCTTGGCAACACCATACACGCAAGTTTGCATGAACTGGCCATGCTTGCTTTGTTTTTGTTTATTGGAGTAATTCTCTTCTCAAGCGCCGTTTACTATGCTGAATCACAAGTCCTGTCGAAAGATTTTCCCAGCATTCCGCATGCATTTTGGTGGGCTGTAGTAACCATGACAACCGTGGGTTATGGCGATATCACACCTGTTACTTTCATTGGAAAACTTGTTGGAGCAATGTGTGCCATTTCTGGTGTGCTTGTAATTGCCTTGCCAGTGCCTGTTATAGTTAGCAATTTTGAACATTATTACAAAGAGGTGAGTTTACTGTTAGGGAAATGCCTCTTAGAAAAAAACAGTTTTAACCAAAAAGATTTAACTTTTCAATGTTATCCCTTTTAGATAAAATTCTATAATCGAAGCCACTTGTGAAACTTTTAAAAACCAGGAATATTAGAGAGCTAGACTGAACTAAGGAGCGTGGTTCAAATACAAATTGAAGCATGGCAAACATTAAACTCGTGCTACATTGTCAACTAAATCTCTTTCATTTGTTTATTATTCTTTATCAAAATATTACTCTTACAAACTTTGACGAGAATTGCTCCATCACTTGTTTAAGTTAAGTTATACCATGTATCCAAGACTTCGGATGCCCAAAGTAAGTTTAACGATGCCAAAGCTTCAATTGATGCATCGTGAAAACATTTCGCAGTGCAACTGGTGAAAAAAATTGTAGCTAGCAACAAGATATGCTTATACATATCTCTTCAATAAATAATGTAAATAGAAAAGCTTGGTTCTGTGCAAAAATCAAGTACCATACTGGGCCCACGCCACAAGGGGGGGGAGGTACTGGGCTGGAGGGACCATGGCCCACCACACTTTTGGTAAGCGAAATCATTTCCAGAGAGGCCCTGTTTTGAAGCGCTAAATCCAAGCTCGACTTATAGAATTTGGCCCCTCAAACTTGAAATTCGTGGCGTGAGCCCTGCCATATAAAGCATAAATTATGTTATTTTGTTCTTGTAGGAGAAAGCCAGACAAGCAAGGCTCGAGGAAAAAGAGAGGAAAAGAAGCGAACCAAAAGTAGAGCCTCACTTCTTTCCTGCAAATTCACCTGCTCACTCTTCACTAGCCGGGGAAGAGAAATCAATTTTTCATAAATTCAGGAGACTGCCAAGTATTGTTCGAAAATTCAGTGTCACGTCTAATACCAACGGACAAGCGAATATTGAGCACAACGAAGAGAAATTATCAAAACAACCTGAAAATCGCCCCGAGGACGCTCTGGCTGAAGAAAAAAGCATTAATACGATTATTGCAGAAAGTGACCAAGAAAATGAAGAAAAATACGCAGAGGAAGATTCAGTACAGGTGAACCTAATAAAAAAGGACAGAGAGGATGACAGTGAGACGCGTCTTTAGAGCTCTTTTGCTGTCAGTTTAACTGGGAATCTGAGGCGAAATAGAGACTTATAAACTATGATTTCATCTGTATGCTTGCAAACATATGTTTCTTTCACACAGAAATAAAACATTTTGCGCGTGGTCGTTTCCCTTTGATTTGAAGACGACCATGCTCAAGCAACAAGTAATTTGATATTAGTTGAAGATATGAATGTCTCTAAAATGCCTTAGGAGACCAACGGTTTGCATGTCTAACCATTTACTTCTGTGCGCAAGACTTACCAAATCATTATGGCTTTAGTGATTATGATGTCATGAATAGAACAAAACACAAAATCTAGTCATAAAAACTTCATGAGCCTTCACTCCAAAAAAGGGGTCAAAAGCCAGATATGAAAATAATCCACCTTGCCTGGAGGGGCAATTACCCTTTTACTAATACCCTTAAAAGCATCTGGAGAGCTTTCATTACAAATAAGAAATGTTAACATCATACAGTAAAGGCCTCTCTGCTCTAATGAAAAAAACTGCACATTAAAATTGCAAGTGGGAAAGTCAAAAATTTGAAGAAGATATTGACAAATTAAAACCTATCTGAGTAGAAGATCACTGCCATTTAAACCTCATCTAGTGCAACCCCTACAGGAGCAAAGCAGAATAGATTTCTACTGAGGTGTAAGTGCTGCAACATTGGGACGAGAGTATGATGTGGGTATGCAATGTCTTGTCCTGCAATGTGCTTATAACTACATGTTGAGATAAAAAATTCTATAAAAATATGCTGACAAAAACATCAATCTCAAATGTGTTCTCTACAGTGGCGTAACGAACCACTGTAGGGTCTCCAAACTTTATTGGCTCTAAAGAAAAATGTCTATTTAATCCTCTTATTTAATGCTAATGTAAAAAACGACTACAGGGCTCCAAGCCTTCATGGTATTTAAGTCTTATAACCAGGAGCCCTGAACTGACAAAAACTCTAATGGCCCAGGATGCTTCCGTTACATTTTTGGTTATCTTCTTTATACTAAATATACATTATCTTGTTGGTCTTAGTGGAAAACTCTTCTCGTGTTTGTAATTTATGCCGAATATCAATGGTTTGACGGTATGATGTAGCAGGGCATTTTCTAACATATAAAGTAGTGGGGAAATTCCCCACCAGCCTCTTTCATTGCCCCACCAGTGGAATATGTTTGCCCCACCACTTAAGTGCCCCTATGATTCGGTGACTTTTTTACTTTTTACTTTGTTTGAGATATTTGTGGATGAAATCTTCATTGAACAGGTTTCAAATCTCAATTCATTTTCCCCTGGAACTGCTGCTTCTATATGTGATTCCCCTTCTAATTCACAAAGTCTATTTTTGAAAACCTGTTTATCTGTAAATTCTTTCTTTATCTATATGCCCTTTTCTCAAATGCCCTACCAGTGGAAAATTCTTAAAAAATGCCCTGTGATGTAGCCAACTATCGCATGTCCACAAGGTACCATTAGACTTATCACGAGCTCAATAAAAGCAAAGAGCTTCCGGTCCTGCTTTACGAGAAATTAAACTTTGTATATCGATCGGTATACGAAGCAAAAACTCGGGTAAAGTCCTTCATTTATTTTCACGGTCTTTATCATTTGCTACGGCTGCCCGTGAAATGCAGCTGCCACCAATTCACAATGTTTAGATAGAAGTATAATTCGCAATGTATGATTTAGAACGTATTTATTCCTCCTTTTTGGCATTCGTAATATACTCTTTGGATAGTAGAAAGATCCTATTGGAAATGATGCATATAAATTTTTGTTACAAGATTATATTTCTACATTAGGCTATTACAGGCATCAGTAATAAAGCACGCAACAGACAAGAAATTATTTGTAGCCTATAGAAATCTTGTTGGTGACAATGTAGCACTTAGTAACGACTTGTTGGCCGCAATTTTTCTTATAATTTTTCTGCATTAACATAAATGTGTAATTGTAAATATGAATTGCAATTAAGAGAAACAAGTTTTGCGTTTTTTTCTTTTTTGCTTGTGTCTTCTGTTAGTGTCTACGCCATTGTATAATTGCCATCTTATTCTGACTAAATTCACGATGAAGCCTTGCTTTCATGAAAAATGCACACCATTTTCAACATAGCAAATCGTTTTTGTTTAAATAGACAGTTTAGATAGATAGTTTAATATGTTGCTTCAATTTTGATTTGTCATTTATCAAGACTCTAAAATATCATAAAAATCTTTTCTTAAATTGTCACTTTTTCCAAGATCTGATTATATTTCCGAAGTCAATAGGAATTAAGCTTGGCTAATAACTATTCAGTTACTTTCGGGCATTTGCTATCTAAACGTTAGTCGTTTGCCTAATAAAGTTTGAGCTTTCTGGATTTAAATATAAGTTTATTGGAATAAATATAAAGCATAAAGCCCAGGAATAAATATAAAGTCCAAGTATGCATCCCTGTGGTATTAAAAAGTTTATATGCAGGTTGCTTACAGTTTCGCTATTTATAACTCTTTGAGCCTGTTTATCCAAGTATAATTAAACCACGAGAAAGCTAGTTTTTTGGTTCAATTGAGGTTGACAGTATCACATCAAGAAAAGGTATTGATAATGCTATTGATATTGATAAAAAGTATGCTTTTTGTGCGCGTATATACGTGTAAATTTTGCAAATTCGAATTTATCCAGGAAAGGGATTTTTGAGAATAAAAACTTTTATATAGGAGAATTATAGTTCAATTAGATAGGAGAATTATCAAAAGAATCATTTGATTTCATTAACTACAAATTCGTGATGGACTCATTTTGGCAGGTTAATTTTTATATAGATAGGTTTGGATACTTTAAGAAGCATGCAGAAATTGAAAATCTGCACTGTCACAAAGACTGGCAAAAACATTGATTTACCAAAGTTCTATAACAAGGAATAGATCCTATGACAAAATGTCTTTCCTTTTGAATCAACATTTTCTGTGCTCGTGATCGTATTAAGGTAACAGCCTAACTGGCTGGCTAACTCTAGGGGAAATTAAATAAAATTTTATGAGCAGTTGCACCTTATAAAATCTATCAATTGAGCTCCTGTAAAACATTACGTTTTGAGAGCATTAAAGGATACTTGAGTGTCTTTTTTCTAAACATTTAATTTACAGCAATATGGTTATCTGTATGAATTGTAGCAGTGCAGCTCTGCTATGCGAAACTCTCTTTTGCAAATGTTTGTCAGCATTTTTGCACTGGGTGTCAGCTTCGTACATTTTCTAAAATGGACTGCAGCTGACACCCAGTTTCTGAATGTGAATAAACCATGATATGGTTTTAATTTTGTAGCCTCCTTTGTCTCAATGACACACAATTGTGTCAATAGTTTTTAATCATGACTTCTCTCTGTTTATTCAAGAGTCATTCTATTAAAAATAATCAGACGTCAATAAACAGATTATATTAATTAATAGATCCAGAATTTACCTTTTCCTCCGTAAGTATTTTCTAAGTTAAAAGCTACGTCTTGTTACGTTTAGTTGCATACCTTGCACTTCGAGTTTTGCCCAACATTATCTTCGAAATCATGCAATATCGAGGGCAACTTAAAACAGTAATTAGTATATAACAAGTCTTGCATTTTATTTTGTATCTTCCTTTGAGTCCTCTTTAGTGGCTGAATCAACCTCAATTTGCTTTCTAGGAAGCACAGACCAAAGAATGGCATTTTCAATGAAAGTTTCTAGCTCAATAACAGAGAAAACTGAAGCTCCAGCCCAAAGGCTGATATTTCCACCCAAATCACAAACAAAATCGTTACAAGAGTAGGCTTCCCTTTGCCTAATTGTTTCAACTTCAAAGTCCTGATAATAGATGTTCACACTTAGGATATTTTTGTAGAGCTTGTCTTTTGTCCAGTTGTCACCAAAGGTAGATTGATTCCCGTACGATTGCTTCAGATCACTTAAAATCTTCTCAGCATCATTTAAAGCTGACCACATAGAATGTGACGGCGATGTAGTAAACTGCTCTTCGTAACATGGAAGAGGACAGTCGCATTAAATTTCCCCATTCTCAAATGTATCATCAAACTTGGATAGACAGTCAATCTCTTGGCTACTTTTTGCCACTTTGAGCTTTCCTTTAATCAGGTATTACTGCATGGGAAGTATTTTCAGTGCTGATCCAAAAAGAGGAATGACACTGCAATTTGATGCATTCTTTGTCGACAGTCGTTTGGCGCCTTGAATTTTTATCTCTAGTGCCATTTTTTTATTCACTTTATTTGATATTGGTTTACAAAATAATAGTTAAAAAACAGCTAATTAACACCATCCCTGTGTGTTTTCAGTTGCTATTATAGATTCTATTATGCTAGTATGCTAGTATTCTGAAAAATGTTGATTTGGTTGTAAAATATGAGAAAAGTCTCATTCATGTAAGCTTGCAAGCCTCGTTGATCTAAATAGGTTTAAACATAGAAACCATTTACTCAGTAGCTATAATCTTTTTTATAAAATCTATGGCCATTATAGCTTCTATAGCCAGACGATAAGCTGACATAAAATTCAACTAAAACTGTAAGTCGTAAGTCTGAGATCAATCAGAGATGAATTTCCTAATGAACTTCTCTTTTACGATGCTGGCAATTTTTTAGATGATTCTTTCTGCAAGGTCAGTATCTGCAAAGAACGTAGTAAATTACATTGCATCTCGACCACTCCAATTTCCCAAAAAGAAAGTAAGTGCACCGCTTAAAGTGCATTTAAGAGACGGTCAATAGATTTTCCGTTATGGAAAATGGGATGGCTGCATGTAACATTGGATCAATCTACGTCAGCCACAAACAAATGCAAGCAAGGCTGCATAATTTTGGGAGCGCGTCGAGGCCTGCTCGGTCACGACTTACTGCGCTTTGGATATTTAGATATTGTGAGGATGTGAGTAATGGGAGACTGGAACGAGAGTTATTGTTGTTGTGACTAGTGAGCGAGAGAGAAAAGACGGAAGTTGAAGTGGAGATATAGGTTGGAAAGGTAGCAGAAGATGTTGTAAAGTTAAGTTGGAGAATATTGAAGAAGAAGAGAAACTGAAATATTGTTTATATTTGCTTTCCTTCTTGCATGCTTCGTTACAATATCACTAAGAATTTGAAAGGAAATTGTCCAGGCAATTTGCTGCTGTAGTGAAGTGTACAGGAAAAGCTAAATTTTCGAAATGACCCGATTTGTGGCCTGACTGTCCAAAAAGCATGAAATTTCAACCATGAATTAACGTCACGTGATATGAAGAAATATATGAAGAAGAGAAAATGCTTACTCGAAACTCGTTAGATGAAAAGTATTGCCTTTTTTCAAAACTTCTTTAAAACTCAACGAATTAAGAAAAAATTGATAACAATTCAGCTTTATTCAGTTAGATTTTGGAATTATAAAAAACAGCCTGCCTGAACCCCAATTTACTGGATCTTATAAGAAGAGTGACAAAAGAGAACATAATTATATTGACAAATGGATCGTGAAAAAATTCGTAGCCTACAGGCGTCCTGAACCTTAATTTATTGGGTTTTATATAAAAAGGATATATTCTTGAAGAGGGTTGCTCGCAATCCCAATTTTCTCCTAAGGAATCAGCTCTTTTGTATTGATTCAAACTAGAACCTTTCAAAACTCTCAGGCTTCTTCCGTCACAGTGCAGGTGAATCTTATTCCCTCTCTTCTCTCTTATCTCACTGTCTAAACGTCATTAAACCATTTGTTTCGAAAAAGGGATCAATGTTGGTTCGTCTAACATTTTTAAACGATACAAAATTGGCTACGCAATAATTGTTGCCTGTCAATCAGGGCTTATGCTAAGTACAATTTCTGCTAAAGAGTTAAGAGGAAATTGACAATTTTAATGCGTGAGAGTTTTGCTTTAATGAGTTCAAGCATGACAAAGAACCGAAATGAATAAGACTTGGAGAAATTGTTGAATTAAAACCGGTTTTCGTCACTGACATTTATGAGCCTGAATGTGACGTAACTATCTGAGTATCCGTAAAGGGAATGGGTTGAGAGAGGCAAGTTAAAAAGGAGAATTCAGTAATCTTCATTTTGAAAACTTTTCAAATAGTACTTTCTTGCAACGGCATTTTAATTTGGTCACAGCCAAGTATGTTAGATTTTCAGTTATAACTCCGAGATGGCTCTTAATCTCATTTCAGCAACATATAGCAAATGCAAAATTTATAAAAGAACAAGAAAACAATAAAAAATCTCCATAAAGATTATTTAATCATTAGTGTGTGTAAGATATCAATAAATTGACCTCGCTGCGTAGCGTAATGAAAAATATGAAACAAAGTAAGTAAGGTACTTAAAAAATGCAAGACAATTACATCTGTAAAGAACTACAAGAGGAAAATATCATACTTTCCAGTATGCTTACACTCTCCGAAAGGCCGTAGCCAGGACCGAATGTCCTGGAGCAAAGCTAGGGGAAGAAAATTGCCCCTTTAAAGAGGGCTTTTGGGTCCCATTTGCCGAAGAAATAGGTGAAGCATCCCTTATTTGCAGACAAGTTAAAATTTTTCTGGCCTTGTACCCTTAGATGGCAAAATCTTGTGACTTCTGCTCTGCAGAAGAAATACTTCCAAGGTAGTGTCAAACCTCTCACGCCCCCATAGTGATAGCCCCTCCTGCACCGGTGTCTATCTCTTGACCTACGGAAACCAATAAATAAAAACCTGCTTACGTGTGAGTCTATTTTCGCTGCTCAAAACAAAGGCAAGTTGCTCATCTCAATATTACTGTAATTAATTTGGTATTTCCCACAGTCAGTGGTCATTTTGTTTTCAATATGCCATTATCCGTGGCAGGTAATTAAAGCTTGATCAGAGTGGGTAAATTTTCCCATGGAAAAACAATAAACTAGGAAGACGACTGACTAAGGCTACGTTCACACTACTCCGTATTCGTTTCGTTCCGTTTTCGTCGATGAAAACGATGTCCGTTCACACTAATCCGTTTTCATATAAATATGCTGTGAATACGGTAAGTGTTCACACTACTCCAACAAAAACGCTATTGGTGGCCTCATTTTTGGAAAGAGGCGTTCACGAATCCTCAACAAATTGGCGTCATTATAAATGAAATTAAATAAAAGTAAATCGTGAAAAACTTTGGCGACCGGGGAGTGTTTTTATCCATGCCCCCCCAATAGTATCTCAATAGGAAATTTCAGGTAAAATCCGCTCGGCGGAAGAAACGCTTTAGGTATTTTAGAGACCTTCATGTCAAAAAATAAATAAAGGATCAAGCAAAGGTAGTTTCTCCGTTGGTTAAATATGATATTCCTTGATATGAATGAAGGTTATTCAAGCATTAAATTTAAATCTTTCAAAAGATGTACATACTATGTGGTTTTAGCAACATTAAAATTTTGAACCACTACTGATCAGTGCGCCATTATGGTATTTGCCCAAATAAGGAATTCCTAATGTCCAATTGATGGGGCTTTTTTCTGGTCATTTCCAACTTAGTATAGAACATCTGTGCCAAATTACAGCTTTATATCATTTTTATCCGGGTTGGACCGTTTTTATATCTAATTCCACTACACTAATCATAAAGTCAGAATTTGCCTCTAGGCCGCAACACCGATATCGGTCCTCTTTGCACCGAGGGGCAATTCACTCTTGCAAATAGCGTACGAGATCTTCCCAAAAACAAAAGGATTTCTGGGGATTTTCAGCTAAAACAATAGGATTTTCACAAAAGGTATACGAGATTTGTGTAGAGTGATTTGCCCCTCGCTTTGCACAGCCAGAAGCCTTTCAGGTACTAGGGTGAAAAAATTTATGAAGGCCGTTTGGGAATCTCTTTCCAGTATGATTCCGTCCAGTATTGATGAAAGAAGTCGGATGATCTACTGAATCGCCAGTTAAAGAAAAATATTAAAGTTAAAGGAGAGGGAAAAACAATAGAAATCTGGGAGATGGCTCCCGAATAATATGCAGGAAAGCACTTTTTATATTTCCTCTTCCCAGGGAATATCTGTCGAAATACTAATTTTCAAGCTTTATAATAATTTTTTAAAGCTCGGTAGTTGGCTGTCGATAGTCTTGAGAGAATGGTCGGCTAATGTCAGGCAAATAAGGCCTGATCCATCTGCCGGTTTTAGTTTTAGATTAAATTTTTGACCTCAAGAGTTGAATTTCAAGCATTAAAATGCAGTGATGAAATCTCTTGGCAGTCGTTCTGTGACCTAGTTCGGCCCGAATGCCTTAATCCTGACATCCTCAAATTATAAGCCAACAAAAAGTTATTTTCTACTTTTGCAAACGAGACCTTTTCTTGCCAAGTAAGGCAGGAGCTGAATGGGGATGCGAATTTCGTCGAATTAAACAGCGGAAACGAATGGAAGAAATTATTAGATACGAAGGACATTAATTACGATGCTAGAAAACCGTATAATTGCGGTTACTCATCATTACCGTGATTAGTAATGCAATAAACTTTCTTTAGAAACTTTCCCATGATATTGTCCTCAAGTCTTTCAGATATTTTACAAACTGTTACGCCCCGTATCTCAACTCAATATCCCACCTTATTGCTGCGTCAACCAGCCGAATTATTTTCAGTTCTAATGTGATAGCTCAAGGTTAACGACAAAATTGTGACTCAAATAAAGCAAGGAAAGGTACGTCAGAAAAACGAAGAATGATTGCGTTTCTCTGGATAGCACAAGGTAAGATACACATCTTGTGGCTTTCGCATCGGATTTAAATCCATTTTGAATAAAATGCTTCACGCTCCGTTCTAGTATGGTTGCTGTCGCAGAAATGGCACCAGTTAATCTCTTTGCCCAAGAGTAATAACAAATAGAGCTTCAACTGTGCATTTTGCAATGATACAAATCGCTAATAAGCATCAGAGTTAAGCATATGATTAGATATGAAACTCCGTATTTATTCTATCGATGTTTTAATCGGTACCCAGGCCAAAGACTCTTTAAAAGAATCAATTCAAAAAGGAAAAACTTCTGACCACCGCAAAAGGACGAAAAAAGTGTAGAATTGATTTGACTTGATAAAAGATATCGATCATGGGGGAAGGTGGCAATTAATGGAGGATTGCAGCCTTGAATATTTTGAATAAAATTTATCTGCATTGATGAACAAATAAATGAAATTATATGAATGCCTTTAATGTGGTCCATGCGTTAATACAGGCCCAGTCTCTCCTAAGGGTCTCGGCTACGCCATTAGTCCTGAAATTTTGTGTTTTATCGATGTATCTATTGTACTTTTTTATTGCTTAGAATTTGCATGCATGAAATGAAATGATCAATGTTTCAGCTTTTGTGATCGTACATGCATCAAGATTCACCGAAAATCCAGGTGCAAGAATAACTAAAGCGTTGGGGGACAATGTTGCTTTGCGGTGGAAGCATACCATTTACCGACCAAGCGAACTGGTCAGACTTGAGTGTGGATACTTGAACGCATCGAGACAAATGACAAAGTTGATGGAACAGCTTCCATCCGAAAATCAGCCAAGAACTACAGTGGCCGGAACGAGGTTTGAAAACAGAGCATACATAAAAGACAGTGCTCTTGTTTTGACGAATTTGCGTGCAGAGGACACTGGTATATACTTCTGTATCATGAAAGTATACGACAGCCAGCAATTCAGAACTGTGACAGTCCGATCCCCGGACTCCTATCTTTCGATTGGAGGTTTGATTTTTACATACATGCTTGTCATGTTGTAGGGTTGTGGTAGCATGACCCTTGTCCGGAGTCCTGCATTGGGAGAAGGAGAAGGGGGCACGGCAATATGTATACATCTTTCATCGAGAAATGGTTCTAGCATTAAGCTAAATGTTATCCTGAACCCTGAACTCTCCTTTGGAATAAGCCTGATTAAACTTCCTTTGATACCGAATGACCAGATCATTTTTCTATTTCTCCACGTCTCCTGCAAGCTAAGTTTTTGCCCCCCAGTCAGTCTTGAATTCCTGCTCCCTCTTTGGCCATCCCATCCTCTGCCACCCCAAGACCAAATTTGCTGCCATTGCCTTATTTACCTGCTATCACCCGTGTAAAAAACGCTCCCCGGGCTGGTTAGATAGGGGGTGTTCACGAGACAATAGAAAATCATAGCACCACCAAAGCAAGTACAGCTTTTTCCATACGGCAGTGGCGGAAATTGTGGGGGTGTGGGGAGGGGGCAAATGCCTCCCCTTTTCTTGCTAAATTGTCGGTTCAAACACGCTTTTGTCTGCAAATTTGCTGAAAAAGGAATACTCTCAACCCCCCCCCTCCCCCCCAACGGAAAAATTTATTGCCGCCACTGCATACAGCATAGCTTGTTATGTCGCAGACTGATAAACTATGATCTTCATTACAGTATAAAGGTTTAATGTTTTCATTTAGGACCAAAGAGCGACGAACGAAGTGGCATGTCATCTTCCACAAGAACAACCATTATTGCGATCATCGTTGTTGTTGTGGTTCTAGTTGTGGCTCTGTTTGCTTTCTTTTTCTTCAAAAGGCGAGGTTTGTGGAACGGTTTCTTACATAAATATACTATTAATATCTTAAATTGACGGCTTTAAATCAAAGAGATTAAAGCCTCTCTGCCCTGTATAACGGAGACACAATATAATATGATATCCACTTAAAATTAAACGCAAAAAGGATTCGTATTGCTGGGCTTTTATCTATCGTTATGGCGATTATAAACTTCTTCACTAAATCAGGCGCGCAACTACGGGGGGGGTCCTGGGGGTCCAGACCCCTGCCCTTTTTCTCAAAAGGGGAAAAGTGCCCTTTTTCCTGGAAAATTGCTTGAATATTTTAACTATTACGCTAAAATGGTTGGTCATACAGTAAATGACACACTCCGGAGATGTAATGGACCTCGCAGGAATACAGATAAATGATTTAGTCAAACTTTCACGCACTTGTTGGGTCGAACGTCATCATGTTGCAGTAATAGAGTCTATCTTCAAGCCCCAACTCTACAGCGTGTTTTATGATGCGCTACGCACTGGCTTTGAAGAAGAATGGTTCTGGGACTCAAAAACCAAAATAAAGGCACAAGATTTTGAACGGGATAGAGCCTCTACGACCTCTGGTAAAAAGTTACAAGAATAAAAACCAAGACATTTTTCAAGCCTGTCACATAGTTGACAGGGTCATAGAAGACCTTTGCATGAAACGAGCGAATGCAGAGAAATATTTTCGGACTGGTATTAGCAAGCAGTAAATATGGCACAAAAAGTTGATGTTCAGCTGTTCCGTTCCTTGTCAGTATTACAAATCAGCTGAAGGCAAGACTTGGAGACAGAAACCAGCTGAAGGCAAGGCTCGTGGAACTGTTCAACCTCCTCCAATCTGTAGTGCGAAGCAAAGAATTCAATAATAATATTTTAAAGCGCAAAATGTCTTCGGATATGGAAGATGATGGGTTGCTATTCAAAAGTGAGCTGGCGCTGGGAAAAGGAGATGACAGCAGGGTCGCCGAGAGGGGGACAAAGGGGCAAATTGCCCTAGGGCCTCGAGGTCTAGGGAGCCTCACAAAGCAATGAATTCCGTTTTTAAATGGAATTTATTAAAAGTAACAAAATTACAATTAAAAAGTAAAACATCTTAAACGAATTAGTGAATTTAAGCTATTTGCAAGGGTGTGGTGGCAAAATTTTTGCTCGCTTCGCTCGCAAGAGGCATTGTTTTTTCCATTTCCCCCTCCTTCGGGCCTCCTAAACTTCATCACACCTCACCACAAAATAAACCGTACACCACAACTTTTCTCTATTGATCAGTTTCCCTTGTCTGGCGTACAATTTTTACAGATTTACTAACTGCTCATATTTTCGGTGTACCTAAACAAATGCCCCGGTGGACCTTTAATGAAGTTTAATTAGTGCCCTTTTTGTGTCTTGGACCCCTGCCCTCTGAAATTTCTGGTTGCGCGCCTGTAAATCTTTATCAAAAAACAAAAGGGACATATATCTGGCATTTTCGCACAAGGAAAATCGCTGTACTACGTGATCAAAGCGGTTTTTAATTTGTATATGGTTGTTTCAAGAATTCTTAGAATGATTTTTATATGGAGAGAATTTGAATTGAAATTGTCATTTGTCGATAGAATCAAGCAACCAGGGCCGCATTTACGCCTGTTGATGCCCTGGGCCCAAAGTTGATTGGGGGCCCTTAAAATTTACTCAAAACAATGTGTCACGTCCACAGTACTTGGCTAAACATAGTCATAACCAACCAGGTTAATATTCACTAAATAGTTTGATAGTTAAAAACTATAAGACACGAATAAACTTGTAAACATTTCACATATCAGTAAATTTCCAATAAATCTACCCTTTGTTTCATGACGCTAATGTCGTTCGTCTTTACTTAACTGCTGAAAATATTTCGATGATTTTATTGGGGTTTAAAATTTCAAGCACATCAAAATCTCCTGCCATAAACATAAGGCAACAACGCGTTACTGTGACGTTGTGGACCTCAGTTCAATCTTTTTTTACCCTGTTCAGCGCGGTGAAACATTTTTCACCGGAAGCACCTCTGTATGGCAAATTGAACCAAAAACTATGAGCCCGGACCCAGTGGGCACATGGGTAAATGTATCACTGCAAACAACTGTTTTTGATCCAAATCTTGTTTACATTTTCAGTAGATAAATATTGTAAACCCTTGGTTAACTATACTTGGTTCTTAGATTATTTTCGCGCAAAACCTGCAATTTTGTTGGTCCTGACGAGCATATCTTGATATGCAAAGTATTTGTGGTTCACATTAATTATAATCATACCCATGAGCAAATGTTTTTCTCTGTTGGTTGTAATCAACTCCTGAAACGTTAAGCTAAATGTTTGATCTTTTAAGTTAACCTTAGCAGATGTTATGTTAATTCTTCCTGTTCTCAGTTTATCAAGTCCATATCACGAACCACAGTTTCGACCCAGTCACCGCCACAGTTCTTTGATAAAAATATTCTCATAATGTCGCTACTTCTAAACTTCTTGCCTTAGCTAAATTTATCCATGGAATCTATCATAATTAGATGAAGCACCTCTCTTTTTCCATATCCTGGGAATAGCTATATTGCAAATACAAAAAACATTTTTATATTTATAATATTTGATTGTGAATCTGAAAGAACACCATAATTTTCTATTAAGAGCGCGAAATCATCTGAATCTGCTGCGAATGTGCTGATATATGTCTAATGAAAGCAGCTAGATTCGGAGTCTGCCCCCAAAGTTCCATAAAGTATTTGAGGTCTCAGGCCTGGTTGCTTATTAAAAAAAGGCAAAGACATTTTTGTTATTGCTTGGCTGATATGTTTTTAAGAGCATTAACTTGATAATGAAAGAGCATGTACTCATGACGTGGCCATGTTTTCCCTGTTTTTGCACATTTAAACGTTTTCACGTTTTTAGGTTATTTCAAATTGCATCCAACCATCGCTTTGCTACTTTATAATAGCTACAATCTACATGTGTCTATAGATCCAACCAGCCCCATTTTTGCTAAAAATCCAATGCAATATGCGATAACCATATTTGGTATCACAATGTATAAATTTCCGAAACAAGCTATATTTAATCTCTCAGTTATGAAAATTACTGTTTACTTGTATGTCATGAAGTGCTCGATGTCGTATAGGCAGAGCTCTGAAATTCTGTGCATTGAAATATTCAAAACAGTAAAATAGTTGATCCCACCTTTTATGCAGAGTATTTTTAAATTACGCTCGTCAAATTATTCATTAAGAAATCCAAATAATCTAGCCCATGTTAGACCTAATCAAACAACATTTGGATCCAAAAGTCTTATGTCAATCGGGCCACAGAATGGAATGCCTTACCCAACGTTTACCCAAAGTTTTAAGAATCTAATAAAACAATGGGACGGACCGATTTGCAAATGTAGTCACAGAATAGAGAGTCTGTGACTCTCTATTCTGTGATGTAGTGCCTGTCAGCTTCTGCCAGTCAATGCAAATTAGTCTTTAACTTAGTATCTATAATTACTTTAATATGCTAATTGGTAGCTATGTTCGATTTTGATTAGTTAACATTGTATATTTATGTATATATTGTTAGCTATTGTTTTTATACCGAATTAAAATAAATTTACAACAACAACAATAAAAACTGTAACTCGCTGTTTGGTGTATTGAGCAGAATCTGGTGTAGGAACAGAATTAAAAGGACGGTGAGAGCTCGGAGTTGCAACTTAGAACCGTTCTGTTCTATACACAAAAAACCAGTCTCGCAGTTAGTTATTGACAAACGTGTGGATAAACGATTTATGTTTCCTTTTTTTCAACAGATCACAGCAAGAGAAGAAGGTGCGTTCTATATTTATTACCATTTGTTCCGTATTTATCATATTTAGCTTCCACTGAAGGATGTATCTTTCTGGGTTTATTCGAGGTGGAAATTGTTAAAGCATCCAAGCAAGGCTGCGCTACAGTGGGGCGTCGGGAGGTACTGGAATGTGTGGGTCTTACACCCACTTGCAAAACGTTTTTGCCATGTAAGGGTGCTTGGTCGGCAAATGCTCAGACTTGTCAGCAAATTAAGTATTGCTCACCCTCTTTGTCGACAAATGGGACCTGAGCAACCCCCACCCCTTTGGCACAAAAGCCAGCGGCGGCCCTGCATCCATGATGTTACCTGTATTGTTGATGGAGTGTGGCTGGCTGGTGGTTGATGCTTTAATTACAATAGTCAGAATTACGAATGTGAGGCGTTAATTGTTATACTTTGTAAATTACTTTTATACTAACTTTCAGCGATTGCACTTTCAGAATTCCAACCAAGTATGACGATTCTGATGATGTCAAAAATGGAAATGGAAATTTCTCAAGCAATGGATCATCGAAAAGTATGAAAGAGCAATCGGAAAAGGTATTAATTACTAACAAACCAACTTTAATGTAATTGCAATTTATTTTGTTACTAGCATCTTTTGTCATGTCAGATGTTTTTGCAGTGCAACTCTTTTCTGATCTACATCTGTGCTTGTTCTTGTTTGTATTAGATCATTATTTTCGTACAGGTCATGAACTCCATATAGGCTAGGGTACAGGCAGGCTGAACAAGATATGGCTTTGCAAATTTAATTTTAAGAAAATGTTTCTCATGTTAAAATTTTGAGCTGGCCTCTATGGAACTACGGACAATGTCCTTGGATACAACCTCCACTTTTATTTTATTTCATATTTCATATTTGATTTGTTTAGGGAGGGTTGCCCTTCAACATAAGTTGTTTTTCAAGGGGCCCTCCAATAAAAAACTAATTACAATATATAATTAAAATACTAGAAAATAAAAAACCGCAATATTAAAAACACGGTTACACAAGTGTTTGTTTCTGTTTCTGATAATTGAATGAAAGGGTAGCTCTTTATCGGGGAGGTTTTAAAAGGCCACTATACGCCAGAAATAGATCTATGATATCAAACAAATTTTAAAGCATTTTTAAATTTGCTTGTTCGTCTTAAGAAGGCCCTGCCCACCAAGAAATCTTCACCTACCGATCCGGGCCGTCTGCTCCTGAAACGTGTTTTCGTGAAAGACTTGCACCTTTGACAATGGTTATAAACAGTAATGATTTAGTGCTAATGTAATGTAACATTCTGATATTCCGATCATCAATTTAGCGTTCATTGACAACATCCGATATTGAAGTCGTATCAAGCCCGATGGAGGCTGTAAAGAAAGCGAAAAGTGACAGAAGCTTCTCATCCCATCAAGCTTACGAAACTGTCCCCGATAGAGAAATCAAATTGAAAAGGCAACAAATGGATTCATGGCCTGAGCCCCCAACGCCAACAAAAACCACTGCCGAGAAGAGAGACAACATTTCTTCCAGAACACCCCCACCATCAAGAACACCACCACGAGTTTTACCAAAGCCCCCGATGCAAAAGGCTGTTAGTGAAGACATGTTCGTGTGATTTCACACACACTGCAGTGATCGTAAGGACAGAGAGACGTCGAGGTTTTGAAGTCGTCCCTCTCACAGGTCACACGCTCTGACTATTTTACTCGTCTCTAATAGAAAGTGAAAATTAGAAATATATAGGGGTTTAAACTGTAATAAAAGGATATTAGACTTAGAGGAAGCCTCCCAGTGAAGATTAGCAAAAAGTATCGGACAAAGGCCGACATGCACTGTCTCCCCTCCGAACGCTCTTCAACAACGCCTTTGCACGAACAAATAATTGCGTACACTTGACGTTGGGAATTAACTTACCATTTTAAGAGTAGTAGCAATTACCTTTCGTATTCCTGAAAATTTATTCACTTGAATGGGTTTATAAAAATTATAATTTTATTGGTTTTGCTATTTAATTAAAGTGCTAGCCAATCGTAACTGTGCCAGTTAATTGGAATGTGCTAGTGCAATAATTTTATGCAAGGTGAAAAAGAAACATAAATTGGTCAAACCCTAGAGAAGCGTGAAGTGGCTAATGTACTGCGAGTAACAGGGTAGCTCTGAAAATATCGACTTTGCAGGCGATGTGGTATTTCTGTAAACACAATCTCTTCACTTATCCTGCATTTACTTAACAGCAACCTTAACAAGTTATTATACTACGTACCCAATGGGGGAAAACCAGTTAACATTTCCATGGTGCATTATTAACTTTAAATGGTAACATTTCCAAGAACTTTGAAGTTCGAAAAATGTACTAAATTTTTTTCGCAATTGGAATACAAAAGCACAATAGCAAGAAACATGAAAACAAACCTAATTTGATACACAGCAAGTATTAGCAAAGTAAGGTAGGTCACATTTAGTTAGTCTTTATATTTGTTTCTGGAATTGTAATTTATCACTATCATGTTGTCACACTTTGTTAATACAATTTAATTAAAAGAAACTTTGAATTATTCATAAAGAGTATTGTAGAAATGTCTGAATATAATTAAATTTGAAGTTAACTGCTACTTGATACTGTTAAATTTTTCCTTCGGATTGTTTCTAAGTTTTCTTTGTTCTTTGATACCTCAGTCATCTTTGAACAAGTGAAAAGATTCCTTCAATTTTTGGGCTAGGAATAGGTAAATAATCTACATATACTCGCTGAAAGGGATTTTGAACTGGTTTCTCCTAAACGAGAAATTTAGCACTGCCGATTTGAATTTTCAAAAGTTGCAACACCTTATGCAATCAATAGTAATTACCTTCCTCAATTTATCAACTAGATTTTTTGGCAGTGCACATCATAGTGAACAGGTTTAAACACGAAAAATTGAGAAGACATGCACAAATGTATATGTATGCACAATCATTCTGCTTTCAACAATAAAAATGACAATAAGCCACACAAAAAGACATTAAGAATCTGCAAGTTAATTGCTTTCTACATAAGAATGCAGGAATTGATTAAAAAAATAAAGAAGGTATATTTAGCCACACAATTCAAAGCCAAAGTCCTACTGTAAGCAAACAAAAAGTATTGGTTAGAAATAAGAAATGGTGTATGTATTTTTATGTTTTGCACAAAAGAAAAAACACACAGATACATATTCTCAACAGTAAAATGAGTAACAAATTTTCTATGATGGATCCTAAACAAAGATTTCATCAATCATGGTGCCTAAATGTCTGGATCACATTTCCAACAGGTATGAAAAGAAAAATTTATTAAAATAATTAAAAAAATTTTCACTGCATGACTCTCTTGCCTTAATTAAAGCAAAGGATAGTTTATTTTACTACTCAATTAATGTTGAGATATCAATCACCAATGTTTAATAAAAGCCTTGTTAAAAAATAACAAGAAAAAACATGTCTAATTAGAGTGGTGCTAGCTCACTGAATCACTTTCTTTCAAACTGAGTCTTTTAACAGTTTCATATCCAACAATTATAATGAGACTGGTTGGCACTGTTGATAAAATTCTGGCTGAAAGACCTTTAAAAACAGCTCTGACACCTTCTTCAGCGTACAATACTCTGGCAGCAAGCAGTATTGATGTACCTCCTTCAATCTAAAGAAAAACAGAGCAATAAACAAATTTGGTGGCAAATATCTCAGAATACAGTAAAAGACTCGTGCACTGGATTGTTTGTTATTTAATAACAATAGTTTACTCTGATAAAATCAGAAAAGTAACAACAAAAGCAAAATCAAGAGTGACAGCAATCCTGAGAGAAACAATTTGACCTGTTAGTGCACAAACAGGATTCAAGTGTGCTAAAAGAAAATATGAGCAAGTGACACAACTGAGTAAGTGATTGAGTTATTCCTTGAAACTCTTTCCAAATGTGGTGGCTTCAATGCCTCCCCCCCCTGGTGTAGGCAGTCCTCCCTCATAGCAGGTCTGGTGTTACTGCAATGGACCCCATTAGGATTTATCAAAAGGTTCCATTAGGATCTTGTCAGGGTTTTTCTCATGAGACCAATAAATCATATAATCCTATAAGATCTTGTTCAGGGTCTGGTATAAGGCCCTATGGATCTTATGCAGGAACCAGCAAGATTAATTATCACTAAGTTCTTGGAAATACTTGAGATCTAGTTAAAAACTTGCAACAATGCAATTTTTTCTTAACAGGATACTGTGTAAGATGTTATTAAGTTCCTATAAGATTCTTTCTTTCATATCTTAAAGGGTAATGTATAGGATACAAAAGTATAGCATTATTGGCACCTTTTCTGCAACTAAAGTGGCTGTGAAAATCAAAAGCTTTATTTAGAGCTGCCATACTTTGCAGACTGGATAATATTTCATACCTGAAGTCTTGTCCTCACAATATCTAATGGATTTGTAAAAACTGCTGCAGTTATACCAGCTAATGGGCCAGACAAGGCTTGGATGGCAATTTTTGGCATGTCACTTGGTGTCATTTCTGTAAGAATGCCTGTATACGCACCATAAGAAGCCCACCAGATACTGGAACTTGGTGCATACGTCAAAAGAGAAGCAAGATACCCTCGGTAAAATCCCTTTACACCACTCTCTCTCCATATGATTCGGATAATTTGAACTGGGCCTTTAAATTTGTTTTTAGCTGCATTACCACTCATATCAAGAGTTTCCTGCAATGATGCATCCTGCCCTTGAATCATTTGCTTTTGAGAGATGATGTCTACTGGAACAGTGATTGTTTGAGCTGCAAAGGATGCACAGCCTCCAGCAATAAGGCCACGAGTAAAGTTCCCATAATCTGCAGTCATCGATCGAATAATTTCATAGGATGTTGCATAAATCTGACCGGAAACAATTGTAAATGAATTCGTTATGAATCCCTTGTAAAAGCCACGAATTCCTTCATACCTGTATATCTTTCTAAAGGCATCAAAAGTTCCGCGGTAAAGAGACCTATTCTTTTGTAACTGCAATCGTGTTTTGATCAGAACAGGAGGGTATACAACCATACGCACAAAGAAGAACAGTGATGGACCAATGACATAAAACTTTCTCTTATCCAGCTCGTGCCATTCTATATGCTGTGCTGCAG
>NW_027019317.1:5500002-5562145 GCF_013076305.1 Rhopilema esculentum
TTCTGGTTTCTTCTTTACTTTTATGCATTGCATGTGTAGACACCCTTATTTCTTCACGTTTATGAAATAATTATGTTGCAAACAAAACGTTACAGCATTGAAGATTGTTACTCAAATTGCATTGAAATCTTGAAAGATTCGAACTACACATTGTCCGATTGCCACTGCATTTAATTTTTTTGGCAATAAAAGCATCAGGGGGCATTCTTTCTACTGCAGTACTGCATTGAGCCAACTGCGGCTGCGGCAGACATTTTCTTATGTTAAGTCTCGTTTTGATATCGAGACTTGTCTTTTTCTGAGGTGACAACAAAGATGGCAGCGGGCTTACCTGTCAAAACTCTTGACAATTTACGCGCTCACTTTCTTGAAGATAAGAAAAACCACCTTGCACTCAATTCCTGTGTGAAATATGGTCCTGAAGAAATATTGCATTGTCGGAAAAACAACGAGCGTGTCAGTCATATATTCAATCACAAGGTTGGTCAAAGTCGGCATTGTCATCGTAGCATCTTACTATTATACAATAGTATATGATATCAAGTGATACATATATAAAAATTTTATATTATATTTATCTCCTTTTGAATACATATTTTGAAAAACAGTTTCCATCCAAATTAGCACTAGTAAGAAAGTTCTATGTCAGCTAATTTTATATCCGCCAAAAGTTCCTTCTTAATTCCAATCTTTTAAGAGCTTTTAATTTTCGCAGGTGCCTGAGGTGAAGCCAGTGACAAATCAAAAATCATCTGGCAGATGCTGGATATTTGCTTTGCTAAATGTTATCAGACAACAAAGTCAATGTATCTTCAATGTTGAAGAGCTGGAGTTTAGCCAAACACATCTTTTCTTCTTTGACAAGATTGAGAGGTCTCATTTTCTGCTCAAGACATATGCAGACCTTGCTAAAGTGGGTGAAGAGCTTGATGGCAGACTCTTGATGTTTTTATTATCAAATCCTCTTGAAGATGGCGGACAGTGGAGTATGTTGGTAAACCTTGTTGAGAAGTATGGAATTATGCCAAAGGGGTGTTTTTCAGATGCATACAGTTCAACAAACAGTAGAGCCTTTGTTTTAATGTTGAATAACAAGGTAAGAACATAGACCTTTGTTGGCATTTATTAAAGCCTTGCTCTAAGCGAAGTGGAGTTGCTCCATAAAATGATTTAATAATAATCACAAGGCAATATATGTCATATCTCTAAATGAATGCCTAAATGATATGGCAGCTAAAACATGTTTTAGAGTTGCTTCCTTTTTCGTGGATTCATTGAATGCAACTTCTTGTAAATTGCAGTGGCCTATTGTGATGTGTTGAAGTGGTTATGCCATGTTGGGGCTGGTCAACAGACAACACCCCTGTTGGAGACCAAGGGGTTAACCCCTGAAAGCTACAGCTTTTCAAGGACATCTGTTTTTAAGATACAGGAATTTCTACCATTTCAAAAATGAACACCTACATCATAATCCTAAATAAATTTAATAATAATGAAGATATTTTTTTAACAGTCTGACTGAGTCATCATGTTATGTATGTTATCAAATAGATGAAATATATACATTTGTTTAATACCTAGAGCCAAGGCTAAGGGCAAGAAGGGTTTGGGGGTTTGGGGGGTTTGGGCCTCAATTTGTGTTGTTTCCATCTTGCTGTTAGAAAGTGCTAGCGTTGTAAATTGTGCTATGAGTCCCTGCGATAAGTTATTGGTGGTAAGCATAATCTACTTGTACTGCAGCTCAGGATGTGTTTTTAACTTATGATTTTGCCAACGGACGTGTCATTGCAACCAAAGGCACATTGTCAGCTGTTACCTGTGAGCAGAAGCATTTGAGCTGCGAGAATGATGCCTATATTACATATGTAACTATAGTATAATATGCATGACTTCATTGATATTCATGTCAAAAAGGTCTGATATGCAAGCTTTTCAGCCTAGATTATTTAAGAACTTAATAACTGTGTTATAGAAAGCATCATATTAGAGTTCAATCTCAGAAATAAGAAACAATCCTGGATCCTTTATAACAATTTAATGTTGCCAAATATATGAATATTTGATAAACTATTTCAAGGTGAATGGGTACCCTGGAAAGGCAGACCCCCATACCATCCCTACTTGAGTGCCAGTCCCTCTAGTTAATAGCATACCTTGATGCACATTACTAGCATACATTGATGCTGTGCCACTGGTAAATTGGCTTGCTGTGTTGTTTCTTCCTGCTAGGTGGCTTTCTCTTTGATTGCGTCTTGTAAAGTTGCTTCTTGTAAAGGTGTTTCCTGTAAATAAAATTCCTATAAAGTGGCTTCCTGCTAAGTCAACTCCTGAAAGGATGCTTTCTGTTGAATTGCTTCTTGTAATGTTTCCTATTTTGTGTAAAGTTTCCTATCTTAGTTCCTGTAAGGTGGCTTCCTATAAGGTGGCTTCCTATAAAGTGGCTTCCTTCAGAGTGGTTTTCTTTTTAGTGGTTTCCTGTTAAGAAGTACAGTGGCTATGTTTGGCCAAGGCTGTACCCTTCTATTGAGATACATAACCCTAATTGTCAACTGAGTTGATGTATAAAGCCAGTAGCACTACTCATGTTCAGACAAGATATTTATTGAAGAACTATAATCAATCATTTTTGAATCACATTTTCCTTTTTTAGTTAAGAGAGTTTTGCTACAGATTGAAAGAGATGGTAGTGGCAGGAAAATCAGATGTGTACATTGATGGGAAAATTGATTCCATGATGCAAGAGGTGGGCTTTTTTTATTGAAGTCTGTAGAAGGGTTTTGAGCATTTAATGAAAGCAAAAATTGTCAGCTCTATGTACGTCATTATTTACATTTCAATTTCCTTGCAAATAATATGGCAATGAATGAAGCTCAAACGGGTCAATCTCAAGTCATAAAGCCATTTCCAAATTTTTTATCAACAGCATGAAATAGATAAGCCAAATATAACAATTAAAAGTAACCCTTTGACCCAGGGAAACTCTTGTTTCATATACATTGCTAATAAAACTCTTCAAAAAAGCATTCCATGTGCCATGTGCAAGCACTGGTCCATTATAGTAGTTTTCCGATATGCAAATAATGTTTGCTTTTATGTTACCTTTGCCACATCCGAGGGGCAAATCACTCCATGAAAATATCATACATCTTATGTGGGAATACTATTGTTTCATCTGAAAATCTCTTGAAGTTATTTTTTTCTTGAAAATCTTGTAGGCTTTTTACAAGAGTGAACTGCCCCTTAATCTTAAAGCTATTTGGGTGCCCTGTTTCTGTGTGTAATTTTTGGCCTTTCACAAATGCAAATGCAACGTTTAAATCGCAACTGGTTAAAAAATTCTTAACAACACTTTGTGTTGAATAAGCTATCAAGCATTTTTTACAGAATAATTTTTATTAGAATATTCAGGCCTAGAATCATCCAATTTTAAATAATTATAAGAATAATGCTAAGCCTATGCTTGTATATTTGTGTCTCATTTTTACAGCAGTTGCCTGTTTTTTATTTTGTTTGTGAAACATTTTCTTGTTCTTTAAGACTTAATGATTGTCAACAAAATTGTTGTTGTTTGATTGCCCCCTTTGCTTGACAAGATATATTTCGATAAAAAAGCCCGCAGTTTTAAAGTTTTTGCCCTTATCACGCCTAGGTTACATTCCATTCCATGTAAACTAGGGTCTATTTGTTCTGCTTAACATGCTAATCATCAATAGCAAGATGATTTTGTTATAAGATTAAGTACATTTTAGAGGGAAGGGGTTTGAGGGTTAAGCTTTACGCCGAATGTTCACCAATTTTTCATTTTGTCTTTGCCAAAGCAGAAAAAAATTTCCCTCATTTTATTTGCCCAAAACAGCAGCTGCAGCATCCTGGACCCGTCCCTAAGCCTCATAGACACGTTTATGTTGTTTTTATATAGGCACAATTAATATACTAAAATGCGTGCGGTACAATATGATGAATAAATAACGATCAATGTAAGTAAATTGTACCAGGAAATTTTTTTTAAAATAATTCAATAATATGATAATATATATGCACGTCAGAGTAAATAGCGTGTTGCTTTGTGTTTTCTTGATTCTCATATTCTAAACACTGTTTCATCCGGAGACTTTTTTATGTTCCTACTTTTTCACGTAGATATACAGAGCATCTGCAATTTGTCTTGGACTGCCACCGACTACTTTCACTTGGGAATATTACGACAAAGACAAAAAATACCACTGCCTCAAGGACATATCTCCCTACACCTTTTATCATAAGCACATCAAGCCAGTTTTCAATCTTGAGGATAAGGTAAAGCTTTTGCTTCTTTTCATTTCGACAGTGTCCGAAAAAGTGTTCATCTTCTCTCCTGAGGATACTCTAAAGTTTTAAACGAAACATGGCGTAGTTTGAGCGTTGAGTTTTGTTTTCTTTTTTAATAGCTTTTTGCATAATCACCCCCTTGTTGTCTGGGCTCTGTCTACAATTCTATTTCTCAAAACATTTAAATGTCGATACCTGATGGAAAAATTGGGCTGCGGTGCTATTCAGATGTGGTTTATTATTCGTGGTTGTTTTTCTTTGGAAACAGTTTTGAATTTGGTGATCGAATTAAGATTTCCGTTTTGCACCATGTTTTAAGGAGGAAGAAACCTACGTTCATGATTTTGAACAACATGCAAGTTAAAGAACAACGTTTCACCTTGCAATCGTTTCACAAATAGATGATGTGGTTCTATCGAGGTTACCGTCTTATATTCCAAATATATGATTCAGCCACAGGTCCTTCTAGATGTCAAAGGGCATCAGATAAATGGAAGCGAAAATTTTTATTACGTAGGGGAATATATATCATGCACACAGAAAATTAGAATTCAGTGGTGTACAATGACATGAGACAGACTGGGGGCATTGGGGCGCTATAGGGATTCCACAGGCATGTATCTGGAATGTTTTTAACACTGAGCTGCTTTGAGTCAAAATTTCTGGGATCCTTTTCCTAACATAATTAAATAATAATCCACTGTAAGTGCAATAGTCCAACGATGCAGGAGATTCTCAAGGCTAATGCATAACCGGCATGCTTTGCGTAGCATCAATATTTCCAATATTTATAAATGATAAATAGAAGCTTCAGGATTTTGTGTTTTGTTTCCATATTGAAGTTAACATCATTCGTTTTGTTCAGATTTGTCTTGTAAACGATCCAAGGCCAAAACATCAATTTGGTAAAGTTTACACTGTAGATTACCTCAATAACATGGTTGCTGGCAGACCGGTCGTGTATATAAACCAGCCTATAGAGGTACTGCGAACTGCTGCTATACGATCATTGAAAAACGACGAGGTATGTCAAATACCTTTTCTATAGATATTTTATTGATAAATGAATTACGTTTCTACAATATACAAATGAGGTGAAAAAGCGTCTTGTCGGGTTTTGCTGTAGCTTCGAGGCTCCTATCTACCAACTGCGCTTTGCAGCGTACATAGCAAGTACCTTGAATTTGGTAGTCTCGCATCTCAACTTTTCCCCAACATTTCTGCTGCCACGGTTGCTCGTTTCTTTCAATAACTGTTATAAACCCTTTTGAACGAGACAAGCGGTCAGGCGCTTACCTAACAAGCCAGGTCAAGCAAACTATCGATTTAAACTTGATGTTATATTCAATTTTTGCAAAATATTGATAGTGCTATCAAAGACTTTTATGAAATTTGATGTGTTTTAGCCTGTTTGGTTTGGTTGTGATGTTGGCAAGAACCTTGTAAACAAAAAAGGTGCAATGGATTTGAGTGTGTAAGAGCCTTATGTGTTTTTGAAATCTACTTCCAGTTAAAAAGACCTTTGATTGAGCTCCCTGTCAAATGAACACTAAATTGCAGTTGGGGTTCCTTTAATGGGAAGCCAGTCTACCCCCGAACCTAACCAATATTCTAAAGGACTGAGCAGGCACTTTAATCTATCGTACCAGTAACAGTGGAAAAAGTAATGCAATGACGAATTGTATTGGCGATACATTGAAAATAATACCAGAAGAAGAAAAGAATTAAGAAGGGCTGTACCAAAGACACATAGATGAAGTAATTATTATTCGCATTTACTGTGTTTCTTAAAAGAAAAAGCACTTTTCCGAAACCTGTGTAACGGCTTTGGTTTTTGCTGGATTTTTCTTTGATTGATTGGGCAGTATAGACTCATGTTCCTGTTCTGTGCTTCCTGCATACCAAGCTATTTATCAGCAAGAAAAGACCTAAACAACGTAATATGTTTGATTGGTAAGAAGGAAAAAATAGCTTTGAGTAGATGAACACTCCTCCTTACTGCTGTGAGCTACCCTACTTCTATTGCATTACTTAAAAAAGTATTGAAGAGCTTTTGTTTATGTATTTATTAACGTCTTTCAAATACTGCTCCTGCTGAAAAATCTAAGGGATATCAACTTTTCAATCTCAAATTTTATGTTGTAAGATTACTTGCAAAGTTTACGTACTTACTTTTTGACTCCGTTTATGTTGACTCGGCGTCTTGTTCCAATATTAAATATATAATAATATGATTCCAGGCATGATCACGATTTGGTGTTCGGCTTCTCAATGCTCGGTCTTAGCAAAGGAGAAAGACTTCTCGCTGGTGCAACTATGATGACGCATGCTATGGTGTTTAGTGGTGTGCATATAGAGGTTCGTGGCCTACTCATTTGGAAGCATCGATAGTTTTGTACTAGGGCGGTGTCAGTGTAAAAGTCAAGGACATGACCTGTTCCCAGATTTTTTTCGGTTGAGTGAAATGATTCTAGCACACCCTTACCTTTTACATTTTTCATCGGATTTGATGAATTAGAGAAATGGTCCAATAAAATTGTGATTGGCATATCTGCCTCAGTCTAAGCCGTTGCCATAGGCGTAGGAGAGCTGCAGCTCCCCCTCCCCCTTATTAGGCAAATTATATCACCCATTATGGCAATTCTGTCTGAATTCCCCCCAAGCACTTTGTATCCGCTATGCCAATGACTGTGACACCGTTCCATGCCTGTTGCACCGATTTCAAATGGCCTCTAAAATAAAACATTTCATAAAGTTTTCTGATTTTGGTTATAATTCTTCTTTCCATGCTATAGGAGGAATCAGAGGAGAGAAAAGAAGAGATAAGTGAAGCACCATGCAAAGTCTCAAGGTGGAGAGTGGAAAACTCATGGGGAGAGGAGTCTGGAAACAAAGGCTATTACGTAATGACGGATGAATGGTTTGATGAGCATTTGCTAGAAGTGGTCGTAGACAAAAAGTATCTTTCAGATGACGTCATCGAACTACTTAAGCAAGATCCTATAGTACTGCCAGCTTGGGATCCGATGGGATCCTTGGCCTAAACTTAATCATACATCAATTTTTTTCGCTGTTGAACTTCTTGAAATTAAATTTGCTTTGATATCATATTTTTTTAACAGTAGAAAACTATATGAATCAATGAAATTTACCCGAATGGTTAGATGTTATGAAAACAGTATTCTGATTCCGAGAGAAGCAACATTCCGAATTACCGAGCAGTTCAAAAAGATATGTTATTACTGATGTTACTAGGTATCTGTTGAAAATCATGCTTTTCATAGCAGATGTATCACATCCTGCAATATGTATGCAAACGAGGAAAAAATTGTCTATGCAGACTGATACTAGCAGGCGTTTGTTTTCTAAATAAGTTTTACTTTCTATGCACGAGTAAAAGATTTTCCTAATGTCACATTAATTTCATAAGAATCATGATTCTGTTTTTGTTGCAATTCAGAGCAGTTTTTACAAAAGCGTTTCATATTGTAAGCATTTAATGACAAAAATTTGCACACCTTCCGTCCCAAGCTATCATTGTTGCATTGTGAAGTTTTGAGATTGTGTTGCACTATTGCAAGAAATAAGTATCGTCCATCATGTAGGAAACAAATTTTTCAGTTTCAGATCTGATGCGTTTCTTATTAAATAAGATCAACTTCAAATCAGCGTATGTTTCTTACTAGAAATATTGTGCTTTCGATCAAGTACTCAGATATGAGCTGTTTGGTTACAAGCCAAAAAGTGCAAAAGATGAATCTTAAGGATATCAAAAATATATACATTTTAGGTAACAGGCAAAAGCAAAAAGTGTTGTACAACAATTTCTATAATTTGTAGAGGTTTTGATACAAGGTTTTCAAATAAAAGATAATCCCTTTCTATGCCAGCTTCATATAAAATTTGGTATTTTTTTATATCAGGCATCAAATAGAAGTAATAAGGTACATTTCAATCATTGTGTGTTATAATAAACCTTTTATCAAACATTAAGTACCTATGATGAATAAAAATATTTTTGACAAAAAAAGGTTTGTTTCTATGACCCTAGAACTTTTACATTACATTTACCATTCAGAGACTGTGAGGAAACCAGGGTCGACTTTGAGTACTGCAGTTTCTTGACGCTTTGGCGAATTCCAATACTATGCTGCCATTAAATCTTAACATTTGAAGTCTTTTATTTAAATTTTTACACTAGGAAATTTTGTTAAAGAATATTTTTGTCGCAGCTGCCAACAAAGATGATTGTCATATTTCACGAGAAAATGATAGACATTCCCTACATCCCCCCTCCTCACCTCCGATGAAGACAGATACACCTTGTCTCGTTCTGAATTTATTACCCAGAATGCTTCACGGTAAACTTCTTCTCGACTTTCAATTATGGCGGGAAATAGTGCAAGACTCAACGAAGAGGTCGAAATGGTCGAATTGGTATCCTATGATTAAATCTGAGAAATAACACAAGTTCTGATCTCTCTCTTCATTCAGTCAATGCAATATGTTTCTTTGACGTAATAGATGTCCAAGGCATAATCATGGCACAGTCGAGCCTACGCGAAAAGTTCAAGTTGCTTCGGCAGTGGCAAATGCAACAGCAGGATGTGTTTAGAAAAAAGACCCAGGAAGATGCCGCCATTTTTCAGAGAACAGCAAATTCAGTTGATAATAGCTATGTACAGGACAATGATGATATTATTGGGGATGATCCGAACAGAAGTCACGGTTATGAAGAACTTTCGTCAGTTGAACTGAAGGAAAATTCTAATCCAAACGAATCAAGATTCCTCCAAAGAATGACTTCAAATTCATTACAGCAAGCTCTGTTACTTGCTATGAATCAGCTTGGACCTAAAAATGAAAATTCAAACGATGCAGATTCTACTAACCACAGCATAAGTAAAAAATCAATGGGTTACAACGACTGTGATGATGATAAGAGTAGGAATGAGGAAAGCAATGAAGATGATAATCATGTTGATGTTGTTGTTGATGATAATTTTAATGATGAAAATGACAATGAGGGTGATATTGGTGCTAACTATTTTCAAGATAACTTAGAGACAAGCTTGCTAAAGACTGCAATTTTCAAACCTAAAATTGACCAATCTTTTTGCCAAGACTTGCTATCTTCAGATATTGAATCAGGACAGGAAGATGAACAAAATGAAATGGATGGATTTTATCCAATAAGTTATTCAGAAGATAATTTTTCAGAAAAAAGTGCTGAAGTTGATGTCTATACAGATGAAAGCCAAGAAGATCTTGAATATCCCCATCAAAATATTGTGAGTTGTTTATGAAAACCTCATTTTCTCAATATTGGCTTAACAAGGTGAGTTCTAAGGATAGGAACCATGTATGTTAATTTCAGAGACCTTTCTGGGTGGTGTTGTCCTTTTGCCTTGAACAACTCCTATACACAGAGCATGCTATAATCTACTTAGTCTAACACAATGATCAATAAAAAGGTTATGTTAACCATTTTAAAAAAATACAAATATCACTGAAAATAATAAGCGGTTTACAAAATACTGCTAATAATCATGTACATAATAATCATGTACCTGAAATAAGTCAATTTTTGCCTACTTTTTGAAGACAGTATCAAAGATGAACTAAATCACCAATATTCCAAACCAATGCTTCTTGAATTAAGCAAAAACTATTTTTTGTCTTGCCTTGTGTTCTCATTACCTTGGCATCTACTCACCATCAGGTGTGAGAATGGCTCAGTGGTTGGGGTTGCTGACTACAGACCCAAGAGTTTGTGGTTTCAGTCCCTGCATAACCAAACCTTTTCTCAAATTGAGGAAAGTCACAAGCTCTAGATGATTTCAGATCACAATGTGTGGTCACGATGAGAGGAAGCACCAGTACACTGCTTGATAAGCATAGCTTTTCAGTGTCTTGGAACAATTTTTGGAAGCCAGGTAGCAAACAATAAAATGGATCACATTTTTATTTTTTATTTTGTAGGACTCTAGGAGGATTCCTTTTGAAGAGCAACCAATTCAATCAAAACTAGGTTTGTATTGCCAATCAAATACTCATTTCCAGAAAAATATAGTATATATCAGAATACAACGAGCCTACATTTCAAATTTAGGATGCATTTTAAAAATTGGTTGAAAAAAATAGACCAAACCTAAAATTAAATATTGTAAACATAGCATGATAGTACAATGCCTAGATACAACATGGCAATTTTTGTAGCCAACTTTGTACAAACACTCTTGATTGAAAAGACTTTGCTAGTGAGAAGAAAAAACCTCTTTTTTGAAATTCTATCCAGTCACCCAGTGTTTCTGGGATCAAGCTAGGAGATCAGGCAAGCACCGTACCTTCAATTTTTTTAAGGTTTGATAATGACCTTCTGTGGTTTGGAATGTGATGTTTACGGATCATATTTAAATGTATTTTATTTTATACAGGTACTGATGATGCAATAACGTTTGAAGATTTGATAGACAGACAACTGAAGGCTGAAAATGAGAAGTTTAAGGCCAAGCCGCAGGAAAATTTGATTTTGACCAGTCATGGAAGTAAAAAAACTTTTTTAAAGAAAGGTGAAGGCACAGCAAGATTTAAGACAATTACTTCACTTGGAAACCAGTATCCACTTGTTGAAAAAGGCAAGAAAACAGCTACTGTACCAAAGTCAGCACTGAAACTCAAACAGGATAAACGAGCTGTTACTCAGAAATCAACATTATCATCAGAGAAGGAGGTGAAATAGATTATATTTGTTTAAAGTACCAAATGTGAAAGAGGGAAAATTTAGTTTTAAGATACTTTGCCTTCAGGTATTACTGGTTAGCAAACAACTTTAGATTCTTTGGTAGCTTTCTTTGAAGTCATGTTGCAATGTTTTCCTTGTCTAAGAAGCAACTTCTAGATTTTGCTTATATGCAGCGTGGATCAGGTGCGAGATGGTTGAAGAATAAACACTAAATTTTCTAATGTTGATTGCATTCAATCAATCTATTCCTCCTTGGCTGTCTTTTTTCAGATTATTTTAACCATACTGCTTGCTTCTAGAGTCTGATAAAATTCCCATTATTCCTATAAATTAAGACCTGTACCTGCCAATTAGCAGGCTTTGCAACTAACTTTTAGCAAATATTTTACCTAAGTTCTTTTACAATTGATCTTAAATAAAAAATAAAGCAATGTTTTTGCATCAGAATGTGTTTTGTCAAATTTGCATCAGAATGAGTGTTGCCTTTCCAGGGGGTTTATGTTTATAAGCAAGGTTTCAGAATTTGAAAGATGTCCCTGGCTCATCATCCTACCACAAATACCCTGCAAGTCTGCGCCTTTTTGTTTTGACATTGCAGATTTAGAATTTTATAAACCTGAACCAGCAGCAACTTCAGCATTCTGATGAGCATTATACTGCAGTTTCTCAGATCTTTATCTTAATTACTTGAATCTAAATTCTACTTTTCATGACATCTTGGCTCAATATTCAACACATACCGTAATGCCTCGAACAAGCGCCCCCCTCAAATTAGAGCCCCCCTTGAATAAGCACCCATTAATAAGTTGTTGAATAAGCGCTCCCCTCAAATTTTCAACGAAACCATTATTGGAAGGCAATTCAACAAGAAAGATTAACAAACAACACATTTTGCACCCAAATCTACTTTTTAAATAAGCGCCTCCCACGAATAAGCGCCCACCCTGGAGCCTCAAAAATTGAATAAGCGCCCGGGTGCTTATTCGAGGCATTACGGTATTTTATCTCGATCTTTTAAGTAAGATCTTGATTTCTCGAACATAAAGACTTGGGTTTTACATATAAAAAGCACCTTACCTAATTACCATATTGTAAATCAGATTGAATATTCTACTTTTCCAGTATACAGATTTACAAGAGGAAACAAATGAAAAAGAGATTCAAGCAGTGTCACCAGAGAGTCGAGTTCAGGGTAGAGCTAAGGAAAAGATGATTACTTCCAATGCTTTTCATACTGGAAAATCAAATGGACCTTTAGATTCAAAGTGAGGGAAACCTTTTTTATAAATGATGGGTACCATCTCTGCCAACAGTTTTTGTTTTTTTGCTGATTAATTAATGATACCGGCTATCCTCTATAGTTGTGAAAACAGTTATTTGGCCAACTTCAGAAAATTAACACTCTTTATATAAAAATATACCCTTAGGTTTTAAAAACCACATTAATTGTTACCAGATTAGCAATGTGTAGTACAATTGAAGCTTTAAATTCCTTTTAATTTCATATTACTTTTTGTATGAAAGCATAGATACTGTAGGCTAGAAAACTTGTACATCTTCTCTGTGGCTGCTTGATAAAACACACTTATTTTATAGTTTAAATTCACCTTGTAACTCATTGAAGTTTGTTAATGACATGTAGCTTCCCCATAATTGCGCTGCTTCTTAAAATGTATTCTTTGTTTGCATTACAGTTTTTCCTTTTGCAGAAAGGCTTTTGCAAGACCGCAAACGCAGGACGTGAAAACAATCGATTCAAGTATTGAAGCTTCGTTTCAGAAGTTGATAGAAGCTAAAGACGCCGAAGAAATGGTAGGCATTGTTTTAACTGATGACGTAGAAATAACGATTTTACAACCAACATGACTTGTGCTGTTTCAGTTCTCATCCTGCAATCTTTGAACTTGAAGACTTTGAAAAAATGCGGTTCTTAGATCATACTAAAGTTTACTATGCTTTTCTATTCACCCATTTAATATTATTGCTGCCAGAGTGGTATAGCCTGGACCCAGGTCCTCCTGTAGCGGCAATTTCGTGTGACCGTTTTAATAGCATTTTGTTGCAAGTGGACATACTTTTTAAAGATCTTTATCTCCATGTACGAAATAATAAGTGGATATATTACTAGGATTACAGACGTTAAAGAAGACTTCAGTAGAGGCGTATAGGTACATAATTACGAGAAACAGGATAACTTAATATAACTACCCAATTTCACGATAGCACAGTCCATTAAATAGGAGCCTTCTCATGGGACGAAAATATTATCGATTATTATCATTTGATCAATGGAAGCTAATAAAAAAGCTTTAAATCGCTCATTTCCTTTGCAATCTTGTTGCTTATCTATCACTTGTATGTAATTAGCATTCCCTTTCTTATCACTTTTACTGTTACTGTTCACACCATTGCTGTTTTGTTCAGATTGCAGAAGAAGAGTTAGCAGAGTTCGAACTTCTTGAACAAGTGGCACTGGACACGTCCCTTTCTTCTAACGCATCATCAATGCTTCGTCGCGTATCGCAGAAGTCGGCTAGTGCTAAAAATATCACTTCCAGCCCTGTTCAGAAAGGAACAGACCATCATGGTAGGCGTTACTATGTATTTTATTAGAAAACGAGATGTGTTTGGTTCTTACAAGATAACACGACAATACAAGAGGATCACGTTGTCAGTGACCGTCGATAGGTTTAGTTCTTTATTCACAACTCGCATCATAATCAAGATTACTATTTACTGGTTAATTAGAAAACGCTCCCTGCTGTAGAGGTAGAGCTGTGCACGCTTTGGTGTATAGCACAGGACGATCTCAATTCGCAGTCATCATTAGGCAACTGCAGTAAAAACCCGCGTGTAAGAACCTAAGGGTTTAAGGATCTTCTGACAGAAATTTGTTTTTTTAATACACCAAAATATAAGAACCTGTGTGGCCAAACAACTTCCAACCAGTTCTTATATGTTTGGTTCAACTTTTTGATTTATATACTGTTTCTATAAAAATCCAAAATGTTGACAACAAATTGAAGTGAAGAAATTGTTAAAGTGAAACTCAAGATGCACAATGTATGTTAAATTAAAAAATATTTTACATACAATACTGTATAATGAATCAATTGTTGGAGGGATTTTGGCAATGTTGGTACACTAATAAATATTCAGAATGAAGGACATACCAGATTTGATACCATTTTCTGATAATCAAAAACAATATATATACTCTGTAGGAATTAAAAATCTAACTAAGAACCCATTTAACTGTCAATAGGTACCCCATGATACAAAAACCTGTCTTGCCAAACTCTGAAAAAAGTGGCTTCTTACACGCAAACTCTTACTGTGTCCGCTTTGTACACAAAGAAGCTGCTAGAAATAGAAACTCCATTTTTTTAAACATATGATAAATAACAAAATCTATATAAACAGTTTGAATATCCCTGTCCTTTTAGTTCTAGCATCTAGAAAGGAGAAAACCGTACAGCCTCAGAGAAGTGCATCTTTCACCGACATTTCCGAAGAGGACGCGAATGACACTGCAGATAGTGACAGTTATTCGTCATTTGGCGGAGACGCCAATACCAGAACAGTAGTACCAAATAACGAGTCGTATTTTGAAGGTTTGTTGTGCTTGTTTCAATCTGGGGAGATTCTGAAATTGTAGTTCTACTTTAATTTGTGTCATGATTTTGAAAAGTGAAAATGTTTTTTACAGATGAAAATGATGTCATGAAGGATGGATTTGGTGACGATACGGAGTGGACAGATCAAAACACTGACCACGCTGATGAAGAAAACTCAACATTAACAGAGGACGTGACTATTATCGAGCAGGAGAAAGATATGTTCCAGAATTTGCATTCTTCACCTCCGACATCAAAACTTATGAAGGCATTCTTTCCGCAGCTGAAAGAAAGCGAGGTATAATTTATTTTGTATATTGTTTAGTTTATTTTTATTTTTGTATAGATTATTTCGAATTTGTAAAGTTTATTTTGAATTTATAAATGGTCGTTACATATGAAATCAACACAGTTAGAAAATCTCATGTTCTCCGATATCAATGGAACTTGATGGACCAATTTAGTAATTTTAAGCAAAAACTTAATTTTTAGAGTGGTCTTTTGGTATGAGAAGCTTACTTTATGGTGAGAGCTAACCTTATGATTGTTTTTCAATAGGGGGCTTTCTTATGGGAATTTTCCAGTAGAGAGCTTAATTAATGAGTATTTTCATACATAATTTAATCATTTTTATGTAAGTTTTCCTTTGATTTGTACGGCACCCCTTCCACCTTTTTTTATCGTTTGGTTGGCAGAATCCAAGAGTATTGAGTAAGTACTTTCAATTGAAAGTAAGTATTTCTATATTTATGTGGCTAGATTTGGCCATATGCCTTACAAGTCAGGAGGATCGTGGTACACCTCTAACTATAATTGTTGAGCATTTCAGGCATCGAAACAAATGAAAATGCCAGCAAAAGAGGCCAGTGCAAGGAGAGGACTCTCAGAGAGAGGCAACACACAGGTGCTCAATGAAAAGGAAAACAGCCCACCTCTGACACAGCATGATCTTCTGAAGACGAAACTCTCAGAGTTAGATACAGAAATTTCACGATTCAAAAGCGAAAATCTTCAGCTGGAAAAGCTTCGTATTGATAGAGAAAAGGTGGGTGCAACAGGACAGTTGAGGGGGCTCTGAGTGTTACAAAAAATGTATTTTTTGCAATGAAAACATACAAGTAAGATATGTGCATATCCACAGCATGTTTATTTGCTGCTTGTATCTCCAGCAGACTTTAATATTTTTACTGATGCTAATGTTTAAAGACTCTAATCTAATTTAAAACTGAAATCTTACTTTTTATCGTACATGGAGCTCAATTTTAAATTATTGACTCCAAACCTAATTTTTTCAATGTGGTGATTCCCTGGGTGAGGTAATAATTAAACAAACCTGGCAACAATGCTTTGCGGTATTTTTGTATTTCTTACTTCTATCTTGCTTATTGCGTTAATTAAGTTAAGTCTTGATTGTCACAGACCGTCCTTTTTTGACAAGAACTATGCTTAGGTGTGAAATTATAGTACCATTCTTTAAAAAGGAACTGAAAAACTTGCAAGAAGAAGTCGAGGAGTTTAAGAAAAAAAGGTCAGACGAGCTCGAACGAATTGAAAGATTTAGAACAGAAGAAATTCAGAAACTGAAGTAAGTTGAAAATCGTGATTATGTAAGAAACTTGAGTAGGTTTTCCTTTTAATGTATACCTTTAGTGAATGGCTGTGTTTTAAATTGGCAGAATTTACTATCAGTTTTCTACAACCAGGGCCGTCGTTAGCTATTGTGCCCTAAGGAGGGGGTAGGGCGTTCCAATCCCATTTACCGACAAAGTTGGTGAAACATACTTTATTTGTCGATGAATCTGAAAATTTGCCAACGTAACCCCTCTAGATGGTAAAAAACTCTTCACTTTTAAAATGAATTTTTTCCAAGGGGGTGCCATCCCCCACCCACCCCCGTAGCGATGGCCCTGTCCATAATGCTCAGTTGTTAACGTTTTGCTTTCTTTAATCTTTGCTTTTCAAAACTAGCAAATATTCCATCAAAGTGTCCCAGTCAGGCCTAGTCAATTTTTATTTGATTTTGACTTAGAAACCGAGTTAAATCAAGAAATTTCTTGGACCAGGCTATTGGGCAATTTTTCACGATTTTTTGCAAAATTATGAAAGCTCTTTATTTCCTGCAGGCGTGAGAAAAAGTTGTTTGAAAAATATCAGAAGTCAGTTCGATCTGCACCCAGCAAGAAAGAACGGGATGAAATAGAAGCATTGAAATTGCAGGTTATCTTTATTCTACATATTTTAAAGCACTGTATTTCAATGTGTAGTCTTAGCAGTGATGTAAGTCCTTGTCTCTGTTTGGGCACTGTCCTCGTGTGCTCTTGAACGATTTTTGTATTTCTTCATTGCCTTTGTCAACGAGAATTTGTGCCCATATTAAAAGCTAGGCTTTCGGTATCCCTAAGCTTTAGAATTTCAACTTGCAAGGATATAAGCTATCTTGGTTTCTTGCACTTGTTAGAAAGGGATGGTATCATTCCAATTTTTTAGAATTAAACGCTGTACAGAAGTTATGGTACAACTCTGTTTGTAGTACTTTTAGCGTTTTCGCTTCCTTTTTTAATCTCAATCAATGATATGATCATTAGGTAGTAATCAGTGGTAAAAATCTAAGATTTTCATTCTAAAGAGATACTTCTTCCGCAAAATCTAGCTGGCTGAGATTCAAGAAGACATAAAACGCCGTGAAAATAAATGGAATGCAGCTGCAAATAGATTTCGAAACAGGATTCAAGAATTAGAAAATCAGAATTTTGAGCTGAAGGAAAATCTAGCTCTTTTGGAGCAAGAGCGTTTGCAAAGATGGTTTAAAGAAGATCAGCATGTATGAAAATTTTGCAGCTTTTCTAACCTTTGGATTGTCTTTTTCTATTAGTTTCTGTATGTTGGTGAATTCAGCACATTTAGATGAATCATTTGTGCTCTGTATATGATCTTCTTTTTAACTGATTAAAATGCTATCATATCCTGCTAAGGTGATCTTTAAGAGGGATATGCAGTTTGGGACTCGAACTATCCTCACACCTTCTTCATGTATTCATCATATTTTCAATCTTTTGTTACTTCTTTACAGAAAGATTCTTTGAGAGAAGATGCTCCTTTAAAGCCCCCTGAAGGTTCGTGTCGATTTTTTTATCTCGCACAGATTGAAGTTTGAAAAAAACACGTGCATTATATTTGATGCTGTCGTTCTGTGGTTTCATATGTATGAATCCGTTAATCTTTTAGCCCAATATCGGTAGTCTACACCGTAGACCCTCTCTTCCAAAAGGGGGTCTACGACGTGGGCTAAATATTGGTAGAGAGGTAGTTCTTAATAGCCACCACGTTGTGTTAATCTGCTAAATCTGTGCCTGAGTTTTTGTCTTTAAGGTGAGGACTAGTGAAGACAAATAATTGATGGTCCAAGAATCCAAAAATATTTTTAAAATTGGAATCATTCAATCTTTCTGTAATGTTTGTGGGCTAGCAATGACCTATCTGTGCTAATTTCCTAATGTTTCCTTTACGTATTCTATGTGGTAGTATATTTATATTTTTTCCATAAATCATAGCCTTCATGGGAGTTATAACCATAACATCCTGGCCACTATCTGCAGCTTTCAGCATCACACTGGATCTTTAAGCTCTTTTTATCTGCTTTGTTCTTAATAGTTTAGTTTAACCACACTAATATGATAAGCCATATAAATTTCATTGGGCTTAAGTTTGAAAATTACAACTTTTTGTTTTGTAGAGCCCAAAAAGGAGATGATTAAGCAAGAAACACACGTCAATACAAAACCATTGCAGCAAAAGTATGTATGTCGGATCGTCATTGTTCTCCATCGCTACTGACAGCATCTGTTTTACATCGATTTTGACATGCTAAATAGCATTTGCTTGAGAGCCTCTGGGACAAGTGTAGTCAGTGGAATCTACATCATTCACGCGATTAAGGAAAGCGAAACAAACATAGCGATTAATCGCGATTAATTTAGATGTCTTCCTGTTAACAATTGTATTTTTCGTGATTGCAACGAAAAGTTCTTCGCGTTGGGAGCCTTTATTGCGATAATGGTACAGTGGAAAGCGGGTTTAATAAGGCATTCGTTCTATTCTCATAGTCTAGTGACCAAGAACTTTAATTAAGAACAGCAAATAACGAAATAGAACAATCCAATGTATGCCACTGTGTAGCACTCTGATGAAGCCCTGTAATCTGTATTACATATTGTTAAATTTCTACTTCATATTTTCGCATCAGATTATTCCTCTTTATCTTTTTCTGTTCTTTGCCATTTTCGCTCCTCTTACCATATCGTTGTCAATAGTATTTTCCTTTGTATTTTTGTCTCGATGCTTGTCGTATTATAATACAGCACTCGAATTTAACTCCCTTTCTTTTATTGACCTCTCAAAAAAACAATGAATGTAAACAATCATCAGCTAATCAAACTTTTTGCATTTTTAGTGTTCCAAGAAAAGTCAAGTCTATATTAAAGAGAAATGGAAGTCCCGGAAGCGGAAGTGAAAGTGGCCAACCTAATCGCAAAGTAGAAGGAATTCCAAGAAAAGATATTTCGCCTTATATGCACCCAGATGCTGCAAAGTATAACCACCTTATTTACTTGATATGAATACACATGCATAGCAAAGTTTTCTTCCTAGTGACATCGAACCGAATGAAATTCAGAAGTGCATACTTCGGTATAAGGTCATCTTAAGATCGCTGTTTCTAGTTGGGATTCAGAGTTTAACACAGAACACTCTTCAAAGTTTAAAACGTCAAAATATAGATCGTATACTCAAAGTCAGGAAATATATATAGACCCAGTCGGGCTATTTGGTGTATAGAACAGGACGGATTTAAGCAATGTACCCTTTTTTCTGATTTTTAGGTAGAAGTGCAAATGTTCTCACATCTTTTGCTCGCTTGAGTCCTCGACTGAATGAAATTCTAAACAATCTATCTTAGTCTTTTTAGTTCCCTACAAATAAACACATCGAAAGAAGCTCTTTTCGAAGCTTCGTAATGTATATGCAATCAAGATTATCATAGCCTCTAAAACATGGCCTTATGCAATAGACATCATACATTTTAGCTTCATATTTTTGGGTATAAAATCTTTCAAGCCATAACAAACCCCTAGATTTCTTAAAAACAGACTCCTGCTCTATATGAAACGCCGTTCTTAGTTATTTTACTGTTGATTATCTTGTCTTGTGTCTTGTGTGTTCAGATTTGTACTGAATATAGGCTTGTACGATAAACCTTCGATTTTCTTACAAAGTACGTAATGACGAACGATATTTTTTACCTTTTCTCTCCCCCGCAGTATCCAGTATTTTTCTCGAAGTAAATTGAGTGTCTCTCTTATGCCGTTATGAAACATCTGCGTGTGGAATCTAGTAGTACACAACAAATGGCGCCCAACGTGGGGAAATTACGTCTTGTGAAAGTATTTTGCTGATGGATGACGATCTTAAATGTTTTTGGATAAACAGCTAGTGGATAAACACTACCACAATGCCAGTGTTATTTTAAATAAATATCTTTGTGTTACTAACTTTAATTGTAAATTGTAAATCTCTTACATCTCTTAAATATTCTACATGATCTTTAATTGCAGTTGGTAAATATTTTGTTTTCTTTTGAAAGGTTTTCGGAGAAAACGTTACCCAAACTGATTCACGACGATTTCAAAAATCGTTTATCTCTTACCCCTGAAAGACAATTCACAAGCAGCGAAATATCGAAGCAAAATGATTCCCAGATCAAGCATCATGACGGAAAGGTATGTCATAACATTACGTGTCAGCATTTCCGTTTTTCAACAAATTGTGACCTTATGACAAAAGAATCTTCGAAACTTGTGCTCTTATAAAGTTTAATGCGTTTGACAACTTTGCTCGGCGAACAAGTTCTTGTTTGATATTTCTAGACATTGTTTATTGGAGTTCAAAAACTTCTCCGAACTTGTCAAATGTTCTCAGTGTTCGGTAAAATGTTTTATTCGTCTTTCCACCTTGCCAAACATTTCACCAAACAATCCAATTCGTTTGACATATGCACATGCATATTATTTAGCTTTTGCGCGAAGTCGCTCAGTACAGTTTTTGCGATGATAATGAAATAAAATTTTACGATTAAGTTTAAGCTATGGACGTGGAAACATTTTCGGAGGGAAGAAGAAGAAAACAGTTTGACGTCTCGGCGCCTAATCCACTTTCTCGTTGTTGCTCGCTGGAAATCGGCCATTTTGTTCATAATATTGTTCACATTACTAAGAATACGCTTTAAATTTGGCGCGCTTTTAATGTTTACTGACCGTTGCGATGATTTTTTGATCCGTTGATGGTATGCACTCTTTTTTTAAGAACCAGTAAATTTAAGTTCCTGGATTGTTTTTAATTTGTTCTTTAATTGGCAGGGTGTAAGCAGTGCGATTGCTGGCTTTTTCACTCTAGGGAGGTGATCAGGCCTCATTTGTCAACAAACTAATGAGACAACCTTCATTTGCCAATAAGTTTGCATATCCACCGAAAAAGCACCCACACATGGCTAAAAATCCTTGTTTTTGATATAAACGTTGTTCAAAATAGCATTCTAGAGTAGCTCAGCCTCAGCTTGTTCTTAAATTTTTTTAACTTTTGACCAATTTTGAGGCTCGTGTTCTAATAAAAAAGAGCGTATGATATAATTCTTCTCTACAATCAGCTACGTCACTACGGAATCCCATAAGAGGCGAGCGCATGCGCTACTGGTACAGTACGTATGATGTAAAACGTTGTAGCATAGACTTACCACTCAACTGCTTCTAGTTTGGAGAGAATTACCCTGACACTAATATCTTGCTAACCAAATAAACGGCTGTAAATTTGGCAAAACTATATGGCTACATTCAAATATGAAACTGTCCAGAAATTAGGTATTTATGGTAAATTTTGCCAACTAACATATTTCTTTTAACAATTGGGAACTTCTGTTGCAGGTTGAGCGAGTTCTCAGTGATGGTTCAAGAGAAATCGAATTCCCCAACGGAACCAAGAAAACAATTGACCCTGTTACTCAGAACGTAGTTGTTTCCTTTTTCAATGGTGACGTGAAGCAGATGTTCCCTGATGGCAGAACTGTGAGAAAAACTTTTTTCTATTTCCTTCACGTTCAGGTTTATTGCTTGAAACCTCTCTGGAAAGTAACTGGCGGCGATGATTTACTGTTGTAGTCTTGCAAATCCTGAGATTTTGCCGCAATATGGGATTTAAGTTGATTTTGTATCTTGGTGGAGATTAAAGACAACACAAAACACAGAGCAACAAGTGGGACATGGTTGAGAAAGGGAAAACGGCCAGCCCATGGATCCTTCCATCATGGAAGTTCCACGAAGGTCAAATTTGTATAATTAGCGTTTCGGGAAGCATTGAATGCACATCAAACTTTCTTCCGGCCTATCCTTTATTGACAACACAATTTTATATAACTTAATACGACTTTGTACATGAAAGTTGACAAATTTTGTGACCTATTTAGCATAAATCTTCATCAGGTAAAAGGAAATTTATCTTTTATTAATTTGTGAATGTTTAAGTATATTCTCTCTCTTATTCTGAACGTGCTGCAGAATCTATTGTTATGATAAACCATTCAGCGAAGTTCCGCCTAGGTACTCAAATCATTTTAAATTGCCACTTTTTTGTTTTGATTTAAGATCTATTTCTACGCCGAATCAAAAACCACTCATACCTCGTACAAAGATGGAACAGAAGTGTTTGAATTTTCAAAGTAAGCTAGCTTTTTCTTTAATTTTGTATCCGTACGTTTGTGTTTTATTTTTCGCTTAGTTTTGCATCGAATTGCCACTCTTGAGGATTTTGTCTTGTTCTTTTGCAGTTCTGTATTGCCTTGCGGGAAAATGATACTTTCTGTTGGGTTTGGCACAGTCCATTAGTTTGGCTAGGGCTTTAACAGTCAAGAAATTCAATGTTTCAAGACTATGCGAGAAAGAAAAAGCATTGTGAATTTTTCTTAAAGTGCTTCTCGTTCAAAAAGGACACAATTTTAAAACGTCTTATAATGAAAATTGTCTATCGGAAATTTGTAGCCACAAGATGGGGGAAAATTGCCAGAAGGGTGAAAGTCCATTTGAAATGCACTTTTCTGTCTACAAAAATCTGAAATGTTGTTATGAAACAGAGATTTTTGAACAAAATTCAGTAAAATACTACAATGCTTCGATATGAATTTCAGTGTAAATTGCTAAATGTTCTCGTTTGCCAAATTAGTATATTCTGCAACATTTCATGTTGTAATCGTTTTGTAATTTATCACCCAAGCGGTCAATCGGAGAAACATTTTACAGATGGAAGAAAGGTCATCACCTTTAACGATCAAACCGTCAAATGCATTTTTACAAATGGAGCCGAAGAGACTGTTTTTTCGGATGGAACTATTCAAAATGTTGACGTTAATGGTGAAAGAACTATTTCATTTCCAAATGGACAGCGGGAAATTCACACTGAAAGTTTCAAGGTTGGTCTAATTCATTTTCGACCAGGAGATGATTTTTTTTTCAAGATGTTTTTTTATCAAAATATTTTTAGAGCGTCCTGAGTAATCTACTTGGTTTGTGCCACTCTAACCCTGTCTTACTGCTGCCCGCTGCGTTAACAATTCAAAAGGACCACAAAACCCGCAAGCGGGAGACTAGTCAGTCAGAGAAAGATGTTTTTACTATGCTGGAAATGTTGATGTTAGGTGGTATTTCTGGCCTAAGTCTTTCAGACCAGACCCGAGTTAATAGAATGTATTCAGGCTCTTATTTGATCTTCAATATAAACATTATACAAAAAATTGAAAAGTTTATAAATCTAATTATAAATCAAATTTATAATGGGAGTCAAAATTTGGAATAAGACACCTATTGAAATCATGCAAGCCTCATCAAAACATGCTTTTGCTGAAAATTACAAACGCTGGCTAGCTTTAACTAATTTTTACTAATTTAGAATTACTGACACTTTAATGAAGCTCACCCTCTCCAAACATTAATCAAAGAAATCGTCGTAATTAATGACAATTCTTATAACATCCTAGTAAAATAACAGAACAGATTTATGTTTTTTCTTTGTTTTCCCACTTTATTTCCCCCTTCCTTATATACATATTATAATTGCAATTTATAAACTTGTTCAATTTTATGCTTTCCATTATTTTGCTGTTGTTACCGTTCTTAGTCTTCAATTCAGTTAATTAGGAATGCTCAAGAAAGCAGGGCCGTTAGCTCGATGACCATTCTTAGAGTTTTTTCTAAGGGTCCTAGACAACAAGTAGAAATGATATATGAAAGCAATTTATTATATTCCTGTTTTTCTATTAGCAATTATTGTTATTGGTTAAGATTTAGAATTAGTATGATAATCTCTTTATGTATATGTATTCATACTTTAACTTGATTTGATTTGAAAAAGAAACAACATAGACCAATATAGTAGGAAGATTCTCTCAAAAAGTTCCACCTGTCCTCTCGAGGCGTTCTCGGGACCTGGGTTGTGTTGTTTCAAATTTGACCTCAAGTTACCTCTAGTTAGGCCAGGGAAGAGAGACATGGAAACTGTTAATAGCAAATTATTTGAGTAGAGTTTGACGTTGACAAGTTTGCTCAAACTCGCGACCTTACGCGTATAGGACGAGAGCGCTGGCTTCAGGGCCAAATAATCATTATGCGATGCGTTCTTGTGTAAAGGCCAAGTTTTATTTTGATTTTGTTATTTTGAAGACTAGTGATAGCCAATCTGTGCATTGACAAGTAAAAGTGTGCAGTGATTAATAAGAATTCGGAAGGAATGCATAAGCTGTTCATCATTCATCATGTTCATCAAGAATTTTGTAGGGCAAGAAAAGGGCTAAGAAACAGTTGAACAGTAATTGTATATAATGGTATAACTTGTTATGATATGAAAATCTAAGCCAGTGAATCGAAACAAAATTGTGTACAATCTCATTAGGCTATAAATGTTCAATGTCTATTCCATGTCTACATACAGTACCCTTTACACATTGTATTTGTTTCATTTTTTATTCAAAAAATGAGGTGTGCTGCGTTAAAATTTCCTTGAAATTAAAGCTAATATACACCTGTGCCAAAAATTTTGTATATCTATGCTGTAATGAATGCCATCAACGAAAACTTGTATATTATCATCTCATTTGAATGCAACTACCAGATTGAGACTCACTGTGAAATATAACAAGGTTTTAGTATTGCAAAATTTGATGATGACATGAAACAGAGCAAATTCTTCATAATTTAGTACTTTTCGCCCGACACTCTACAGAGAATAAGACCTTCTTTACACGAGAGAAAATGGAACGGTTCCAAATATTTCATGCTTGCGTTTACACGAGAACCTTAGGACGTTTCCAAACGGCTCCGCTCCAGGGCCCCAGCATTGTTACAAGGGAGGAGTAACATGCGCAGTTGGTTTCTGTTGAAAGTCGTCTTGGACTACAAGACAGTCAAATTTGCAGCAGGATAGGATGGGGAAACTGTTCGCACAAAGTACGAAGACTTGGCAAAACGTTTGGCAGAGGTTTTCTTTATTCGATCCATTGTGAACTATCAAACCAGACATTGATTTTCTTCTTTTTTGGCGCGCAACAAGCAACAATAAACCTACAAATGTTTTGGTCTAAACCTAAACTGATAAACAAACAAGGAGACCATATTCTATTAGCCTCGATACCAGTGCATAATAGCCCCATTTCCTAAAGCCCAATCTCCAGTGAGAAAAAAAACTGCGAAATGCGAAAAAGTTCGCGCGAAATACGTCTTAGGCATGCGCTGTGATCTTTTGCTAGGATTTCTCGCGAAGAATTTCTCTGCGAAAAAAAGTTAAAATGAGTTTAACTTTTTCGCTTTTCGCTTGCGAAATCCTTCAACAGCCAATCATATTCCGTATTCTTTTGTCACGCTTCCAAACTTTACATTCCAATGTCGTGAGGTCAACAAAAGCATTCAAAGGAATTTGTCGCGTGAAGTATTTCGCAGCGAAATTTCGCAAGACTTTTTCTCACTGGAGATTGGGCTTAAGTGTTCTCATTTGGCTCAGTTCCAAGCGTTTCTGCCCGTTAACACAGGAGCCAAGCAGAACTGTTCCAAATGGAACTACTTCTGTAGCAGAGCAAAAAGAGAACGGATTGCAGGTCTCGTGTAAACGAAACGCCATTTGGAACCGTTCCATTTTCTCTCGTGTAAACAGGGTCCTTCTCGCTGAATAAACAGGAATTGTTCCTGGTTTGTTTGAACAAGTTTGTGCCCCAAACCCAGTTGAAAACCGATCACATTGCTAGAGTTGCCATGCTAAGAATATCACTATATGTAACATTTCTGGGAGAATTTGATTTGCAGATCTTTAAATCAGAAAGTATATCCTTTCTCCTTTTACATAACGGAAGACGGGAATGCCCTCAGCACTTCAATTCTTGTTCTCCATAAAGGGAAATCAGTCTTCGCCAGGCTTTTTTTAGTCAAGCTTTTATCACAAGTAGATTTGACATTCGCTCATATCTGTGTTCTGAAAGGCCTTTCTATGATCTGAGACATGTGAGTTGCACTCTATGGTTGGACTACTCTGTATGAACTCTTACCTGTAGGAGTTATAGTTTCTTTGCTTTCCGGCTGCATCTTTTTGAGCTATACTCTTTGCATTACGTTTGATGTTTTTTCGACTCATTACAGCTTATGTTCATGAAATCTGACAACGTACATGGCATTCATTTCATATTTCACATTTTACACTTAGTTAGCTTTATAATGACCTGTTATTCTTTGCAGCGGCGAGAATATCCTGATGGTACGATGAAAACAGTTTACCAAGATGGCAGGCAAGAGACCCGGTATTCTTCCGGGAGAATACGCGTAAAGGACCAATCTGGAAATATCATCATGGATACCGGACAATCTTCGTGACGTCAATGAATATTTATTGTTTTAATAGCAGGTTGTATCAAATTGGTGTATTTAGAGTGTTAAATTACTTTTATTACAATGTTAAATGATTTGAATATTTACTCAGCATTAATTGTATATGATTTTTAGGTTTTAGCTGAATTGTTTTCTTCTTTCTGTTCTCTCTGCCCGAGTTGGCTGCACCAATAATCAACCCTAGAATCAGAATCAGGAAAACATTACGGTCGCACGGCCACTGACCGGAGGAAGGTCCACGAAAAATAATAGAAGCTCCTATGAGGCTATGACACACCTAAGCCACGCTCACTTTCTATTGTTTTGTGAGGAAGGTTTGCCTTCTGGGATGTTTCTGTCTGGAGTCTGCTTAGAATACTCAGAAATTCAAAGTAAAAGTTTTATTTAAAGTTTGGCCGGTTTGATAAGAATCTTCAGTAAATGTCCGAATCAAAAATTCATTAATCAGTTGTGCGACAGCCCTGCAGCAAATTTTGTACGAAAAGATTATCTGTGGAGAAAAGTCAGCAAAGGTTCCATATGGAACAAGGGTCACCAAGCAGATAGTGGAAGAAACTCTAGTGTGATAACTTATAAGATTTTTTTTTCTGTCTGAATTACCAATTGATGGCGTTTCAAACGGACATGGTTTCTTCTTAGATAAACATTGATCAAATTTTTTTAATGATTTGTGTCCAACGACTTTCAAATTTTTACTGATGAAATTTTTACAGTTTTATTTGTTTTTAGATTTTGCAAATGATTCTGTCTCTACGGTATGTTTTTGTTGAATCAAGTCTCTACCAAATGGATATCAATTCTTGTAAAAATTCAACCAGAAAAGCTAACAAAGGTGACAAAAGGGGTGGCCTTTTTAATTTACCTTTGAGCTCAACTTTTGAACGATTAATATTTGAACGATAAATAAACGATCAGGTTTAATGCAAATTTACCAATATAAAAATGTTCTGTAACTTCAAAGGCATAGACAATATTCAAAAGTCGCCAGAGATAAGAATATAAACAATCTGTCTGCACCCTACCTCAACATATTTGCAAATAAAGCATTTCTTGACTTCTAAGAACAAGGGAATACTTCGAAGCAAGATCACTGCAGTATTTAAGGCGGGGGAGGGCTGAGTCCCCAAAATCAAGAAAACTTTTTACGAAGGAGTCATAAGTATTTTCTACCACTCCGCCTCTTTTATCCCTGTGATGAGATGGCGCGAAAGTTTCTCCAGCACGATGGATGGCGCTAATGTAAATCGTGCTTGGAAGTCAACATAGTTTTGTTTGGATTGAGAATTTTCAGAAATGAAGCGGTCGGCAGCACCTTCTGTGGCTCTCGAGCACTCGATCAAATCTACGAAGATAGGAAAATTTGCAACGCCATTTAAAGACGCTACAATCACTGCAACTGGGAGTTGTAGGGCTGGTGATAAGGAGAATGTGCAAATTGGCGATTCCGTAAAACTCTTTTATGATAGCAAAAGCCAAGGTGAGGCGATGCCTGACTTGAAAAAGTTATCATAAACTCATCAGCAGAAATGCTATACTTCTTCCCGTAGTAGCCACTTTATGCAGCAGAGTTAACTTTTTTGATCAGGCATTTCCGATTAGGCGGCCTAGGGTTAGGCCTACCTCTTGCTTTTCTAATTTTATGCCTACCTTTTATTAAAAACATTCTTTAAAATCACATAAATATGCGGCACGTTGTCTGGATTCGTTGTCTGGATTCGTTGGTGCTAATTTAAAGCAGTGAAGTAGAGCAAATCTTAAAAATTAATTGAAACGTTTTATTTTTTTCATAAACCAAACATATGATACTTTACACCAAATTTGGATAAAATTGACATCTCTACAATTTCAAATCGTATTTGAAATTTTTGTACAAAATGTACGGAAATGTTTGTGATATTTAAAGGGTTGGATCCTGTACGTATTCTGTGATTTTTGCTTGTTAAAAATTCTAGTCATTAGTTACTCAGGAAATGATGGCTTGTAAAAAGAACTGGTAGCCAAAATTTCAAAAAAAACAATCCCCTGAAATCTTCAAATGTGTTTTTAGCTAGTTATGTTGCCCTACCATCCATCTTTACTTCCATGAATGTTAACTAATTGCTCTAAGAATTTTGTTCAAATTACTGCTAGATTTCATATTTATATTCACATCAGCTAGGTGTAACTGCAAATAGAACTTACCAAAACAAAATTGGCAAGTTTTTGTAGGTTTGTGCTCCATCCAGATCTGGTGCATAATTGTTGTTTTGTTTTGATCACAAAAACATTGCAAATTAGCTAATTGGATAGGTAACAATAAGTCTTTGTGTAGTCCAACTAATGGGAAATTTCAATGCCTGGTATGCTTGGGAACATAGTGTAATGACCATTGTCAAACCGTAATCAGGTCCTTGATTGTGTCACTGTTATTATCATCTTCCATTGTCTATGTATCCACAGTAATGTAATCAACAACACTTCCCTTTTTTTGTCCCTTTTTTATGTGTATATGCCCTGAATTGTTCAGTTACAATTATTTCTAAGCAGAAACACACATCAAGCATATTCAAATAGTTTGGGATTAGACTGTCGAAAGGGAATTTTTGATTTATCATAGTATTGCCTTTGGTTTAACAATGTTGATGGCAGGTAACCTTAGATGCAAGGTAATAAAATCAGCCATGAGAAGTTTTTACAATTTTGACCCATATTGGCACCTTTTTGTCTATTTAGGCTGATTTGCCATGGCCTAGATAGAGCAAATATTTTCAATTGATCGAAAGTTATAAACATACACTTGTGTTGTTGTTGGTTTATGGCAGTAACTTGCCTTTCATGTTGATTCAAGAAAGACCGGTTATGAAGTTGTTTCTGCCCCATGGAGATGCAGAATCACCATTTTAAAAAGTGTACATATATATAACAAATAGATTAGATTAAAGCTGGTGCAAATTGTTTTGAAATATACACCCCAACTACTGCTGTCCCTACTTAAAGAAACAGGAAGGCTTGCTAATAGATGTATGCTATTTATAAGATTATATTGATACAGAAGCTCTTTGAAAAACTGTTGTTCTAGTCGCAAAAGTCTGTTCAAATGATATTACCATTAGAAAATTTAATCCTAGACCTGATGCTAACTTTTTCTGAAAAAGTTGCTTTTCAAACTGACCTCTTAACAGTCCTAATATTTTTTTTATCGAATTTTTTAGATGTTCAGACTGCCATCTCTAATGAAGATGTTAAAAGATATTTCAATGTCGTCTGGTAAGTATTAATGTTATTTGCTTTTTATTGCTTCTTCCTGCTTGCATTCATGTGCATTGAATGATATTAAGCTCCTGCAAGCCTTTTTTTGGATTTTTATCTCTAAGTTCACTTCTCCCTTTACTGATGAAGTTGTTACTTTGATTTGCATCTGCATTAGATTTACACTCATGTTCTATGAAACTTTTTACATTAAATGCTGTGAATTATTTTTTTTTGATTTCCTAGGTGCAAGGCATCAAGGAAGAAAGTAAGTAAAGATTTGTCTCTTGTTGTATAATGCGAAAACACGATTTCAATGCAATTGTTTTGAAAATCCTTTTGTAATGTCATATGATCTATCCTTTTTATTAATTGCATATATTTTTGTTGCAATGTATTTAGTAAGATTGCAGTAAGTTGAACAGTAAACATTGCAAAATATTTCATTCTGCTTTGGATAACTTTTGTTCTAAAATCAATCTGCCCTTCCTGGGAGTAAATTAGCAGAAGTGTGGCATTTGGCACCCCTAGACTGTTTTAGGCGTGCGATGGAGTGCTATTGGTGTTTTTGTCTTATTTCTACAAAGGTTTACATACTTAGTATATGGAGCCTTAAAAACGCGCATTCTTAAGTCATTTCTTCAGTTTTCACACAACTTTAACAATGAATATTTCTGGTGGCATAATGATAAAGGAAAGCTTAGGAATATAGCCAGGGATCTTTACTAAATTTGATGCTCAAAATGTTTTAGGTGCAGTTCCCAGCAATCCCTTTTGCCACCAACAATGGTAGCAATCTTCATGAAACCCTTTAAAAATGTTGATATTTTACCCCAACTTTAAAAAATGTCTCATCAAAAGGGATATGAAAGCAGTTTTGAAAACAGCAGATTTGAAAATGGCATGATTTGAAAACAATAAATACAATAAAATACGATAGAGGGAGTGTTAAGAATGTCAGTCAATTCTGGTATGTTTATTTGTAAAGAAAAACAGAAAGGTTGAAATTTAAGTGAACGTTTCAGGCTATGTTCAAAACTTTAATACAAAAACTGTCTGCTAAAGGTCATTCTCTTTCATCTGTCTTTATCATTTCATTGAATGTTACAAAATTTCATGCTCCTGGTTTAAAATAATGGACTGAACTGTTTTTAGCACAAGACCTGGGACAATGATGGTAAAGTTTCCTTTCTTTTCAACCCAATCATTTTTTATTGCTTTATTCATAAATGAAAATATGTACTTTCAATTTCAACATGCATATTTAGACACAGAATTAATGCCTTGCACAATATTGAATGTATTTTTCATATTATCCAAAAACTGCTACCAAGAAAAAGTGTTTCGTTTTTTGTTGACAATTTGAAGTAGATTCAAAGAAGACTTTAAAGAGGAAAGCACCCTGGCTTGATTAATGTTTTATTTGTGTCCTTGCTGAGACAAGTGACAACTGACACAAGCTTTTTCAATGGTTTAAAATGAAGGAAATTAAGCTTTAGGTTCCAAAAACAATGATTCTTTATTGTATGTTATCTTTCCAACCATTGGCTATGTTGTTTGCTTACAACTGCTGTCTTAATGTGGAAACATTAGATTAAAATAAAGCATGGCTTTTCTTTATCTGTTATTTTGGACTGCAGTAAACATCTGCTACAAAAAAGCAAAAATTATATGGATTGAAAACAAGTTTGTCAAAATAGTGATGATTATGAAATAGTGATGATTATGAAGTGAATTTTTTTTATTTTTTCCAGTTTGTTTTTGTTGTTTCTTTGTTAACATTGAATTTGATTATATATTTTTTTACAGGTATCCTTATTGTGAATGGCAGATTTGCTACATTGAAAGACTTGGAGGGCAAGGAGTATGTAATTCAGATACTGGTTATTGAATTCTTCTTCCCCATTGATGCCTTTTCCTTTATCTTTTGCTTATAGCCATTTTACTATGATGGATTCCATTTGATCGTAAGAAATTACTTTATTTTGCATCCTAAGCATTGGACGAACTTCAGGCTTGAAGTCATCAGAACTTGAGTCCCTGTGTGAAGGCTCCGCCTTGTCTATTGGTGGCAAAGATGTAGAGGTAATCCTTACACTCATTCATTAAAGTGGCATGGACTTTCTGTTTTTTATTTCGCAAGGAATATTCAAATGAATTTATAATGAATGCCAGGATATGAATGCTAATCATATAGATCAAGACAATATTAAGTTGCAACATTTAATGAAGGAGATTGCTCTGCCTATAATATAGGGTATAAGGCTGTATGCAACTGACCAGTAAATAATAATTTTCATTACCTGGACTCTCGTCATATGATCTGCTATTATTGGGAAAATTTTCTTAAAACCTACTGATTTTTATTTTAAAAGATTTTGAACGAATTATCGGAGGATTCTTATAAAAGTGGGCGATGTTTCAGCCAAACAATTGAAGAAACCAATTTGCCTGCCGGTAGGTCACTTACATATTTTACACATGGCCTGCATTTGAAAGGTCTCAAGACCTGTTCCGATTGGCTTGTGTATGCATAATTCAGCCGGTAGTCTAAATTCAGCCTTGGGACTTGGAAATCAGTCTTATTTCTTGTATCATACTTGCTTATTGTAATCTTTTTAGTAAATTTATCATGCAGACTCTCGGGACATTTCTTGTCGATTGTCTTAAACATCAGAACGGACTGGTCAAGTTGAAACAGATGATCGATGCTAAATGTTGGTCGAATTGAAGAGTCGTTAGAGGATAGCTCCTTTAATTTAAATTAAGTAACATCTGTTCTTAAATTTATTTTTCTATGATGACAGCAATCTTCTATGATCTTTTTAGGAAAAACGATGCTGACCTACAATGCACCATTTTCTCTTCCCCACCCTGCACTTCCTCGAAGTTCTTGCTTATCTAAGTTAGCTAAGGTATGTTTCAGCAAACGGCTGCATTACATCTTCATTGCTGCTTTACTCTATGATTTCTTTTGCGTCACATTTTGAGAATTCAATGTATTTTTCTTACTTATAGTTTTATACAAAAGGCAAACTTTATTGAAATGTCCATTCACTTTTAACAGCTTGCAAATGTGATGCGAGGAAACTTTAAAAGAATGCTAAGATATATCTCTAAGATAAACTTGGGTAGAATGCAGTGGCGAAGCTAGCCAAAAATTGTTGGTCCTGCTGTATGTACAGGGCCACGCCCTTATCCAATAGGAAACGCCCATGAACAAAAATTCTTTTTTGCAGATGAATGTTTTCTTAAATTCAGTAAAAAGCAAATTTTAAATCTTTTAAAAAATAAACCCATACATAAAGACGTGCTTTAGGGTGCTTACTTTTCAAACAAATCTATGTTAAATTGTAGTAAGCCTCTACAGCTGAAGTAAAAGTTTAAATTGGTGATAATAAAATTTGACAATAAAAGGGGGGTAGGGGTGGCATTTGAAGTTGCATATCATATATTTGTGGTAGTTGAAATAGTCTAATTAGACTATTCCAGATTTTGGTCCAGCCTAGATCAATCTAGACACTCTATTAAAATAATTTTAATAAACAACAGAGTTTAAAGTCTGTAGGGGCAAGTTCACATATTCTGCAGAACAATTATTCTGCAGCTGATAAAGAGAGGTACAATCCAATAATGTGTCGCATTATCAATGAAAACAACTTTATTAGATAAACCATTAGACGAGAAAACAATTCAGGTAGAAAAATGCAAATTCCGCTGAAATTGGTTTATTCTCCAACTCAAAACTTTCAATCACACAACAGTAAATTCAATTATGCTTTCATCGTCCTTGTCCAAGTCTAAGAAAATTTTATTTAGGCCACCATGATATACCGTGCCTCAAACGATCGTACAAAGGCCGAAATCAGAGTGCCTCATACAGCCAATTCTTGTTGTTTACATTTCTTTCTTGCGAACTTTGGACTCTGTCTTGTTACAAATAAAATTTATGCAGCTCAACTGAGGCAAGTTTTGCTGTCAATAATAATATCATTGGTATTGTCAAAGCAAGCAGAAAATCCGCATTCACATCGCCTCGCCATAATACTTGAACTGGCCTCCTTGCTAGTATCTCATAGCAGAACGAGAATGCACAGGGCAATTCTTGCAGTCCTGCTCTCAGAAATAGCAGGACCAAAGGTTTTCAAAACAATGCTCTTTGACTACGTAGGTGAACCCTCAACCAATCAAAGCACTACTGCTTACGAAATGTTATGATGATCATTTCGACGAGGTCCTGCTCCCGAGATTGAGCAGGACTGCTCTTTGTTTTAGACTATTGTGAAGCAGGACTAAATTTACAAAAGCCCATTGTGAAGCAGGACCAAACATAGGGTATCATAGTTATGAGCAGGACCAAAATACAGGGTTGCCGTAGAAAAGAACAGGACCTTGAGATTAGCACGGGATGCCTGTATCAGCTGGCGGAACTGGGGACTGTTTATCAAATGGAATTTGAAACTTCCTTTATGCAAAGAAGAAATTGTTTATTGTTTACATTAAATCTTATCTTTGGAAATTCTTGGTCCTGCTCAGCAGGACCAGCAGGACCTTTGGCTTCGCCACTGGTAGAATGCAGATAAACATAAAGCTACCCGTTTTTTGATGGACCACTAAAAATTTCAATTGAAGAGAGCATAATCTTTCAAGCAAAGAAAAGGTCCATATTGAGGTCAAAAATAGTTTAGCAATGTCAGAACTAATGTCGATATGCCTTTTATCCATACCGATCAGTGTTGTCTCATAAAAGCTATGTAAACCAATATTAAATCTTTTAATAGCACAACTGTTGGGACGAAAGCTATAGTTGTCGCTTTACATCATATCAATGTTCTTGAAAGAACAGGAAATTTTCGTTAATATTAAAATATCACGAGGGCTGGTGAAATTTGAAATGCATAGTTAAAATGCATAGCAAATGTGAAAAAAATTAGATTTATAGCCATATTGGGGCACTACCAAATCAGGGTGTGACAACATCACGTCTCTTTAAAGAAATATCATAAGGACAGAATAAAAGATGCAACGCTAAATACAAACAGACTTCTTGCCCTAGATGCTAAGGTAGCTAATATCAAAGGTGTACGGCGTTCAGACTTTTATTTCGAGTATCTTGTATCGTTTTTCGCATTGTTTTTTTGTCCTCACGAAGACCTTGCTTGTCTTTCTGATCCAAATAGCCGAAAACCATTAGACCAAGACACAACCCTGAAGCAGATGGTGCTGTAGTACTACCCAGGCCTAATTCTAACCTTCAGGTAATTTTAAATGCTTTTTCCACTTTTTTGTACGCCGAGTAGCTCCGTTTCTCGACTGGCTTACGCGTCGATTGGCTTAAAGCCTATTGTAAGTCACGTGATCTGTTTCTCAACTAGTCAACCGCCATTTCAGTAGAAGGTAGACTAATTTCCCCAGAACGAGAATTTAGCCAATTTACCACCATTCTTTTAGAAAAACAATCACCCCAGATATATTTGACGATCAAGCACTTTTAAATCGCTGAAAGGTTATTCCTTCCTTGTCTCCGTTTCGGAGCATCGTTTAAACAATTGCTTTGGTATGATTCAGATTTTTTGAAAAAGCTTATCTTAAACTAGAGATTATACGTGTCTTTTATCTCACTCTTTGAAATTGAGTTTTGAGGAAATAGAAAAACTCCCCATTCAATTTAGCAAGATTTTGAAGATTTTCTTTTATCACCCTTTTGTTTGTATCTGCCACGCACCTACCTTTAACTATCTCCCCAGTTGCTGATTAGTTTTCAAGCATTGCTTCCTTCTAATTTTTGCTGAATTTGTTTTAGTGGAAGCAAAATAAGCAGGGCTGTCCTATAGTGGATGTAGTAGTTGACCCAGTCATATCATCGCACTTACGTCCACATCAAAAGGATGGCGTCATATTCTTGTACAAATGCATTATGGGAATGGGAGAATTCAATGGCAATGGAGCCATTCTTGCGTAAGATCAAGTCTCTTTTGGAAGGTTGCTTCGTACCTTAGAGTTAACCCTTCTTAACATATTATGCTGCTATGACCATTTCGAAGGGAAATTAGCTGCAGGAGTAAGCCTTTGTTTGTATGAAGAGAAGGACAATAGCCAATTGTTTGAAACAATGGAAAGTCACTGGGGTTGGAGATGCCATTGCTAACGTAGTTTGTATGTTACAAAGGTCCTGTCTGCTGCTGTATTTGAGAGCTATCGAGTTGCTTATTGATCTTTCCCAACATTTGCTTATTTGTTGGTGGTTTATGTATTCTGATTTTAGTATTGGGCAAGAGTTTGACTACAGAGTTGTGACATTTAGAAACATTTTGTAAAGACGTTTAAAGAAAAGTTATGCATATTCAAGCATCTCGCTATTTTTGCCTCACAACTCGATATATCTGGGCAAATTTACCTCAAGAACCGAAGTACCGAGGGAATAGGTAAAATAAAAGGTCGATGTATCAACTGATTTGAAGAATTGCATCCCCTGCTCCTAGACTCTAGAAGCTCAATTTGCACTGCTGATTCGAATATGACTTCAAATAAGCCATTTTAAATGAATTATTTGAATTTCAGCGATGAAATGGGTCTTGGTAAGACCCTCCAATGCATTTCCTTAATATGGTATGTTTTTTATACGTATTTTATTTTTTATTTCCTGTTCACATGTTTATAAACTTTGTGTAGCAATTCTGTTAGGTCATTTCGAGACCTTCTATTTTTAATTTCCTAGGTTGCAATATACCATTTCAAAATATAACCAACAGAGCTGCAAAAACACTGACAGAATAATTACTCTTTAGTTTACGTAACTTGGTACAGCTGTAAAACCTTCCCTTCCCTCGAATAGGTAAAGGAAACTTAGCGGTTTTTAATATGCCCATCCGTATGGATTGATTGGTATGATTCATGAGTGAAGGCCGTGTAAAATATATTTGTGTCACGGAAAAAACATTAGTCTGCCTGTCTTAGATTCTGAAGGAACCTGATGAAGATACTTTTGAGGGATAAAATTTCAATGTTAGTATTTATGCCTATTTTGATAAAGTCATCAATATTGTTGCACTGCTCGTTGTTTAAGCATGTTCTCGGGCGATAGATAAACCTTGCTGCCTTTGATAAAATAGAAAAGGTCTATGTCAAGAATTGTTTATATGCGACTTTATGAAAGGAATGCCCACTCCCGACCATCAAATTTGCCGTACACGAAATATTGCCTGACTCAAATGCAATTCAGCATTTGTTTCATCTTCTCCCTCCTTAATACCTTCAATTTTTGGTAAACCATGAAACATCACAGAACTTCCAAGTTCCTCTAGCTCTTTTTATGTCTTCTTGAGCACACAATACTTCTCAAGCCATAACTCTTTATTCTAACCTTTGTATTCATGACTAAAGAACAAAAAGGCGTTTATCAATCTATGTACAGTCACCTTTTATGACGTCTTTATTGCCGGCCAAATAGGGAGGAATAGAAAGTGTATAAGACAACGTTTACCTTTCAGGACGCTGCTGAAGCAAGGTCCGTATTCCTCGAAACCGGTAATTAAAAGAGCTTTGGTGGTCACGCCAGGAAGTCTTGTGAAGGTAACTCCTCCACCGCTGCTTGACAAAAAACCGGGGGTGTTTGCTTGTTCATGAACGCCAGTTTTCGTCACTTGCATACCGATGCTTATATAAACCGATACCAAACTCAATGCATAAATTATCTTCTATCCCAAAACGCCCTTTTTGTGGAAAGCGCGTGCTTATGATTGAATTTCGGCCCCCCCAGCCCCCTGGTCCTCGGTGCTTGTATAGTGTTATTTGCTGAAGTCTACTCAATGCTGGATTTGTTAGATAAAACACAGATAAAATGATATAGACAAAAAGTCAGGAACCCATAGGAGATTGTCCTTTTCAAAAATGTGTAAATTAATTGTAAATATGTATTTAGATGTTTTAAAAGACGATCGAGTGCATGTATTTGTTTGATTATGCCTTGTTTTTTTCTCTCACATTGTTTTTATATCTTTAAGAACTGGTACACAGAATTTAAAAAGTGGCTTGGAAGTGAGAGGGTCAGAGTGCTTGCTGTAAGCTCTGCAAAACATATAGAGGTAGGTTGCCATTTTTGAATATAAGCCCTTTTACTACAGATTAATTGTCGATTTGATTAGACATTCTTTGACATGTGCTTACTAGCACAAGTATCATTTTGATTGTGAAAGAGATTGTTAATAGTGCTTGTGAAAGAACGCTGCAGCGACAATAATGATGGTGGGTGATGTTTATTCAAAAATGTGCTTGGTAAGCTGTGATCAAATATGGCCGTCTTTAAAGACAATCGAAATGTACAAAAGATGCTTTAGCTATCTGTCAATCAACAATTGACCAATCAGTGAGCTTGATACCACTCGCACGCGTAATGATTGGCTAATATTGGTTATCTGATAATGCATTTTTCGATTGCCTCTAAGGTAAGAAGAGTTATAGTGAAAAGTGATTGGACAATTTGCCTTTTTGGCATCCTGCCTTACATGTTTTGATGCAAGTTCAGTCCTAGTTTCAGAATTGACCTGTTAACTGTTGATATGCTAAAGTTTGATCAAGGTACCTCCTTCGCTGCCATTTCATTGCTACGTGGCGTCACGATAAGGGTACTTTTTCAGAAATTTTAAGGATATAAAGTAATAATAGGTCTGAAGGTCCAAAATGACACAATATGGAGATACGTTATATTAAATGTTCCGTTGTGGTTTGCATTCTATATGAATATTGCAAACATTATCATTTCTTAAATTTGAACATACTAAGCTTATGTCAAAAAGTGTTTTCATCAATGAAATTTTTCCAATCTCGACATAATTTTTTCTCAATGAAATCCGTTGGCTCTTTGTGATGTAAATATTTTTATGCATGTTTATTTTCTTTTGCTTGCTATATTTCTTTGTTTTAGCCCTTTTCTTCCTAAATGCAACTCTACTTCTCATTTAGGAATTTGGGAAGTCACTAATTCACCCAGTGATGGTTGTGAGTTACGAAATGCTGCTTCGCTACATATCAAAAGTAAAATGCTTTGGATTCGATCTGTTAGTTTGTGATGAAGCACACAGACTGAAGAATTTCAGTATTAAGACGTCAGCGGTATGTCAGCGTATTATACTAGCTTATTTGAATTTCAGTTGATATATTTAAATGAAGAGTGACCTGATTTTTATAGAGCACACTGTAATAACAGACATCACACTGTAACCACAGATATTTGTTTCCTCGCTTGTTAAAGATATTTTATGGAAGGAAGCAATTGGTTTGAAGAATCCATTTTCATTACAGCGAACTTGCTATAGACCTCTAAAAAGTGTTGCGTCTAAAAAAAGTCAATTTTTCAGATTTTCACCTTGGCCGCGCAACTTTAAGAACTTAAGTATGTTCATAATTTGGCAAGATGTGGCTGACGAACGATTTGAGATTTGTAACGGGTTACTGTTATTCTGGCCTGACCAAATGAACTAGACCACATGGCAGTGATGCGATTAGGACAGTGATCATATCTCGGCCAATCTGCAAAACATTTAGCTGGCTGTGCACAGTCAGACGTTTTCCGTGATGCTTTTTTAGATTATGTGATCCAAGTTTAAAAAAAATTGAAATAGGATTTTGTGACGTCATCTCTTTCGAACTCTATTTCAATCAATTTAAGATCTAACAATGACTATACATTTTAGGCGATAACCAGTCTTTGTATTGAGCGTATTATTTTGCTGACGGGGACGCCAATTCAGGTAATTCTTCATTTTACCCACCCTGTCTATTATCTGCCTTAAGCCCCGGGAAAACGACTGGATATTTTCACTGAACTGATACTGGAAAAATATCCAGCGTAAATGTTGCGTCGTTTTGCCACCTTGTCCAGTCTTGTTCAGCGATGTTGAGTTTGTTCAGTCGATTTTGAAAGCAGTCAAAAATGTTCAGTGGACAGGATTAAATTTCTTTTATTCATAGATGTTGTAGAGAAATGTTCAGTGTTTTGCCACTCTACTGAACATTGTCCAGTCCGCGCACGTGCAATTGATGTAATGGATTGGATTTAGCGCGAATTTATTTACCATATTCAAATTCAATATTAACATCCAATTCGACGAAGAACAGGAAAAGGCATTTCATTAGTAACAACGAGTCTTCTCTGAAGCGATTAGCTTTAGTTCCGATAAGGAAAACGATGACAAAGAGCACGAGTATGGTGATTGTGATGAACCTAGCAGGCCTAGCTCTTCTTCATCCGCAGTATTCCCGCGCACATTCTACCAAAGCGCAAAAGTACACTGGACAATGTTCAGTCGTTTTGCCACCACCAAGAATTTCTGGATGTCCACAAACTGGGCAAAGTGAGCAATGTCCAGTGCATGACCAGTGCAAATGTCCAGTCGTTTTGCCGGGGCTTTATGCTGGATTCGCTTCTCGACCTTTTGAAATTTTTGTAATTTTCAAATCCGCTTCTCAACCTTTTGAAATTTTTGTAATCTTAAAATTCAAATTAGGATTCAAAACTGATATTGTGAGTTCTAAATTCAAACGAGCATCTCTGCCACAAAATTATTTGATATTGCAAAACATCTATTGAGACAATCAATTTGTTTTTTCGGTATTGAAACAAACTTTGCGATGAAATATAACATTTTGCGAGTTTTCTTTGTATTTAAACCATTCTACATTACAGGGAAGATATCTGGACTGACCATTAGAGCCATCTGATTACCTGGAATCTAATTAAACTAAAACATTGAACATTATGAATTAAATTTCATAGAACGTCAATTTTGCTTCTTTGTTTAATGCTTTGTGAAGCAAGCTGTTTGCTTGTCTATATGACACTTCATGAACATTATTAACTTTTCTGTTCCACTTGTTCAACAAAGATTCAAAGATCTTACAATCCCAGCATAAGATAAAGTGAAGCAGATTGAAGGTTTTTAAGATATCCTTTTCTCAAAGATGGCAGTCCACAAGCTACAAATATAAAATTCCACAATTACTTTTTAACTTTTGAAGAATATGAAATATGAAACAAGAGTGTGAAGTTTTAGAGTTTTGAGTTGACAAAGCAAGATTTGGTTCACAGAATTTGAAAATGTATGAATTCTCAATTGACAGGCTTTTTACCATAAAATGTTTTTAAGTTTCAAAGCAGGAATTTTAAAAGTGTAAAGTTCGAGATCACAAGTTCAGGGTTATGGTGTGTAAGTTTATTGTTTGTGAAAGTAAAGAGGATGAATTCTAAGAGTGGCAAATTTCAGAGCTCAAATTTTATATTCAGAGAATTCGGTTTTAGGATGTCAAATCTGAGGCCATGCATTTTTAATTTCCAGATTTCTCTAACTCACGGCCTTTTCTTCCGTTTTAGAATGATCTAAAGGAGTTCTTCACTCTGGCGCAGCTTTGCAATCCAGGAATATTTGGTAATTTTCTAGCTTAATGTAGCTATAAGTTTTAGTTTGAGCCATAATAGTTCAACAGAACCAAGAATTCCTCGAAATTAGAGGTATTCAGAATTAAATAAACAGGTTTAAAATTGGCTGAGGTCTGATGTTGCTGCATTTTTTACTTTTAAGGTCACTTGGCCCTGCCTCAGCCATGATCCTATCGCGTTATCGCATTAAGGAACTGTTTTACATAAAATGTTTTCCAAAAATACATCCGCTGTTGGTAGGATGTTGTTAGTTTGGGCAATATAATGACTGTTATTGATCTGTTGCAGCCTCTGCTGTTGAATGCAAAATCTCCAGATGTTCAGTTCCATTTTCATCCTTTTTCAGTCATGCCCCCTAGCTAATGCATTATTTTTTGTGATCAATTCCAAAATCTTCTTGACTTTTATCTTTTCTCTCTTTTGTTGTAAGAAAGCCTTTCCTAAAGCTTCTTTTACACACCGGGGCGCTTTTTCTTTATGTCTTAATTCTTGAACTTACGATTTCTTCATTCTCTAAGTTTAGAAAAACAATTTACATATTTTGCATATCTTTATTTAGGTGTGCCTTTGAATTTTTATGCATCTATCGATGTTTTTATGTCTTCTAAATTACAAGTTGTGTTTTGTGTATATTACCAATTGAATTTTCGCATGGTCACCCAAGGGGGGGGGGGATTGACAAGGGTACTAATATATTTTTAGAATAATAGAGCTCAGGGTCTTTTTTGGATCAAGGATTTGTGCCAAAATTATTCTTCCAGGTCAGTCAATGGTAGAATTACTTTTTGAATTCATTTTTGAGGAGGGTTAGAAAAACATTTTCGGACCAGTGTTCATGCTAGAAATGATTTTTTTGGGGTTGATTGTTTGCACCCCTAGCCTTCCTTTTCTAAGCCTTTCTAAGCTTTTTATTGTACTCACGGTAAATCTATCAATAAAACATGTCGTGTGCACATTCTGGTTTATTGTCGTTCTAGGCTCATTTTTATTTTGTTAGATTTTTGTATATTTATTCTCAGGTACCTCATCATCATTTCGTCAAGTGTTTGAAAATCCAATCAACAAAAGTCAACAACCAAACTGCTCGGTTGATGATGATGAGCTTGGCAAACAGAGAGCTGCTGAGGTAAATTTAATCATTTTTATATTAGTGATTTTTAAGTATTTTACCCCATTTTCTTTTGAAATAGATGCATATTTATTCTGCCAAGGTTTATACTCTGACATCATCTACATCTTTCCTTTGCGCTCAGCTTTTCTTTTTAGCTTAAAAACAAAAAGCGAAAATAGCGGTAGCGAAGTGGCACAAAAATGTTATTTTTCGAGTGGAATTTGACAGAAAATCTCATATCCCCTTACTTTCTCTCGAGTTCTGATCATCTTAACTGATCGTATGTTTCATGAATTATGGCGCCAGAAAACCGGTATAGTTATAATCACTTTTGCTCTGATATAAGCTGTCATTAATTTGCTTGTATTTTTAATAGCTCAAATTGTGGCTGTGCACGAATAATGAGCTATTAATAAGATAATTGTAATTGTACGATCTCACCAATCCTTATCTTTATTTTCTTGATTTTGGTTTAAGCTGCCTAAGGCCATTGACACAATGAAAACAAATCTGCTGTTTTTGTGCGTTTTTACTTCAGCGAAATGAAAACTAACTAACTAAAAATCTAATGGAAAAGTATATACATATCCGATGGCTAATTACGTTAAACAAATAAGGTGGCGTAGGAAAGGAAGGGCTAGGCCAATTGTGAATATTTTATGAATTGAGTTGTAAGTAGATTTGTAGGATTCATTAGGGCCTAAACAAGACAGGAAATGTTGACATAGTGATATGTTCGTAAAGTGCAGTGATGAGGTAGTGATGTAAAAAATTTCCTGTAGGTAAAATAAAAAAAGTGAAAATGTATGGCGATAGATGAAGAAAAATTAGAATGAATGGAGTCATTACATATTCAGATTCCTATTGTAGATCATTCTACTTTTGAAAACTTGATGGGGATTCTTAAAGTTCTAGATAAAGTTGAAAAAGAAATAATTTTGATTAGTGACACCAACTGTGACTTGAAATGCGCACAAATGCGAATGCTAAAAAGCTTAAACTGATTTACTCTGAGTACCAACTCGAACAACTGATTAAGAGTTTTACACGGGTTGCTATGACAATCACTGAATCTGGCGAGCAAATCGTAACTAAGACGCTCATTGACCATTTCTTCCTCCTGTCCAAAATATATTCTAGAGGCAGATGTAGTAAAGACCGGGATGATTGGCCACTATCTGATTTATGGTTTACGGAAAATAAATCCTTGGAGGCGCAAAAGAAATAAGCAAAAAGTTGTCGAGTCTCGCAACATGAAAAAATATGGTAAAATGCTATTCCGTAAGGACCTAGACCAGATTGACTGGGCAAATATCCTTAGTCCATTTGATAATGATCGTGTTGGTATGGCAGCTACGTTTCAGGAGATTTTCGAATCAATCCCAAATCTCCATGCATCAGTAAGGAAGAAGAGGGTTCGTAGCCAATTTGCTCCCTGGTTCTCCATTTCTCTCAAAAATCTAATGATAAAAAGGGATTTACTAAAACAAAGAGCTGAGAAATCACCTGAAAAAAGGTTCTGCTTATAAGTGATTGCATAACCAAGTAACAAGAGAGATGCGCAGCGCAATAACAGGTTATTATCACGGCCTAATCAATGAAAATGTAGGAAATCCAAAGAAAATGTGGAATACCATGAAGAAAGTACTTGACAAAAGTCAGCATTCAGTAAAACTTTCCAGTGTCGAAGTGGATGGTAAATATCTCTCGAGAGAGAAAGACATCCTAGAGGCACTTAATAAGCTTTTTGTTTCAGTTGGTCCAAATTTGCACTGAACTCAGTCAGTTTTCCAACATACAGCTGAAAATAGTGTTGCCTGAAACAAGTAATATTTAAATTAAAAAATTGAAACCTAAAAATTCTAGTTTCTTCTCTGTCGTGATTTGGAAACGATTTTCCAGACGCTGTGGAGGACAACAGCAGTCAATCCTAGAACTCGGAAATAAACGTTTTGTGCCTCGGAAATGAATGAATTGAAACAATAAACTTTTGCTTGGAACACGGATGGAACTCAGTCAAAACAGCATCTGGAACTCGGAAATGAGACCATATTTGTAAGAGAGCTGTATAATGGCCCGTAGTTGATTGGCTACCTATTGTTTCTGTTCTATTGTGAAACTGCAAAACACTGAATTCGAAATGGCGACTGCAGATGTCTTATACTCACGACCATCGCAGCATTCTAGCAGATTTCTAAGCATTTGAGATAAAACCAGGAGATATCGTTAATTTTCCAGGAGTGTCAACTACCTTTGCTTTAAATTGCGGTCTTTGATGGCACGGAAAACCTATGCTCAAACGGAACATCATATTTTGATGAATAGACTGGTGTCTACAGAGGCAAAATTGCGAGCAAAACAAAATTGAAAAACTTTGCTGCGGCATCCAAAACAAACAAAGGGTATTGAGAAAGGGAGAGGGTTGAAAAAATTTTCACAGAGGCACTGTTTTTTGTCGGAAAGAAGTCTAGAATCTAGATTTTGTGAGTAGATAGTACCTACTCCCCCCCCCCTCATGGTACCAAAATGCATAAATATGAATAATAATGTTGTCTTATGCACAATGATCAATGCATTATCTGAAAGTCCCTAGCCTTGGCCTGGTTTTTTGCTAGATCCGCCCCTGAAATTCCCAGACATTTGGGAACTTGCAAGAGTAAGTCCTATATTTAAATCGAGTTCCAAAAAAGATATCAAGAATTATAGGCCAATTTCAGTTATTTCAATTTTTCCTAGGATTCTGGAGGGGATAGTTGACGATCAGTTATTTGACTTCCTTCTTGAAAATAATGTTATCACCAAGAATCAGTCGGTTTTTCGTAAACTGTACTCAACAATAACATCTTTGATATCCAGTACCAATTATTGGTATGAAAATATCGATTCCAAAAATTGACCTTGACTATCTTTCTTGACCTAAGAAAAGCATTTGATGCTGTTGACCACTCAATAATGTTAAAAAAATTGGGGAGAAACGGTATAAGAAACAAAGCTTGGAATTGGTTTCAATCCTACTTAGATCAACGGAAACAATTTTGTTCAGTTAACGGTCAGAGATCAATGACAAGCGAGGTTATGTGTGGTATACCTCAGGGCTCCTGCTTAGGCCCTCTTCTTTTTCTAGTATACCTGAGTGACCTTGAGCAATGTTTGAAATATTCACAAGCTAGTATCTATGCTGATGATACAAATGTCATGATCGTATCAAATGATGTTGAAGAGCTGGTCTTCGAGGCACAGCAGGAATTACTAAACCTCTCGGAGTGGATGAGAGTAAAAAAGTCCTAACCTTGAAAAGACTGAATATATGATAATAGGTCATTCTCGTAAAGTAAATGTGTTAAATATCTCGAGTGCGCTCAAGCTCAAGCTGATATTTAGCGTGTCACGAATCTCTAGGATTAATTGTAGATAAAACCTAAAGTGGGATGAGCGACACAAAGTTGTAAAAAGAAAAGTTTGTGGAGGACTTAGGTCACTAAAAATGTTAAAAAATATAATTCCCCATAAAGAACTTTGCAGTGTCTACTACTCCACTGTCGAAAGTCACCTACAGTATGCTAACGTTATTTGGGGCAGCCTCCGAAAAACTAAACTTGATACCCTCCAACTTGCAGGACCGCGCTCTATCAATAATTGAAAGCGCCAAATTAAAGGAAAACTGGACATGTAACTGGTTGAGCGTTGAAAATCTCATTCGATTCGATCGATCGGTCATGACGTATAAGATTATGAAGAAATTAAGCCCAGAAAGCCTTTGGCATAAATTTCAGCAAAGATCCTCGTAATCAAACTATGCAACAAGGTACTGTAGGGTTCTGAATATTCCTAGAATAAATAAAGAGCATGTGAAAAAAAGTTTTAATCACTCTGCTCTTAAAGCCTGGAACGACGTTCCAATTGATATTAGAGATCTCCCGACTATTTGTCGCTTTAAAAAACAACTAAAGGAGTACTTGAAGAGCTGACAGATTGTCTATTTAAACACGACCCCCTGGTAGAACAGTATTTTAGATTGAAATTATTATTTTTTTAATTGAACAAATGTATTTATACTTAATTGATATTGTGTTAGGGTAGCTGATAGGTTGAATCGTGTAAAAAGAAATATTGCTACTATTATTGTTGTTTGTTCTCCGCGCGTTGCGGTCATTCCACATTTTCCACATGGTTATGAAACCCGGAAAAGTTATGAAACAATAACCATTTGTTGGCGATGCTGTTATTCAAGTAGCGACTGGCACCGTAGAATCAAATTGGTGTCAGCTGATGGTGTGATCAGACCAACTTTGGACTTAAGGACTTTAAATTCGCTTTATTTGCCTTCAAACTTAGTTTTTTTTGTTCTTACTTTTATCTGCATTCAAACTTAGTTTATTTTTATCTGCGCCCAAGCTCAGTTATTTCTAAGTTTACGTCCAAGCTAGATTTCCACGTTTGTGATTTTATCAATCGACTTGATATGCATTATATCCTTCAATTTTTATGAAGAGACCTTTGATGTTGCTTATCAGCGTCAATAAATTTTAGGAAGAATTATATCAATAGTTTCTTGATGTTATACTATAGCAATACTTCTTTGATGTTATCTCTAATGATTCAACAGAAAGATTACCTTATAACGTGATCAATTCACACTAATAACAAAAACGGAAGCTAATTAACAGGACAATACGGACGTCACACTACATGTTGACAAACAATCACATTGCCATAAAAAGGCGTTCGTTAACACAACAGGACTTATCTGACCAGGTGACTTTAACACGCAACGGGAACATTACTAAACTGATTACATATAAAAGCCAAACCGTTACAATGTACTACAGTTGCTTGCAGACAATTAATCCCAACTCTTTGAACATTTCATACCTCCAGCCAAAAATTTATCTAAATAGGCTTATACTTTGTTGAAGTGTTCTAACAATTTTGGCAAGCATTGTACCATATGCTATTCATATTGAGGTAGAGAGAAATTGCTATTCATAAAGCGCTATACATGAGATAAGAGCAATTGGGGGTCATTTGTAACAGAACAACAAATGTGTTAGATATAACACAAACATAAAGTGATGCTTACTTTGTTTGCTACATCAAGAGCATCATAATCTGATGCTAGTCGGACATATGCTTTCTTTTGCCCATCAGGTTCATACTAAAAGAAACTCAAGACAATTGTTCATGTAAAATTGTTCTTGTAAAATGTGTGTATTTATGGAGTTTAGTCGAAAGTAAGCGCTTGCTTCTGAAGCAGCTGTGTGTAGCATTGAAGTGTGGTTTATGAGTGCGCCCTTAGGAAATGGATTCTTGAAATAATTCGTGTTTAGTAAGACCTCGCTTGCCTGATATCGGTACCAAACCGGCATTTAATGACTCCTTGTGATATATTTTGCTTCTATGACCCTGTTTACACTAGACCAGGCGTTTACACAGGATTCGATCCATAAGCATTTGCATTTACACGAGATCGGATCCAGATGGTGGGCACTAAATGTCATGGCCTATTTGGTGCTCATTGATATTCATGCTTGATCATGTTCAGTCTGATTGGTCTGATCGGTATCATTTGCGTTGCTTGGTGATTGCTGAAAAGTGATATCAATGTTTGCTTGGCACCAAACTTTAAATGGCTATCTGTTGCCACACAACGCAATACATATTCAAAGTATCTCGAATTGACAATTATTACTCGGGAACCGGTCCAGATCGGATCCATACGGATCACTTCTGAAACCTATCCCAAGAGTGTTCGGATAGCAGATCCAAAAGTATACGAATCCACCAGTTCCCATGTAAACGCAAGGCCTTTCCGAGCTGAATCGTATCTGCTCCCGTATAAACGGGGTCCTCCGTCTACACGAAGTCGGTACCATGCAGGTGTGATATGCGTTTCGTCAACCTTTGTGCAAAACGGCCCAGGTACAAAAAACGTGTGGTAATTTTGGTTATGCAAAAACGTACCCAAGCCTTTAAACAATTGGGAACAAAAACGAATGGTGGAGTTTAGCATGCATTTCGGTCCGGTTACAAAAACGCATGACAAATTTTGTTACACAAAAATGTACCCAAGCCTTTAAAGGCTCTTGCGCTGCCGGCATGCTTTGCGACTATAAAACCGGTCTTATACCATACTGCATTAAAATATAAAACACAGTCAACTTCTCCTCTTTTTTTTATTATTATTATTATTATCATTATTATTATTATTATTATTATTTTTATTATTATTATAATTATTATTTTCTAAATTATCATGTCATCTGACTATAACTGACTTGCCAAAAACATGGATTGTTGAAAACCTTGACAATCTTGTTACAAAATATGTCAGGCAATGGCTTGATCCTTCCAATCAGTTCTACAATCAGTTGTATCATTCTTCCTAAAAGGAGTTTTGGTCTTAACTTTCAGCTTCCATCTTGCAAATTCCTGCAGTACTAAGTCACCTATCGACGGTCTCCAAAGCACTCGAAACATGACCAAATCAAACATCTTTGGCAAAACACCTCATACGGAAAGAATATCCAACATGATCAATACATAAACACGAAAGTAGTTTTGAGAAAAATAAGAAGCCAGCACGAAGACAAAGTAAAAAACCAGCTCGCGAGCCAAGGAACTATAATCTCCTTTCTGCTAGGGAATTCTCTGAAACATTTCAATAGCCTCTGGTCGACTGCACAAAGCTCTTTGCCTAAAAACATATTTAACTTCTTGATAAGATACCTCAACAACACGCTTGCCACTAGAAATAATCTCTTTAAATGGAACTTATCTGAAACTTCCAGTTGTTCTTTTTGCCTCCTTCCAGAAACGCTGCTTTATGTCGTAGCTAGCTGTAAGACATACCTTGAAGATGGACGCTACATCTGGAGACATGACTCCGCACTAAACTTTCTGGTCAAAAACATACAGCATCTCTCCAACACATTATGTGCTAATCTTTCCTCTCAGCTTACCCCATCCATTATAACAGGTGATTCTTTGCGACCTGAGCTGCTACTGATTGCTTCAAGGAAAATCATTTACATCATTGAACTTACAGTTGGCTTTCAGACAAATCTTAATGTTAATAGTTCTCGCAAAAAAGATGTGTATAAATCTCTTTTTAAAACTCTTAGCAGTTCGTCCAAGTCCGTTAAATTTGTTAACCTCTCAATTAGTTCTCTTGGCATCTTTGGGCAATCATGCTCTACTTTCACAGATATGCTGGACGATCTCGGTGTTGAAAATTTTCTTCGTCGCTACATCTATCTTGGTTTATCAAAGGTCATAATTCGATGCAACTGCTTTATATTCTGTCGTAGAAACAAACCTTGGCCTAACCCAGAGCTTCTTTCCATCTAGCATTCTATCTCCACCTATACCACCATCACTACAATCAATATTGCCATCATCAACATCGTCGCTACTTTTGTCATCCTCATAAGCATTATCAACATCGTCACCATCATTACATCATCATGCTTATATTTATGCTGTGTACAACCGCTTTTTTTCTTTGCACTTGTAATAGTTATTTTCAATGTAAATGTGCCACATACAAACTACCTTGTAATAGTGAGGTTTGTAAGTGTTATGTTTTTCAAAATGAAATGACAACTGGTTTAGAATTAATTATTGTTATTATTATTATTATTAACAATTTCTTTTACGTTGGCAAGAAAGAACAACAAATAAATATAGCTAATAAGCTAATTTACGCCAACAAAATATTTTAAAACCTACTTTACAATGTCCATACCAAAACCTACAAAAATCTCTAGATCATTAATGAAAATTTCGCACAATCTGTAGATGCAAGCATTTCCATGCCATAATTTTATTTTTCGTTTGAACTCAACTAGTGTGTTGGAATCTTTAATTTCCCGTGGTAATGAGGACCACAAATAGTGACCTCTGTACTGAATATTCTCTATTCCGTATGTTGTCTGTCGGCACATGTTGTCTTCACTTTTGGCAACTGCAAATGATTTTCACCTCTTAGATTGTATAGAATATCTCTCTCAGTAAAAGTGTTTTTCATAAATGTTGGTTTTGATTGTTTTTTGTTTTGAATATCTCAAATCAGAATCTAAGATATAATTTACTCAGCTGGCTTTTTGATTACTTTATGGTTTAGTTGCCACCAGTAACACCATACTTCCTACGCGTATTTTGTGTTCTAAGTTAGAAAGAATGTCGAATGAGAAAGCGTATATATGTAAAATTTTCGTAAAGTCGGTTTTGAATGACACAATATTGCTGCAATATTCGGTAACTTTCTCCTCAGTAATATTCTATCTAACTGTTATCTTGCTTGCAAGAGTCTTTACAGCGCACACGTCTGATCTCTTGGCAGAACACAGTTCATTGCTAGCCAAGAGTGATACTGCGCAGGAGATTTATCAAGAAACGGACATGAAATGCATATGCGATATTTGCTTTGCTGAAAACTTAATCTGTTCGCAAATATTTTCTTAGATACCTTAAAAGGTTGTTCAACGTTGGTGCTTATCGATAAGAACATTTGCTTCCTAGACGCAAGTTAAATCAAATTGACAAGTGTCTCATTGTTTGAAGAAATGAGATTTTTTCCTCGATTTTGACCCGTGCTGTTTACATTCACTGCTGCGTCAAAGCATTCTGGTCAATATATATGTTTTATCTTCATATGTGGCTTGGACAACGGTGAATAGTATCTCTTTGCAATACAGTTGACATGCTGCTTGAAATTGGTTGTTTTCTCAGCTTACCTAAAGCTTTTTCTATTAACTTAAACGGACCACCAGAAATGCAATCAGACACTCGCCATGTATACGTTTGTTAACTGTCAGCGGATGATCCACACCTGTCGCTATTCATATTAATGCTAAATGACGACTGGGTTACGTCAGATGAATTTTGGACATTACCAATCAGGTTAGCTTCTTATTTTTTTACGGTTGAGATCGATTTTGAAAGCTGTTCTCTTGACAATTATTAATGCAAATTCTAATTTATTTATTTTTTAAAAAATCTTATCTTCTTGTTAGTCATAGATTATATTATCTCTCATTTATACTTTTTGTTTTGATCATACTGGTCTCCTGTGTAATTCAGCCAAGAATTATGATGTGTGTGTATTTTAGTATGGTAAAAACCTTTTTTCTTATCCTTTAGGATGGTGACCCAAGTATTTTGGTCCTTCACATTTACTGCTATAATTCAAATTCGTGGTTTTTCAGTGGTATGGGACACTAGTATGTATCTTTTGTCTACATTTCATAAACAAACTCTTTGACTTAACAGCTGTATTCGAGTGTTCGTTATATGAGGTGTAATCGTGATATTGTCTTTTTATGTCCAAAAAGCATGAACAGGATAAATTTCATCTTACAGTTTTTTCAGCTTTTGCCTGTTCTTTAGGACTTGAAGCTGTAGCGTAGATTAAGATCTTTATTCATTAAATTTTGTATTGTTTCAAACGCTAATGCTGGCTAATACTTTTGTCTTAGTTATTAAATCGTCAGAGCTAGCACTGTTATTCTGGTTAATAAATAGATGCTGAACAAGAAAATTGATTTTGTAACTCAATACTTTTTCCATAAGTATCAAGAAGATATCGCTTGTCTGGAGAGCAGTATATTGTGATATTTCTAAGAGTTTCATCTTGTTATAAGATTCAATGTACAGCTGCAAATTGAAGACTTTAGTAACTGCAGTAATGCTGCAGAACGAATAAGACAATGGAGCAAGACGAATATAAAGCTGTGTGTACATAGAGAAGAGATTTTTTCATTGCAGCCAAAAATCTAATTTTTAGCATCAAACTCAACATAAATCACATTTTACAGTATAAGACTGTGTGCTCGGCAACTTTCGTCACTGATCTTTATTGCAAGTGGCAACTTTTTCTAACGAGACTGATACAAAGTGTATCACTTCTCAATAATCTAACACACACAGCACGAAAGACTTTTTTTGATAGTTGAGTTATTAAATCTTGAGTCCAAACGGAATCACTCTGACCATCGGTTTGTTTTTGTTTTGAGACAGGAGCGCATTTGACTGCATGCTAGAAGATATTTTCAGAAAAATTTACCACTGCCAGAAGTGAAAACAATTTTATTTTCAATTTTGTAATATCCTTTCGTCTAGCGAATTCAAAAAAGATTATCAAGGAATGATTTATCTTGCAGCTGCAGTTTTGGAAAGCAATATATTAAAAGTTTTGAACGAAGGATTATTTTATTTAGGGACGTAGAACTATAATATTAGTGTGTTGTTTTTTGTTTGTTAAAACTTTGATAATTGTGTCATCTTTACACATCAGCTTCAGCTATTCAGTACATTCATATACCGGCCTACCTCTTATAAGAATGCCACGTGAAACTAACCTTTGCTCTCAAAGTATGTTGTCAAAACAGTGAAAGTAAAATGAATAAGGCAATTTGACGACGTTCCTTCGATAAGATATATTTGCTTGAATAACCACTGTTGATTCAGGTTGCATTCACCAATTGTTGTTTACTACTGTCCTATATTGCTTATAGTGACTGACTCGCAATATGACTTGCAAGGGTGCCGTTATTGTTCTTATAAGTAATAATAAGTATCTTTGAGTTTATTTTTTGGTAGTTTCCATTCATTAACGTTCATAAATGTTATATTTTTTAAAATATCATATTCATCGCTTCTAACAAATGAATTTTATTTCCTTGTAAAAGTAAAATAAAGCATGCCTCATTCTCTATCTCTTAAACGCTCTGTTTTTATGTTCCTAGACATGGGACAATATCCATCTGCATGGCAGACAATTTTAGGCGGTGACTACAGGCATTACAATCTGCTTGCTTTGCTTAATGTTCAGTCACTCGAAAAAGATTTTCGTTGGAGATCAAAACATCTGAATGTTGGAGATGGTGTTATCCTTGTAGAAGCCACACGATATGCAATTAATCGGGTAAACATGCTTGGCTTCCTTAGGCTGCCACTGTCGTTTCAAATAACTGATTGCAGAGAATCCCGTGCACCTTTTTCAACCTATCAAGACATCTTGGTTTTAAACGGACTGACGTCATGGCAAACGACATACTATTTGATTACGAATACGGTGGCAACTGCGCCGATGGCCAATGTGCTGGCGTCTAGTGAAGCATTTGATCATGTCATGAAGCCAGAAGTGTCAAGGAAATTTAAAATGGATGAGATACATCGTAACGTGTTTCGTACCGTCCCATCTGATGCCTTGGAGAACGAGGCTATTGTTGATATTTTAGAAAGACTGAATTGGACCTACATTTCCGTTGTCAGTTCCAATGATTTGCGCACACAGCAAACTGTGGAGAACTTTGCGGCTCTTGCGTACCAAAGAGGAATCTGTATTTCACAGACCATCTGGATTTCAGACAAGCCGAGTAGAAATGAATACGTTGATGCTGCAATCAAGTTAACAAGGGGAGACTCAGCCAAAATTGTCGTGCTTGTCACAATGTTGCATGAAGCGATGGGAGTTCTAAATGCGGTTAAAAATAATGATGGAAATTTGACTTTTATTGCTGGCACTGGCTTCCGCGCAAATTTGCATGATTTGAGAGTTAAGAAAGAATCAGTGAAAGGCTTGCTTCATTTGCAACATGCAGATACCTACGATAAAGGCTTTGAGCAATATTTTATGAATTTAAAGTTCGGCACCAACAAGTATCGTTGGTTTGGAGAATTCTGGAGCATGCTTTTCAATTGTAGCATTCCGTATAGATATAAGTCACTTAGTAGCAGTTTAAGTGACAAGAGACCTCGTTGCACTGGCATCGAAGATCTTCATGAGGTGGATGTAGATTTAAAGTATTCATTAGTCAAGCCAATTTTGAATGCTGTGGATTCATTTGGATGTGCTTTGAAAGAAAGCGAGGCACATGCTAACTGCTCAGTTACAAGCAGAACTTGTAGAGAAACTATTATGAAAAACTCTGTCAAATTCTTTGGGAAAAGAAAATGCAAACTATCTGATTCGATTGCAGTGAATGAACAAGGCTTTAACTACAAAGATTTCCTAATTTTGAACTTTAACGGCTCGATGTACAAAGAAATTGGTAAGTGGACATATGATGTAACCAGTCGAAAAAGTTCATTGAATCTATCCAGAGAGGATGTGGTATGGAGCAATGATGTTATGCCTTTGTCAACTTGCTACAAGCCCTGTCCTAATGGTTTTGTAAAAGACCGTGGCTCAGCAGGAAATATCTGTTGCTTCACTTGCTCGAAATGCGGCAAAAATGACATTGTCTCTAATGACACGTGTGTTACATGCCCTTTATATGAAGTTCCAAACTGGTCGAAAACCAGTTGTGACAAATTGCCGTCAATTTTCGTCGATTCTCAGTATGGTTACCGATTAATACTTATAATTGGAAGCACTATGGGTATTGTTTTAAACACGGTGACGATTGGTACGTTTGTTTGGTTCAGAGATCGGAAAGTAATCAAGGCAACTGGAGTAGAGCTTAGCCTGTTTATACTTGTAGCTCTGTACCTCTGCTTCGTTTGTCCGTTTGTCTTTGTCCTAAGACCATCTGTTATTGTGTGTGGAATTCAGCGATTCATCATGAGTCTGAGCCTCAATGCTAGCTACATTCCTCTGCTTTTGAAAACAAGCCGTATCTACCGCATTTTCAAGGCTTCTAAATCTCTTGTTTTAAAGCCTAGTTTTGTTAGTACAAAATCGCAGCTTTTGATATGCATTTTCATAATATGCATACAGTTATTGCTTGGCATCGTTTGGGTAGCTGGAGATAGGCCAAAGGTTCGTTTGGAAGTTAGTTCAAAGGGGAATCAGCTTAGTGTTCTTTGCAGATCTGACCCAGCCAACGCGGCTCTGAATCTTCTTCCATGCGTTGTGGTGATGGGTGCATGTACTTTTTTTGGATATAAGACTCGCAATTTCCCTTCAAATTTCAACGAGGCATTCAGCATTTCCATCACAATGTATATCAGCTGTTTCCTCTGGTCAATGTTTATCCCATTGCTGTTTCTCTTCGACTTGAAAAGAGACAATGCATTTGTTACAGCTTTTCTCACCTCGTATTTTATGATAATTCTTGGTTTGGTTATGCTGGCTGGTATTTTTGGAACTAGGATACTGAAAATTTACATGAGCAAAGATTTTACACCGGAACAAGGCCAAATGTTCCTATGGAATGTTGGAAAGACTGGTAAGCAAACAAGAAGTGATGTGGCTAGATTAGCGAAGACTGAAACAGATTTTGTAGAACTTGCTCCTGTTTTTTACAAGGATAATTTTAATGGAAAAAATGTTCAGTGCAATATAAACAATAACAGGAAAAGATGTAGTAGTTTCTAATGTTAAGAAAAGCTTCTTATTTATCTAGAAATTGTAGTATGATATTGTCTATTCGATATCTGTCGCATATTTGTTGTACAGGGTCTTAACGATTTTGGTGTATAGAATATGACGGTTTAGAGTTGATACTCCGAGTTTCATGATCAAATTTTATAATATCTAGTTGTTATGTCCCTGGAGGTATTGGCTCCTGAACCCCTTTCGATTATTTTGCTGCTCTGTTTGGCCTATAACTTTAAATTCGCTTTATCTGCCTTCAAACTTAGTTTTTTTTTGTTCTTACTTTTATCTGCATTCAAACTTAGTTTATTTTTATCTGCGCCCAAGCTCAGTTATTTCTAAGTTTACGTCCAAGCTAGATTTCCACGTTTGTGATTTTATCAATCGACTTGATATGCATTATATCCTTCAATTTTTATGAAGTGACCTTTGATGTTGCTTATCAGCGTCAATAAATTTTAGGAAGAATTCTATCAATAGTTTCTTGATGTTATACTATAGCAATACTTCTTTGATGTTATCTCTAATGATTCAACAGAAAGATTACCTTATAACGTGATCAATCCACACTAATAACATAAACGGAAGCTAATTAACAGGATAATACGGACGTCACACTACATGTTGACAAACAATCACATTGCCATAAAAAGGCGTTCGTTAGCACAACAGGACTTATCTGACCATGTGACTTTAACACGCAACGGGAACATTACTAAACTGATTACATATAAAAGCCAAACCGTTACAATGTATTACAGTTGCTTGCAGACAATTAATCCCAACTCTTTGAACATTTCTGTTGCCAATTTCATACCTCCAGCCAAAAATTTATCTAAATAGGCTTATACTTTGTTGAAGTGCTCTAACAATTTTGGCAAGCATTGTACCATATGCTATTCATATTGAGGTAGAGAGAAATTGCTATTCATAAAGCGCTATACATGAGATAAGAGCAATGGGGGTCATTTGTAACAGAACAACAAATGTGTTAGATATAACACAAACATAAAGTGATGCTTACTTTGTTTGCTACATCAAGAGCATCATAATCTGATGCCAGTCGGACATATGCTTTCTTTTACCCATCAGGTTCATACTAAAAGAAACTCAAAACAATTGTTCATGTAAAATTGTTCTTGTAAAATGTGTGTGTTTATGGAGTTTAGTCGAAAGTAAGCGCTTGCTTCTGAAGCAGCTGTGTGTAGCATTGAAGTGTGGTTTATAAGTGCGCCCTTAGGAAATGGATTCTTGAAATAATTCGTGTTTAGTAAGACCTCGCTTGCCTGATATCGGTACCAAACCGGCATTTAATGACTCCTTGTGATATATTTTGCTTCTATGACCCTGTTTACACGAGACCAGGGATTCACACAGGATTCGATCCATAAGCATTTGCGTTTACACGAGATCGGATCCAGATGGTGGGCACTAAATGTCATGGCTCATTTGGTGCTCATTGATATTCATGCTTGATCATGTTCAGTCTGATTGGTCTGATCGGTATCATTTGCGTTGCTTGGTGATTGCTGAAAAGTGATATCAATGTTTGCTTGGCACCAAACTTTCAATGGCTATCTGTTGCCACACAACGCAATACATATTCAAAGTATCTCGAATTGACAATTATTACTCGGGAACCGGTCCAGATCGGATCCATACGGATCACTTCTGAAACCTATCCCAAGAGTGTTCGGATAGCAGATCCAAAAGTATACGAATCCACCAGTTCCCATGTAAACGCATAGCCTTTCGGAGCTGGATCGTATCTGCTCCCGTATAAACGGGGTCCTCCGTCTACACGAAGTCGGTACCATGCAGGTGTGATATGCGTTGCGGTAACCTTGTGCAAAACGGCCCAGGTACAAAAAACGTGTGGTAATTTTGGTTATGCAAAAACGTACCCAAGCCTTTAAACAATTGGGAACAAAAACGAATGGTGGAGTTTAGCATGCATTTCGGTCCGGTTACAAAAACGCATGACATATTTTGTTACACAAAAATGTACCCAAGCCTTTAAAGGCTCTTGCGCTGCCGGCATGCTTTGCGACTATAAAACCGGTCTTATACCATACTGCATTAAAATACCAAACTTCTCCTCTTTTTATTATTATTATTATTATTTTTATTTATATTTTTATTATTATCATTATTTTTAATATTTTCTAAATTATCATGGCATCTGACCATAACTGACTTGCCAAAAACATGGATTGTTGAAAACCTTGACAATCTTGTTACAAAATATGTCAGGCAATGGCTTGATCCTTCCAATTGGTTCTACAATCAGTGGTATCATTCTCCCTAAAAGCAGTTTTAGTCTCAACTTTCAGCTTCCATCTTGCAAATTCCTGCAGTGCTAAGTCACCTATTGACGGTCTCTAAATCACTCGAAACATGATCAAATCAAACATCTTTGGCAAAACCCCTCATACGGAAAAAATATCCAACATGATCAATATATGAACACGAAGGCAGTTTTGAAAGATATTAGAAGCCAGCACAAAAACAAACTAAAAAACCAGCTCGCGAGCCAAGGAACTATAATCTCCTTTCTGCTAGGGAATTCTCTGAAACATTTCAATAGCCTCTGGTCGACTGCACAAAGCTCTTTGCCTAAAGACATATTCAAGTTCTCGATAAGATACCTCAACAACACGCTTGCCACTAGGAATTAATCTCTTTAAATGGAACTTATCTGAAACTTCCAGTTGTTCTTTTTGCCTCCTTCCAGAAACACTGCTTCATGTCGTAGCTGGCTGTAAGACATACCTTGAAGATAGACGCTACATCTGGAGACATAACTCCGCACTAAACTTTCTGGTCAAAAACATACAGCATCACTCCAACACATTTTTATATGCTGATCTTCCCTCTCATCTTACCCCATCCATTATAACAGGTGATTCTTTGCGACTTGACCTGCTACTGATTGCTTCAAGGAAAATCATTTACATCATTGAACTTACAGTTGGCTTTCAGACAAATCTTAATGTAAATAGTTCTCGCAAAAAAGATGTGTATAAATCTCTTTTTAAAACTTTTAGCAGTTCGTCCAAGTCCGTTAAATTTGTTAACCTCTCAATTAGTTCTCTTGGCATCTTTGGGCAATCATGCTCTATTTTCACAGATATGCTGGACGATCTCGGTGTTGAAAATTTTCTTCGTCGCTACATCTTTCTTGGTTTATCAAAGTTCATAATTCGATGCACCTGCTTTATATTCTGTCGTAGAAACAAACCTTGGCCTAACCCAGAGCTTCTTTCCATCTAGCATTCTATCTCCACCTATCCCACCATCACTACAATCAATATTGCCATCATCAACATCGTCGCTACTTTTGTCATCCTCATAAGCATTATCAACATCGTCACCATCATTACATCATCATGCTTATATTTATGCTGTGTACAACCGCTTTTTTTCTTTGCACTTGTAATAGTTATTTTCAATGTAAATGTGCCACATACAAACTACCTTGTAATAGTGAGGTTTATAAGTGTTATGTTTTTCAAAAAGAAATGACAACTGGTTTAGAATTAATTATTGTTATTATTATTATTAACAATTTCTTTTACGTTGGCAAGAAAGAACAACAAATAAATATAGCTAATAAGCTAATTAACGCCAACAAAATATTTTAAAACCTACTTTACAATGTCCATACCAAAACCTACAAAAATCTCTAGATCATTAATGAAAATTTCGCACAATCTGTAGATGCAAGTTTTTCCATGCCATAATTTTATTTTTCGTTTGAACTCAACTAGTGTGTTGGAATCTTTAATTTCCCGTGGTAATGGGGACCACAAATGGTGACCTCTGTACTGAATATTCTCTATTCCGTATGTTGTCTGTCGGCACATGTTGTCTTCACTTTTGGCAACTGCAAATGATTTTCACCTCTTAGATTGTATAGAATATCTCTCTCAGTAAAAGTGTTTTTCATAAATGTTGGATTTAGATTGTTTTTTGTTTTGAATATCTCAAATCAGAATCTAAGATATAATTTACTCAGCTGGCTTTCTGATTACTTTATGGTTTAGTTGCCACCAGTAACATCATACTTCCTACGCGTATTTTGTGTTCTAAGTTAGAAAGAATGTCGAATGAGAAAGCGTATATATTTAAAATTTTCGGTTTTGAATGACACAATATTGCTGCAATATTCGGTAACTTTCTCCTCAGTAATATTCTATCTAACTGTTATCTTGCTTGCAAGAGTCTTTACAGCGCACACGACTGATCTCTTGGCAGAACACAGTTCATTGCTAGCCAAGAGTGATACTGCGCAGGAGATTTATCAAGAAACGGACATGAAATGCTTATGCGATATTTGCTTTGCTGAAAACTTAATCTGTTCGCAAATATTTTCTTAGATACCTTAAAAGGTTGTTCAACGTTGGTGCTTATCGATAAGAACATTTGCTTCCTAGACGCAAGTTAAATCAAATTGACATGTGTCTCATTGTTTGAAGAAATGAGATTTTTTCCTCGATTTTGACCCGTGCTGTTTACATTCACTGCTGCGTCAAAGCATTCTGGTCAATATACATGTTTTATCTTCATATGTGGCTTGGACAACGGTGAATAGTATCTCTTTGCAATACAGTTGACATGCTGCTTGAAATTGGTTGTTTTCTCAGCTTACCTAAAGCTTTTTCTATTAACTTAAACGGACCACCAGAAATGCAATCAGACACTCGCCATGTATACGTTTGTTAACTGTCAGCGGATGATCCACACCTGTCGCTATTCATATTAATGCTAAATGACGACTGGGTTACGTCAGATGAATTTTGGACATTACCAATCAGGTTAGCTTCATATTTTTTTACGGTTGAGATCGATTTTTAAAGCTATTCTCTTGACAATTATTAATGCAAATTCTAATTTATTTACTTTTTAAAAAATCTTATCTTGTTAGTCATAGATTATATTATTTCTCATTAAAACTTTTTATTTTGATCATACTGGTCTCCTGTGTAATTCAGCCAAGAATTATGATATGTGTGTATTTTAGTATGGTAAAAACCTTTTTTCTTATCCTTTAGGATGGTGACCCAAGTATTTTGGTCCTTCACATTTACTGCTATAATTCAAATTCACGGTTTTTCAGTGGTATGGGACACTAGTATGTATCTTTTGTCTACATTTCATGAACAAACTCTTTGACTTAACAGCTGTATTCGAGTGTTCGTTATATGAGGTGTAATCGTGGTATTGTCTTTTTATGTCCAAAAAGCATGAACAGGGTAAATTTCATCTTACAGTTTTTTCAGCTTTTGCCTGTTCTTTAAGAATTGAAGCTGTAGCGTAGATTAAGATCTTTATTCATTAAATTTTGTATTGTTTCAAACGCTAATGCTGGCTAATACTTTTGTCTTAGTTATTAAATCGTCAGAGCTAGCACTGTTATTCTGGTTAATAAATAGATGCTGAACAAGAAAATTGATTTTGTAACTCAATACTTTTTCCATAAGTATCAAGAAGATATCGCTTGTCTGGAGAGCAGTATATTGTGATATTTCTAAGAGTTTCATCTTGTTATAAGATTCAATGTACAGCTGCAAATTGAAGACTTTAGTAACTGCAGTAATGCTGCACAACGAATAAGACAATGGAGCAAGACGAATATAAAGCTGTGTGTACATAGAGAAGAGATTTTTTCATTGCAGCCAAAAATCTAATTTTTAGCTTCAAACTCAACATAAATCACATTTTACAGTATAAGACTGTGTGCTCGGCAACTTTCGTCACTGATCTTTATTGCAAGTGGCAACTTTTTCTAACGAGACTGATACAAAGTGTATCACTTCTCAATAATCTAACACACACAGCACGAAAGACTTTTTTTGATAGTTGAGTTATTAAATCTTGAGTCCAAACGGAATCACTCTGACCATTGGTTTGATTTTGTTTTGAGACAGGAGCGCATTTGACTGCATGCTAGAAGATATTTTCAGAAAAATTTACCGCTGCCAGAAGCGAAAACAATTTTATTTTTAATTTTGTAATATCCTTTCGTCTAGCGAATTCAAAAAAGATTATCAAGGAATGATTTATCTTGCAGCTGCAGTTTTGGAAAGCAATATATTAAAAGTTTTGAACGAAGGATTATTTTATTTAGGGACGTAGAACTATAATATTAGTGTGTTGTTTTTTGTTTGTTAAAACTTTGATAATTGTGTCATCTTTACACATCAGCTTCAGCTTCAGCTATTCAGTACATTTCTATACCGGCCTACCTCTTATAAGAATGCCACGTGAAACTAACCTTTGCTCTCAAAGTATGTTGGTCAAAAACAGGAACAGTATAAAATGAATAAGGCATATGTGACGACGTCCTTCGAATAATGGATTATATTTGGGCTATGAAATAACCAACTGTAGGATTCAGTACAGTGTGCATTCCA